>JANEYF010002796.1:0-118554 GCA_029963845.1 Rhamnusium bicolor
TAAAAAAATACTGTGTACATTTGTCAATTAGATAGCAACTAAAAGTTTAGGTTTTAATATGTTACTAATTTAAATAGAAAAATCATATATAAAACTCGAATATAAAACATATTTTTTGTATACGTGCAAAAAAGACTGGTTTATGGTCTTATATATATAACTATTATAGTTAATATTGTTTTTAAATAAAATGTTTTGTCTTTGTGGTAACATTATTCAAGTTCTGATTTATTCGTATCTTATAGATTTTTCAATTTACATCAAAATAGTACATTTTATTACCTTTGTAAGAGAATTCGATCACGGATAATAAAACAGAAAAACAATGTACGTAACAGGCAATTAAAGTGAAAGAAAATTTTCCACTAGACTAGGTGTTGTAATTTGATTTCCCACAAGCAATTGTTACATAGTCGTCGAAATGGAAAAGTCACTGGCAGTGTGTTTAGTACTATAACAATATTATTTCTGTATTTTTAGCAATGATAGAGAAATCATTTAAATGCAGCATACTCACAATAGTAGTTTTAGTCTCAGAGAATATAAAACTTGAAACAGTAAATTTTTACATAGCATCCCCCGAAATTTAAAGTTGAAGCTATCTAGAAATAAGGTTAATAAACTGAGATGTAAAACAATTTCAGTAAATAAAAGTAAATTAGGTAAAATCCTAATTAACAATAAAGACAAAACTGAAAAGTTGAAATATAGTGTGATGCATACATTGGACAAAGTCGACTAGATGTAAAAAAGCGATTCAAGGAACACAAGAGATCTATTTAAACAATGCACGGACATGTCAACACATTGCATAGAAAAAAATTAATTTTATTGTACATGAAATTTACGTGGAACACAACGAATGGTTATGTGTCTTTTTAGTTTAGAATCAACCCAATCGCTTTTTCAGTTTTTAGTAGCGGATGTACGTGATAGTTTTTGTAGATAATATCAAGTTATTATTATTATTATTGTTAGGAATAAACAAATAAAAACTGGTGACGCTCAACTAAAACAAATAAGTAATAAACAGAATTTTATAGAGAACCAGGCAGTTATAAGACAAAGGATCATATTTATATATGTACCGGAGACAAAAAACAAATAAATCACACAGTTTCACTACCATCAGAGAAGGTTATCCAATCGATTCTGTTGATAACTATAGAAAATATGGGTCTCTCTGTCCTAGTCATGCTTGTCACAACATTTTTTCTTAATTATAAGTAACGCTGCAAATCGTTTCAAGTGTATCATGGTCGTAGAGTACAGATGTATTTACTGTCTCCGGCGTTCACCTTGACCGCGAAACTCTTTCTCCAGTCCAGTCTATTATTAGCTTTCGAGTTGTGTAGACGTTAAGTTACTTGGGCGTATTGCATATTGTTTTTGTGTTTTTATTTTATTTGTTGTACTGTATTGTTGATATTAATTTAATAATAAAGCATGGCAGATGTACGCCATTTGCTGACAAGGTAAATAAATTCATAGGTGAATTCCCGGATTTATTCTATGATGGTGCTAAAATAATTTTAAAGTGTGCGAGAAAGATTTGATGTGGTGGGATAAGCGTGATTATGGACTTCACGTAAATAGTGCACACCATAAAAATAAAAAAAATGGTGTGCCGGTGTGCCTTCAACAACACAGTTTATGTTTGATTTACTATTAATGCTGATTGCCTGTGATGTTCCTCTGCACATAATCGATAAACAACAATTTCGAGAATTCTGGAATAAATACAATGCCCAGGTGAAGTTACCAAGTCGCACAACGTTATGTAACTATCTATCAACTGTACACTTAGACATGGTAAATAAGATGAAATGTGAATTAAAAAATACACAGCTGTGGTTATTTGTTAATGAGACAACAGATTGTAAAAAAAATTATATTTTAAATGTTACACGAGTACTGGACCCTCTTAAACCGATAGTTCCACTGTTACTAGCTAGCAAAAGACTAAGTCAGTGTACTAGCGAAACAATTACCAAGATGGTGCTGGAAACGTTAGACAAATTTCAACTGTCAAAAAGTCAAGTGTTGATGTTTGTGACTGATGGCGCCGTGACAATGCGTTCGGTAGTCCGTTCTTTGCAAGAACAAGGTTGTATGTTTATACATGTTACGTGTAAAGTGCATGCTTTACATCTTGTGGCAGAAACTATTCGAAAAGGTTTTCCAGAGGTGGATGTATTAATAGCAAGTACAAGAAAGTGTTTCTTAAATCTCCTAAACGTTTCCGTGCATTTCATGGACAAGTGTCCCAGTATTCCCGAACCACCACAGCCGATTCTTACACGTTGGGGAGCTTTCTATTATGCTGAATATTTTCAACAAATGAAAGCTGTGATAATACAATTCAATCCAGATGAGGCGCAGCTATTAAGAAAAGCCAGACAAAATCGAAGAATTGAAACAGTTTTAAATAATATTGCGAAGAACTATAAACCATTACATGAAAGCATAAGAAAATTAGAAAACAGTGCGTTGTCGTTAGCGGAGTCACTGCAAATAGTGGACGAAGTAAATCTACTGCTACACGCCATGGGTGACGCAACAAATGAGCGCGTTAAAGAAAAGTTCGCAAGTGTGTTAAATAAAGACACCGGTTTTACCAAATTAAGACAAATATGTGATGGTGCAGCCCCAGATCCGTTAAGTGCGTTCAAAGACTATTTTACGTATGCGTGTATTACATCAGTAGATGTCGAACGGTCGTTTTCAAAATATAAGAATATATTTTCACCAAAGCGAACATCACTCATGGAGACAACCATAGAAACATACCTGATGCTGGAAAATGGCTACACATCTTCTCCAGTTTGTGATAAGCAAGCTAGTTCATCAAGCTAGTTAATAGGGTAAGTTCATACATTGTTATAAATTGTAACAGTTTATTGTTTCTCGTATTAGTTAATTTCACGTACGCCACTGTCCCACGGAACACTTTTGGCAACCCTAATTATAAGCAAGATAAATGTACTGTTCAACCAGTTGGATTTAACACGTTGCGTTATCAAAAATACCAAGGATAATACGTGTTGTATTTTAGCAATTTGTATGTTCACTCTAATAGTGAGGAATAATGTGCTGATTTTTCGCAAATAAGTTCTATTAAATTTGGTCTAGAATTGTTGGCAGTAAATTATTGGGGGTCAAGTTTATGTAGCTACTAGAAAATTTTGTATTCATTAGCGAGTGAAAATGTGGATAATTAATTTATCAATACTTTAAAACAAATTATTGTAGAAATCACTTTACACAAAAAAAACCTTTTCATTTGCCCTCATGGTTTACTTTCCAGGGAAAACACTCGTCTGTCAGGAATATTTAATTTATTTATTTAGCTCGGGAAATTCTAAAAAAGCTTTTTAACATTTTATACTGGTCTCAAATTCTTACTTGTTTTGAATAAAAAAGCATTATTCACATATATTATATGACATAGGCACCTATATAATACAACAATGTGGTGCCTCACAATGTTATATATAACTATAATATATCAAAATATATATGAATCGAAGAGAACAAAGAAGGGAGAGTGCAAAAAAGCTGTAAACATTTATTTTTTGTTGTGGGTTAATAGAAAATTTTATTAGCGTTAATAATGTACTCTTTCTCGGAAAAAGTATTGTATTTTTGAAAAGTGCATTGCTTATTATAAATTATTCTGAAAAACGACAAATGAAATGTAGCGGTGGAAATGATAGTAGCTGAAATTATCATATATCAAGTGGAAGGACCAGAAAATACCATAGAACCTAAGAGAAGACAAGAAGTCAGGGGATAGCACAATTCTTGCAAAACATAAAACACATAAAAGTACAGGGTGTTTCAAAAATGCACGGCACAAATTCAGGAGTATATTCCTTATATCAGAATAAGAAAAAGAATGTTTTCAAACTGAATTGATGTGGATGGAGGGAATCAATAAACGGATGATGATTTTCATCGGCCCAAACATATTATATGTTGTGAAAGTTGACAATGCCGTCTGTCTTAAAACAACAGATCAACATTAGAAATCTGAAAAATCTGGAATGTAATGTGTGTTTGGGGCACAATACACCGTACATTCTGAACATGATATGACCGAATTAACTGTGTAAAGCGTACTCTTCACACCATCTAATTAGTTCCCAAATTATGTAAATGGAAAACAAATAAGTGATAAAATAACTAAAGCTAATTAAAAAAATAATTATTTTATAAATATTGGTAATGAAATGGCAACAAAAATAGAAATAAAAATACAGACACTATTTGTGAGGACATTTTATAAAAAAAGCACATACACAATGATTTATTTTCTACTATGGCCCAAAATGATATAATATTTTACCGCTTAGTATAAAGATTATACAAAAATTAAACAAATTTAAAATAGAAATAAAAAAAATTATTCTTGAAAACCAAAAATATCATCAATAATACTTTAAATTAACAGTTTATATCTGTAATAATATCGATAGGATAGTTGTCCAGATTTCAACTATATCAATAATGTCCTTTAATTTAGTTTCTCTCTCTATCTTACTAAATCATTCGGTTTTTTGTCTCCAATTAAAGAATATGATTGCCAATGTACATGAAAAGAGGGAAAAGAGAGAAAAATATAGTTTAAAAAAACTAAAAAACACGCTTTTAAAGCACATCAAACCAAAAAGTGAAAAATAATTATTAATATAAACTGAAAACACTAATGAACGAAAAATACTAGTATTATTGTAAAAAAAGCGTGGGTTGCTCGATATACGAAAAAATATGGCACAAAGCGCCCCACGTTTTTTTCACAATAATACTAGTATTTTTCGTTCATTATTGTTTTCAGTTTATATTAATAATTATTTTTCACTTTTTAGTTTGATGTGCTTTAAAAGCGCGTTTTTTAGTTTTTTTGAACTAGGTATATTTATTTTTCACTTTTTTAGTTTGATGTGCTATGAAAGCGTGTTTTGTAGTTTTTTTTAAACTATATTTATATTGCTTATTGATGCTGATATTATAACATATTACGATCCAACAAATATTTCTGAAATGGGATTTTCAGCCATGGGATTTGAACACACGCCCGAGGAGTCCGTCGTTTCACGTCGACTAAGACTTGCCCGCTCGGCCAACGACCGAACTGAGAATCACGGAATATCCTTACAATATTAAGCCTCTTGCTCTCACGCAGAGGATACGTGAGGAAAGACTGACGATCCTGATCAGGATAATGATATAAACTTATCAAATTATTGTATTGTTACCGGTTCTTCGTAAGTGTACAAAGTTTCAATTAAATCTGTCCGTTTAAAGTGGGTCAAAATCGAGTCCAAAGAGTCGATTACAAACAAACAAACAAACAAACAAACAAACATACAGGTGAAGCTAATAAAAGCGTGTTAAAAAGGAAGAAACAAGAGAGTGTAAAATATTTAAAAATTCTCTCCTTAGAATGATTAAATGAAATGAATCCAGCTCTTAGTCTCCATTTACATAAATTTTATTAATTACAGATTCTTTTCTGGAAAATTTATGTGTTTTAAATAGTAATAATAATATTAATTCACTGTAAAATTTAAAACATGGATGTAAGTACATGGGTGTAAGTATGTATCAGTGCATGTATGAGTATGTAAATAAATTCTATATGAGTATAGAATAGATTCTGTATATTATACAGTATTATTGTGTATATTAGGGTGGAGCGAAAATTTCAAATTTAAATTTTCGTTTCGCTATAGCACGGAAAAGTTGCCTTAGGTGCATACTAGCTCTAACAAAAAAAAATTATCAAAATCGGACATATCTTCCGATCGCGAAAAACGCCGGAAAGTTTTAAAAAATGACGAATTCTTGGCACTTTTTTTTGTATTTTTTTTTATTATTTGGGGTTTGTATTTTTTTATCGCTATAGTGCTAAAACGTTAGTACTAATGTTGAATAGCCTGCAAAAAATATATAACTGCTTTTAAAGCATATCTTCCGATCGCGCAAAACGTCTGAATATTTGCAAAAAATTGCAAATTTTTCGTTTCTTTTATAATTTTTGAAGATTTGTTTAGGTTTTTTTTTAATGCTATAGTGCCTAATGGTTAAAGTAGGTATTTGTATATAAGAGGAAAAATAATTTTGTTATTTGGAGAATGTCTTCCGATCGCGCAAGTGATATCTATATATCACTGTTTACATTCAAATGTGCAGCTCTTCGCTTACTTAGAAATAATCTAATTAAATTTAATTTCATAATCTAAACAACCCAGAACTCACCACATCCTCGTCTTATTTTCATTTATGCCGATGCCACTTTTGTAATCTGCCTTAGTTGCGAATTCTTCTATCAGGTTCTCGATGTAAGTGTCGCTCTAATGTATCCGTCCCTTGATTGTAGTCCGCATGCCTTAAGTGAAGCTTCATTTGCTAGCTTGCCACGCAACTCCACGGCTTGCGTGTGACATGGGAACTCTTTATATCCCAATCAGGACCTAACCCGATTGTATGAAGCTTTTAATTTCTTTATTACTTACCGCACGGAGAAGAGGTGGAGACGATATTTTTGAAGCGTTCCAATCTATCATTTCCGTATAATCTAATGCATCAAATTTGAGTGAAGGAGTGCGAAAGTTCCTAATGCCTTTCCCAGTCGAAGCAGATTGCCTGGCTTTTAGCACTCTGAGCCCTAACTCTCGATGTGCCTCCTCTTATCAAACATTTTGATAGCCATGATATTTGATAAGAGGAGGCACATTAGAGAGTTAGGGCTCAGGAGAGTGCTAAAAGCCAGGCAATCTGTTTCGACTGGGAAAGGCATCAGGAACTTTCGCACTCCTTCACTTAAATTTAATGCATTAGATTATACGGAAATGATAGATTGGAACGCTACAAAAATATCATCTCCACCCCTTTCCGTGCGGTAAGTAATAAAGAAATTAAAAGCTTCATACAATCGGGTGAGGTCCCTGATTGGGATATAAAAGAGTTCCCATGTCACACGCAAGCCGTAGAGCGTTGCGTGAAGCTAGTAACCGAAGCTTCACTTAAGGCATGCGGACTACAATCTAGGGACGGATACATTAGAGCGACACTTACATCGAGAGACCCTGATAGAAGAAGTGGCAACTAAGGCAGATTACAAAGTGGCATCGGCATAAATGAAAAATAAGACGAGAATGTAAAATGTAAATATTGTAAATAGCACACACTCTTAATGGTTGGATGGAGGGGAAGGGTGTGGGTGGAACTCGAAGTGCAGCCACCTCCTCGTGGTGAGTTCTGGGTTGTTTAGATTATGAAATTAAAATTAATTAGATTTTTTCTAAGCAAGCGAAGAGCTGCACATTTGAATGTAAACAGTGATATATAGATATCACTTGCGTGATCGGAAGACATTCTCCAAATAACAAAATTATTTTTCCTCTTATATACAAATACCTACTTTAACCATTAGGCACTATAGCATTAAAAAAAACCTAAACAAAATCTTTAAAAAATTATAAAAAAACGAAAAATTTGCAATTTTTGCAAATATTCAGACGTTTTGCGCGATCGGAAGATATGCTTTAAAAGCAGTTATATATTTTTTGCAGGCTATTCAACATTAGTACTAACGTTTTAGTACTATAGCGATAAAAAAATACAAACCCCAAATAATAAAAAAATACGAAAAAAGTGCCAAAATTCGTCATTTTTTAAAATTTTCGACGTTTTGCGCGATCGGAAGATATTGTCCGATTTTGATAATTTTTTTTTTGTTAGGCTAGTATGCACCTAAGGCAACTTTTCCGCGCTATAGCGAAACGAAAATTTAAATTTGAAATTTTTCGCTCCACCCTAGTGTATATGCACCTAATTATTGATGAATATGCTCCAAATGCAGTGGTATACTTCACAAAATAAGCCATTTTGTGCTTAGGTGTCGTTATCATCACAGGTTGGTGTTAGGATAAGAATATATGTCCTTATTTTTGTATTATTATAATTATTATTATTTTTTTATCTACCAATTTTTCTTCTCCATTCTATGAATTATGCATTATATAATTCTAAATATAATGACATCCAAAAAAAAAAATCACTCTCGAAAGCTTTTCTGTCAGGAATGCGACATTTTTCTATGGCAATTATGATGTCATGGTCCAAAAAAAATTTTAATGGTTTTATAATATATTTTTCTAAATTTTTAAAAGTGTTAATGAAATATCACATATTATATATCATTGAAGAGACGAACAAATCGTCTATTTATTGGCATTATTTCCCTTTCTAGCACAGAGATTTTCATCTCTAAGAAACACTGTCTTCATCTAACGGAATTTTTTATGTATTTTTTTTAAATAACAAATATTTTGAGTTTATTTAGAGAATGTCCAGATTTTTGTCCACTCAGAAATTGAAGATTGTCTGTATTTATGTGTAGCTTTACAATGTTCAGCGTCTTGAATTACAAACATTTTGCTGTCAATTTCCTCGTAACTCATTCGTTGAGATACAAACAAAATAATAATTTGATCTGACATATGGAAATGTGTTAGTGTAGCAAATTACAGTTGAGGATGAACTTATATTTGATCCTTAAAAAGAAACTGTTCTCGGCGCCCATTGTGACATTTTCATTTTCACAGCTCGAAGGCCGGCTGTCACGTAAAAACATTATCATTTGAACGAAAAGTTGGAAAATGAAAACCTCAAGGCGAAAACTACAAGAAACGACTAGTCCTCCAGAATAAACTTGGTTTTAGGATTCATTAAATTACCCTCATTCTTATTGGATTAGCCATCGTGAGCAAAGTTACTGATATTATTTTAGTTCGTAGACTACCAGTTTATTTAATAAGGTAAATAGTTTACCTTTCTAAATTTACTAGAAGGTTTTTAGTCTGGAATACAGAGAAGACGACATAAGGTTCGAATCTAGTATAACAAAATTAACGTTCGGTGTGGCGTATGAATATTCCTATATGATTAAATGCTGATGAAGAGATTGACTAATTATTTATTTTTCACAAATAGCATGTTTCGAACTTCAAAAATATACATGGTATTTCTGAAATACATGCATATATTGAAATCTGTAGGTCTTTATAAAAATGTGAAATAATCCCCCACAATTGAAATTCAAATATTCAAAAAATTAAAATAATTTTGGACTCACCTTTTTCCCCAATCTCACCGCTAGGATTACTAGGAATATAGAGCGCCTATTTACTAAATTTCCACTATTGCCAAATCTGCATGAAATTATGAAAAGTAAATTAAACTCTTCACTTCACTTCACCACACACACAGTTGGCACTTTTAATAATAAAACAAAGTTTTTAATAAAGAGAAGCATTATATTTGTGAAATCAGTGTTCGAAAAATTGATCATTTGTAACAGTTAAACACAATTAAAAATTAAAATACACAAACCGTTGAATGCACTAACAAGGTAGAGCGACACAAGACTTTCCAACAATAACATGATTTTAATTAGATACGCACCACTTACGCGTTTTGGTAAATACTTCATAGTGAGATGTAAGACGTATGGCAACGCCTCGTAGAAGTTACGAATTAGTCAAGAGCTTCAAATAGAAGCGATGACAATTACCATAAGCGTAGGTAATATACAGTAGTATTCAAGATTCTTTTTAGGACATTTTAAAAAATAAATATTTTTGCGAATATCAGGATAACGTGATTAAGTATCGATTTAAATATGCTCATGTATTTCAAACACACGCTGTATTGTTTAAAAAAATTAGAGATTATTATTTTATAATTTTCCACATAATTTGGTGATGAATTATGACTCAACGGAAACAATGTCAACTTGGGCCTGGGTGATGCTTGGCTTTGGGTGTTGGCACAATAGCAGTAGGTAATTTTCTATTTATTTTTCGTGTTGCGATGTTGGGCGCAGTTTTATTGGAATCCAATATTGTGACGTTACAAATTTATTTGGTCGGGAAAGGGCGCCAGCAATGCCATGGGAGATAATGTGATGTTGATTTGGCGGATATCAGGGCGTGGTATACGAATGTTAGATTGAAGACTGTCAATCGTTCGTGGGTAGACTTGGTGGAGGGAAATAGAACACAAAAATAGTTTTTATTTACTTCGGTAGCGCTGTGTGAGGGTAACAATCGAGCTGCTCTCTCAGAGAGAAAGTGAAAGATGAGAAATATGAGTGACCTACCTTGAAATACTTGATTACTTCTCTGCTTGTCTGCAGTGGTCAAAGTAGTAGTTGGGGGGGCGACTCTGCGTTAGCAAGGGTCCAACGTGGTTGAGCACCTAGCGGTATGCGCAGTTTACTGTCGCCCGTCTGTTGCCATATATATGAAATATACTCAAAATAGTAAGAGAAACAAATTGTTTTCTCAATAAATTAACTAAAAATTAATTCTTAATAGTAAAGTTATTACTATATTAAAAAAGAGGGAGACATATTTTTTTCAAAATGAAAAAAAAAAATAATAACATCAATAAATAATAACATCTTGAAAAAGAATGTTTCTGAAGCACTGAAATACGAATGCACAAAAACGGAATTAATAATGCAGTTGATATCACAAAATTTACTTCTTCACTTCACTTTACCTCATCTCACATTGCTTCTTCCTCTGAATCCTCGCCCTTCTCACCCTCTTCTTCATTCTCAGATGAACTGCTATCCTCGTTCAAATTTATAATAAATTTATATCCACTATTTATATATATATATATATATATATATATATATATATATATATATATATATATATATATATATATATATATATATATATATTTCCTTTCTTGACCGTTATTATCAATTAATATTGATAGTTTTTTACACGGGGATTTCGGTCAGGTACAACTAATTAATTTTTTTCTAATGTTTCGGTTTATTACACACATCATCAGAGAACTACAAATAATATTTTAAACATAGTTATGATTCAGCTACATTAAAATTTACTTATATTATTATTTATTAGGAATTTGTTTTAAAATTTTCTTTACTTGCTATTGGGTGTCTGTTTTAACGCAATCCAAGAGATATTTTAACATAGTTTGGTGTGCTCTAATAAATTTTTATTTATGTTACAGAGATAACGTTGGAATGTATATGGTTTACTGTGGTGTTTTGTTTAAATAGTGAATATATAATAAGATATTTTTTTTTTTTATTTTATTCTTGAAATAAAATATCTTATTATATATTCACTATTTAGGCTAAAACACCCACAGTAAACCATATACATTCCAACGTTATCTCTGTAACATAAACAAAACTTTAAGAGCACACAAACTATGTTAAAATATCTCAGTTGCGTTAAAACAGACAACCAAATAGCATGTAATAGAAAATTTTAAAACAAATTCCTAATAAATAATAGTGTAAGTAAATTTTAATGTATAATAACCATAACTATGTGTTTAAAATATTATATTAATTGTAGTTCTCTGATGATGGTGTAATAAACCGAAACGTTAGAAAAAAAAATTAATTAGTTGTACCTGACCGAAATCCCCACAAAAAAAACTATCAATATTAATATCCACTATTTATATAAAATTTGTCGATTTTTAAATAATCGTCCTCAATTGTAATTACTTTTCTAATTCTTTTCTCCCAATCTTCCTTCTTAATTTTCGACACTTCCATTTGAATTAATTCTACGACTTTTTTATCGAATTTTCTTTTCTGACATTTTTCTTCAATTTACACCAAATTAATTCAATCGGGTTGAAAATACAGAAATATGGCGGTAACAAACACTTTGTGGCCATATCTCTCCACTACAATATCTATAATATACTTCTCATAATTTTTCATTTGCAGGACTTTCAACAGTTATACTTTATTTATATAATAGAAATCACGTTCCATTAAAAAAATTTGTAACTCCAGTTTAGTAGAACTCTTGTTAGGAATTTTATACAGTTGTCTCGAATAGTACTTCGCATTGTCAAGAACAATAATGCTATTCGGTTTTAATTTCCTCAAATATTTCTCCCTCTATGTTTTTGTGGTAATCCACGTTACGTCTTCCGTGTTTTTTCCGCAGAGTTTCAATTCATACATCAACTGATCCACAGGGTAATATAACAACCGAGTCCCTTTATTAGGGGGCAATGAGTGTAGTCGACATTTCCTAGATTCATCAGTTCATCCTTTCTTTACGGTGTCATGAGTATCATACCAAGTTTCATCTAGATAAGAACTTGGTCTATTTTCCCTTCTGAGTTCTTTTACCTCTTCTATATATAAATTTCGCCAATCCACTACATTATTCGTCTATTTTCCATAATCGCCATGCGTTTTATTAATAGTTTAATATTTAAATCCAATTTTTCTCAGCCAAATTCCTAAAGTTCTTTTGATATATTTTAGATGATAATCTATTTCTTTTAATTTTCTGTCTACCACGTCAATAGTTGGAATTTCATTTCTCTGATACGCGTCGTAAACTAAAGTTCTTAAAAGTTTTGCTAACGATGGGTCCACAGTTTTCAATTGACCGGCGTCGGATCTTTGTTTTCTTAAGAGAGCACCTTCTTTCACCAGTTTGTGTATTGTGGAACGGGGCACGTTAAGTGAGATGCTGTTTCACCTAATACATCCAAATCATACAAATTAGGGGTCCTTAGCTCGTCGCTTCAAAAGATTATAGTGAAGATTAAGGCAAATTTGTTCCGCTTGCTCGTTCAAATGTAGCCAATTTTTTCTTTGAAAACACTAATAAAATTTGATTTTTTTTTATCACTGTATTCACTTTAATTTTCACAAACACAATAAGATGCAGACGTAGAGGCCTCCCACGGTCGAAACATTTTTACATCAAATACCTTTTTAAATTATTTTCAAAAACACACTAGCAAATTAGCAGATATAAAATAATTATTACTCATATTACACTATTACACAACTCACTTCAACACGATAACCTTCTTAAAATTTTTCAAAACACTGCAGCAAATAAACAGATATTAAATAATTGTTATTTATCTTATAATATTATACTTATCACAGAATGTAAGTGAAACTCTGCCTCGGTCGCGTGCCAGCAAAAGCAACAATCATCGTTCTCGCTTTAATATAAGCCCACAGGGTCGCGTCTTGCCCGCACGTCCCGTCACAATATAGGTTTCGCTGACTATAGCTAGAAGCACCGTGATTAATTTACGCTGTCGGTATCTGGGAGCCGACTATAGATAATTTTTATAAGTATGGGTCTTTTCACTAATCATGAAATCACCGAATGTCTTTGACTATATTATTCAGTAAAAAAGATTTTTGAAACATTATTCGACTCCCGGTCTCTTGGGAGCCGACTGTAAATAAAAATTGTTTGAACGACGAGTTTCTTGGAATCAAATCTACGTTTCTCAGTCTTCGTTTGACAATTTAATCCACATTTGCCCCACATTTAGTACCTCATTTGTGAAATGAGGTAAATTAAAAGCTGATATGATGAAAATTTCGTTGGCACATTTTATAATGTAAATTAGGAAATATTTAAAACTCTCGTTAAAGTTCTACTGTTTTTAAATATATTCGCCAATAAAATGTTCACATTTGAATCCTAAAGTAGTGTAAATGATCAAGTTCAGCAAAAAATGATCTCTTTATCTATAATCGCCCTGTATAATAATAAATAATATTTCTTGTAATAGTGAATGAATATATTTTTTGTTATTGATTTCACTATTCAATCAAGTGTGCTGTGTGCTATTTGAATTAAGAATTGGGTTCTGAGGTTTCATAATTTAACTAACCTAGTATCCCACGTTTTAAATCAAATTAACCAGTCAGGTTAGACCCTAATTTATTATTCAGATATGGTAGGTTGGATAACAGAGTTCACTTGTAATACATAATTACTTATATGGATAGACTAGAATAGGTCACTTTTGATCATATCTGTTTGATAATCGTGGCGGGACTAGCCGCTACATATATCATCTGATCAAAGATATATCAGATCTTACATCTTATAGAAATGGTTCTAATAATTTTTTTACAAACTTTCGAAGCTCGTCATTTATTTTAAAGACATTCACGTTTGAAAATAACGAAAATATGAAGTTTCGTTTGAAAAAATGGAAAAATTTTAGCTGGGGTTTTTTCTGTTATACAGTGTAATAATTAATAAATTACAATTAACATGGCTTTATACAGGGTGTTTGAAAGTTAAATATACTTATGTTTAGTGGCGGTTCGTGGGTCAAGAGATAGGGAGGTCAATTAGAAAAGTTTACTGTATTACCTACCTTTTTAAATTCCAAGTCGATCCTCCGGTCTTTTTGAGATGCAAAGTGGTCAATTACTTTTTTCATTAAAGTCTTTTATCTTCTTTATTAATGCCCTTTCTATGGTAAGCATAGCTAAAGAAGATAACCTTTCCTGACCCATGGTATTTCTTAAAAACGTCTTTATTCTTTTTTAAGGTGGAAAAACAACGTTCACTTTCGACGGTGGTCATAGGGAGAGTACACAAGATTTTTAACAGTTTGACACTTTCAGAAAAAGTATTGCATAAATTATTGTTAATAAAAAGCTGTAACAAAGCAACTGCACCTTCACTATTGGAAAAATCTTCTCGGTTATATAATACTTCTAATTCAGTTTTAAGTTTCAAATGATTTATGACTGGATACTCCGTTTTAACTCATTTAAACATATCTTGAGGAAAGCTTTTTTGTATAATCTTTAAATCGATCTGCGTGAAATAACTGAGACACTACTAAATGATTACTGAAGCCAAACCTGTTTTTGATCTCAGATGTAATTATATCACAAACTTCTAATGAAATTCTCCTTTTTGATTCTTCCGTTTTACATCTCTGGGCAGACTGCATGGATGTCTCCTCCAAATATTTATTCAATTTTACTATTAAAAACGCCAATACACTTATTTACTGTTATGACATCGATATTACATTTTTGTAATTGATTGAACAATATATCACAATGAGGCATAACTAAATGAAAAAATTTAACCAGTAAAGAAAATGTTAATTTTGTAAGTAGTTTTTTAAACCAATAGCTTGGTTTAGAGTGTTGTTTTCTGATTCATTATCAATGATTTTTTCTAAACAGTCTAATAATTCTGTTCGATAGGTATAAACAGTCTCTATGCACTTTGTATTAAAATTCCATCGTGTTGGAGCCGCTTTAAGTAATCTCACCTTAACAACATTATCTAACGTGGCTGTTCTTTTCGGCGATTTTCTAAAGAATGAAGTAAAGCTATGTAAATTAGCAAAAAAAATGTTTATGCTTTGATCCTGACTTGATGCTTTTTGTAAAATTAAATTTAGTTGATGAGTGTAACAATGAATAAAATTTGCTGAAGGATAACTTCTTTTAATTTTGGCTTGTACACCTCCAAAAGCACCACTCATTACTGATGCTCCATCGTAACTTTGTGCTATCAATTTTTCAGGACTCATTAATTTTCAGACATTCCAACTCTTTTAAAATTACATCTGTCAAATGCTGCGATGTCGTTCCTTGAGGCTGAATAAATTTCCAAAATCTCTCACATACAACACCGTCTAAAACGTATCTAAACATAAAAACTACTTGTACTTTATTGGAACTATCTGTGGTTTCATCCACTTGAACTGCAATGAAGTCAGATTGATTAATTTCAGATTTTATTTCTTCGTGAATAATCACCAGTGTCGAATCTAAAAGTTCATTTTGAATTGCCTTCGAAGTGCTCTTAAACACAGTACTGTTTTGCAAATGGTCTTTAAAAATGGCATCTAGTTCAGATACAAAATTTACTAGACCTCGAAATATGCCCGGGTTATCAGAGGACTCAGTTTCGTCATGTCCGCGTAGTGCTAGCTCAAAAGCTCCACAAAATAATACAAAATCTATTATTTTATTTAAAATATCTCTATTTTTAGAAACGTTTTCTTTGTAAGCTTTTAAACTTTTTCTATAGGCACTATCTAACTGCATTTTAATATCAACTGTACCAAGTGTTGCTAGGCTACAACAGTTATTCATATGACTTGGTACGAGCGAATGTTTCTGTACTTTTATTTTTAAATGTTTCAAGTCAGTTACACCTATTTTGGACCATATAGGATCAGGATCATTACCAAATAACAGGCATGGAAAACAAAAAAATGCATTTTTTACCTCGCATCCGCAAATCCACTCTGATAAATCGTACATTGAATTTCGAAATTACCTATTAACTTCTTTTTTCTTATCAAGAGATGTTTGCTTTATCGTCATATTAGGTTTTGGATGGCCACCACCTTTGAATTTCACTCGGTCTTCATAACCCAACTTATGTCCATCTTTCAGTTTTAATATATTTTGTACAACACTCATATTTAATAGTAAACACCAAAAACACTGTTTTACTTAATTTCACGACAAGTAGAGATTTACTAATAAAATGTTCACAAATAAAAACATTAAAAACAACGCGACATAATTTACCGACCAACGCGTACCTAATCAGCATTAAGACTGCTCTACTGAAACTGAACTTCGTGCGTTACCGTTTCCGTAAAATGTGCCAGGGACATTGTCCCCGCCACTGTTTTCTGTCTCTTTTGCTTTCTGACGATTCGCGCATAAGTCTATTTCACTTTAATTCGTTGTAAATTCGGTCCGTAGCTAGCTTTGAGGACAAGTTGTGTATTGACCCAAGATTTTTAAATTCTATAAATGAATAATGTAATGAATATGAATGTAGAGGCTCGGTGCTCGGGAGGGGATAGAAATCCTCGATCTAGTTACTAGAATAGTATTGTGCATAGAATGAACTAGAAACTTCAATATATTTTTTTAAGAATATTAAAAATATATATATTACATATTTTTAAACTTCAGAAAATGAATAGCTCCATTTTTTTATTTGTATGTGGGAGGTCATTGACCAAATGACCCTATAGAAGAACCGCCAGCTGTTAACTATGGATAAATTCAGTTAGGTGGTTCCAAATTAGCCATCGTCCCTCTTTAGTTAGCTACAGGACGTTTTATTGATTTTGGCCAAATCTTTCTCTGGTCATAACTTTTGAACCAGCCTGCGTAATCGGTTCATACTTGTTATTTATATTTTATTAAATTTACTTGGCAAAGCTCCATAAACACCAAAATCTAAATCCAGATTCGGATTTAGAAAATATACTGTTTAATTTATTAAAAAACAACACCCCATATAACATTATTTTGAAAGCCTGTTTGATTTGAAAATATCATAAAAAATAAGCCACGTCGTATTTTTTTAAATTCCCTCACTTGAATCAATTAAATACAAACATATCTCTTTAACACAAAAAAAAAAGTTTTCTAATACGGGAGTGCAGCGACCTTCTTTTTTAAATTCTGATCCTCGAGTTTTTTGTGGGGTTATGGGTCTAATAAATAAATAAAAAAAAAACGAAAACAGCGTAAATAAACGCACAGATATAGAAGGTCTTAATTCTATATATTTTAGTATTTTAGGACAAAATAATAATTTTAAAACGTAAATATAATAATATTAAAATCGTTTTTTGTGTACCTACCTGTTTTTGTGTGCGAGGCATTTTACACCCCACCACTCGGTCATATCGCAGATTGAATTCACTAAAGGAACTCATTATATAGTAACTATTTTAACGTGTATGTGTATTGTCTTACTTATTTCATAAGTTTTAACTTTTTGTTAAAAAAACATTTTAATTTATTATAAGATTTATTTTATAATAATTATGAGATCGTGTTTCGTAACAAACTCCTTGTACTTTTTAGACACAAACAACATTATGAATGTAAGTAGTTTAAGTACAACTTTGTTATTGTGCAAGAAAATAATTATTATGTTTATAAATTTCAGGTAGCCTTGAAAATAGAAAAAATTTTCGAAACGTCGGCATTAAATTCAATAAGTGTTGTTGATTTTCCCATTCGACCTATAACCCCACAAAAACTCGAAGATCAGAAAAGTTTTCTTTATTCTTGTATACTTTTTTCACGTTTGGATAATTTTTTGAAACAGAATTCCTTTGTGAACATTTTTTAAGAAAATTAATGGGTTTAATATTTTGAAGCAATGAAAAAATTCTGTTTTTTTTAGTTTCTAGTTTTCTATCCATCTTGCAAAATCATATAATCAAAATATATGTCACATTATGTAGAAAACTAATTTCTAGTAAATTCCTCTTAACAATAATTGTACGAATGCCTAGGGGATTCCCTCAGACTGTTTTAGCTTAATTACTTAGATCTGCGGCATTAATTTTCGCTAATTACCTCTCACTGCTCTGTTTTAAATTACATGATCAATTCTTTTACGCTAGTCCAGGTAATTATGTCTGTCTGAATACAGATCACCCCTCTGAGTTTCAATGGGGAGTAAATTATTGGGAATATCCGTATATTAGCAATTATTTTGGATTTGTACTTTATTGCGGGGGGATGAAAATATATTCTCCCTGATTCATAGTAGTCAATGACGTTATGTTAAAATCATACAAATTTTGAAACATTTTACAAAATCAGTTATACACGGTTGCTCATTAGTGCATAAAAATCAGATATCGGCATTATTAAAAAGATTTGGAAAACTATTTTTTTATGGAGGTATGAAGCCTACGTTACTCTTGGAATTGAAATACGATACTGGCCTGCTAAAAACTGGTTCTCTCGGTCTGCTTAGGGCATATTGATTCTGTGATCTACAGCCAAACCCTAATTATATAACAGCATGAAGCCCTGTCGAGATGACTGAGAGTGGCCGAAGCTGATGATTCCTATATAAACCGGAACTTTTATGTCAGTTTGGAAGAACTATTCCGGCATGGGAGAAAACTCTCTCGGCGCTAATGCAACTTTGGAGTGACGTTTCTTGTCATATATTTATGAGAAATGTAATGCAACTGAAAATGACTCAGGTTTTATTAATGTAAAATGTTTGTTAAAGTTTATTACTGGAATAATTATCAGGATTTATACAAGGACCGACCAATTGACTTTACAATTTCAAAACGATGTTGTAATTTATTTTATTTTAAGAAATAACGAATTAGACTATTTGGATTTAATTAGAATATTGAATGAGTTAACTCCCCTGTTTTTCAATACACCAAAGACGACAATCCATAGTCTTTGAATGCACTTTTCTTCATGTGCCCACCTGAATTGTCGTATGCGATCTTGTTATAGTGTAGATAATTTTATTCTTTTAACAATTTGATGGGAATGAAAAAAATGGTGCTATCACAAAATATTTATTTTCAGGGGGTTATGGTTGAGAAAACACAATTTGGTGTATATTTGGAATTTACGTTACCAAGACTACTTCGTTAGGTATTAGGTGCTACAATTCGATCCATCCATCTATCTGTTGACTTTAAATTTCGTAAAACTACAGATTTATGGTCCTATTTATGATATTTATAATGCGTCGCAGTGCCTGCATAGCCCCAATTCTTAGTAGACTTAAAAGAGTTAATCTAATGTCATGTTCATGACTAATTATTAAGCCTGGCCAAGCGATGGTAGATTCAGGGTCGGGCGCAATAACAATGCCATCGCGGGCTTGTTTAGATGACGATGACGATGACACGACACACTTCAGTTGTTATCTGTCGGTCGATGCATAGAGTACTAATAAATAAAAAATAATGTTGAGCGTAAAGAGTAGAAAACTACCGTACGCTGATAAAGTGAATAAATTTATCGGTGAATTTCCGGATTTATTCTATGATGGATGTAAAATAATTTGTAAAGTTTGTGATCAAGACTTAATGTGCTGGAATAAATACGGCTGCAAAATTCATGTCAATAGTAACCGGCATAAAAATAAAAAAAATGGCGTGTCTTCTTTGGAACCTCAGTTTATGTTTGATTTACTGTTAATGCTGATTGCCTGTGATGTTCCCCTGCGCATATTGGATAAATAAGCATTTCGAGAGTTCTGGAATAAATACAATCCCCAGGTGAATTTACCAAGTCGTTCATCGTTACGTAGATATGTACCAAGTGTTCGTGAATACATTGTAAATAGGATTAAATGTGCATTAAAAAATACACGGCTGTGGTTATGTGTTGACGAGACGACAGATTGTAAAAAAATTCTATTTTAAATGTTATAGTACGTGTACTCGACCCTGTTGAACCAACATTTTCACTTTTACTAGCTAGCAAAAGACTAACTGCGTATACTGGCGAAACAATTACGCGGGTGGTGTTGGAGACTTTCGAAAAATTTGAACTGTCAACAAGTCAAGTGTTGATGTTTGTGATAGACGGTGCTGCGACAATGCGTTTGGTGGACCGTTTTCTTCAAAGAGACGATTGTAGGTTTTTATATGTTACGTGTAAAGTGCATGCGTTCCATCTTGTAGCAGAAACGATTCGAAAATGTTTTCCAGAGGTAGATGTATTAATAGCAAATTACAAAAAAGTATTTCTCAAATCTCCTAAACGGCTTTGAGCAATTCACACACTGTATCCTGGTATTCCGGAACCACCAGAGCCGATTCTTACACGTTGGGGAACGTGGTTGAAGGCAGCTTTTTATTATGCTGAATATTTTCAACAGATAAGAGCTGTGACACTGCAATCCAACCCTAACGAGGCTGCAGCTATTAAGGAAAGCCAGACAAGCTTTCAAGATGTTTCCCTTGAAACAGATTAAAAACTATTTATAACAATTATAGAGGACCACACGACGCAATAGAAAAATTGCAAAATACTTCGTTGTCGTTAATGGAATCGCTGCAAATAGTGAACGACGTAAATACACAGCTACAGACTATAAATGACGAAAAAAATAAGCCCGTTATTGAAAAATTCGATAGTGTATTACGGAAAGATCCTAATTTTACCAAATTAAGACAAATTTGTGATGGTGCATCTACAGCTGCGTTAAGTGAGTTCACAGAGTGTTTTACTTATGCCTGTATTACTTCCGTAGATGTCGAATGGTCTTTTTCAAAATACAAACATATTTTTTCACCACAGCGAACATCGCTTACTGAGACAACTGTAGAAACATATCTGATGCTACACAGTTATTATAGAAGTGCTCCAGTTTGTGATAACGACAACCAAGCTACTTCATAAATCTGCTTAAGAAGGTGAGTTTTGTACATATTTTTATAAAGTTTACCAGTATTAATAAAATTTATTTCCATTTATTTTATTTATTTACTTATTTATTATTAGTTATCACTTAGATATACAATGTACATGTGTGAACGTCATTTAACAGTTTAATAATAATGTGCAGCACTAAGTTTACAAAATATAAGGAAATACATAAAAAAAGGATTTAAAGCGAACGAAATAATACAAATACATACATCACAATATATAAAATATTTTTGTTTTTATTATTGTACTTATTCAAGTATTATGATATGATGCATACCCAGTACGTCTCTGTAGGACTAATGACCTTGGCTAGGTTTACTAATTATATTTCTTTTTATTTCCTAAATTAACACTTTTAGCCGTTTTAAATTAGAATAGACCAAGTCTAGTTCAACCTCTGAGGAATTTGAACACTTATTTTTCATTAACATAATTCACAAATTTTAGGTAAAGATTTGATTGTCATTCAGAGTGGAGATTATTCTCAGTGGGTATCAGAGATGAGCATCCAGACAGCATTTATGTGCTGGAGACAACTCAAATGTTCATCTTTTTCTTAAATTCAATAATGGAAGTTTGAGTTTACTTTATTTGCATTATGCTTGATTTATATTACCAATGAGATTCAGGGAGTTTCCCGATGCAAAATTACTTGGAAAATACACTGATTTAAGATAATAAAGTAAACGTGTTCGTGTTTATAATGCCTTCATTATCTCTATAAGAAGCGAGACCGACTATTTTATTTCATACATAATATATACTTTACACCTATTGAAATTATAAGTTGGGAAAAATATATAAGAAGCTCATTTGAAAAAAAGTTCTTGTGTAATTATTATTCTGTTACTTTTTATTTTTTTTAGCAATTGTTAGGCAGCTTATTGTGAAATTTAAGAACG
Organism: Rhamnusium bicolor; assembly: GCA_029963845.1. Lineage (NCBI taxonomy): Eukaryota > Metazoa > Arthropoda > Insecta > Coleoptera > Cerambycidae > Rhamnusium > Rhamnusium bicolor. The sequence goes on from JANEYF010002796.1 coordinate 21,979, forward strand.
AATTAGAACCTTTCGCTTTCAACAAACATATATATCTTTCAGTTTTTTTCCATCACAGAGTGGCATAGAACTAGTAACTGCAGTGGAAACAATTTTCTGTGAAATCTATGCAATATTATGGAACCCTGATCTGAAGTATACAAAACAGGTACACTTGTTGAATTTCGACACAGTTTTTAATATTTATGATTCAAATTAAGAAAAAAATAATCCTCATACAAAAACACAAATAGCAAATAATTTTCGCTATTAGTCAAAACACGTGAGCAATCTTTTCCATGAATGTAAAGTAACTTTTAAAATTGTAGTATCTTCTAAATTTGCATAGTCATCTGTTACTTTTTGTTTAAGATGTTCTGTATTCAGGGATGATGTTGAAAACACAGTGTTCGCCATAAAATGAATCCAACCGATTGAAATCTGCGAATCGGTGTGGCCATTGAATAGGTTCATAGAATCTAATCCATCTATTGTATACCCAATAGGGTATTAAGGTAAATCTGACCCAGTCTCTAGTTATGGAGAGCAGTCCCAGCTTGATGAAACCACCCAACCTTCAGAAGTTTAGGAGATATGTTTTGACATATCGATATATTTTTGTAAAAATATCTGTCATCATTTGCTATAAACATTACCATTACCAAAATAATTCGCTGTCTTGCAAAATATGCTTCAGTAAATTATTGAAAAAAAATGTAGTTTATATTATTTACTATTTTGCTAATATTTCAATTTTTTGTACCTATATACAGAAGAACTGTAACACGTGTTTCATTTTTTTGGTTCAGTAAGATATTTTTTTTGTTATAAAGATGACTGGATTATTAAACCAGCAACCTATCATTTATTTTAGATTATACTTTATAAATCCCCTCTGTTGTAAAAAACAACCCGTATGTGTCACATCGTTCTTGGCCGTATAGAAATATTATCGGAAATAATTTTTGCTTACTTTATGATCACATTCTTAAAGGAATATAAAAACGCTCCCATTTAATATTTCAACCGAGAAAGGCATTATGCATGTCATGATGGACAGTAAAAATTGATAAAGAAGTATGCATAATATAGGATATAATATTTTTACAACATTTTTATGAATATCAGTTTATAAGACGGCCTGAAGGTAGAGGAAGATAATGACACTAATCATATTTTTTATGGATAGTGATTTACGCTTGTACAGCCACCCTTTCAGGGAGACAGCTGGTCAGCAAAAAACAAATTTCCATAGGGAAGTATCCATAGAAATAAGCAGAACGTAAATATTTGTTTGTAAAATGCATGCCCCTCTTTTTTAAACAGTTCATTTTAAGGCAATAGAGACGAAGAAAATGTTTTAAATGAATATGTACTTAATTTATATAAATCTTTTTTCATATGATATAGGTAAATAAATCTATTCTCCAACTAAGAAAAATATAAAACTTGTGAATATAAACATGTTGTGCTATAAAACTGTAATCACTTCTAATAACAAAAATAATAAATTGAACCAAAAGGCAGATGTTAAGAAAATATATTGCCTAGAGTTAGTTCTAAATTATAGTTTGCTGTTGCTGGTGCACTCCACAGAGTGTTATGAATTTTCTGAACAAAGCCCAACATCATTGTTACTATATCTTCAAAACAAAGTAATATATTTAACAAACTGTTACTCTAATGTAAAAAGCCCATCTCTACCGCACCTTATCTAATGTGTTCGCAGCCATTTGCAACTCTTTGTCCTAAATTATATTATCAATGCTTGCAACAGGTGTTGCGTAGACAATCGATTACAGATGTCCCTATACATAAGAATCTAGGGGGATTTAAATCTTACGCCTCGGTAGGCCAGACTTGTGGTCCACCTCTTCTAATCTAACTTTATCCACAGATTTTATTCAGATGGGTTCTTAAATCCAGTTAAAGTGTGGAGGGGTGATTTCTTAACCGGTACATGCTCAAACAATTCAGGTAAGACATAGTGTATCCCTCTAGTGGTCATTGCTACTACACGTCAGACATCACTGCTGTCTTAGTGACTGATAGCGACTTACAAAGCAGATACAAAAAGCTGCGACCTCTAGCCCTGGTTGGCTAAATTATATACTGAATAAGATTTACAGGAAACACCTACTCAGCGAACAAAAGCCTGCGTTGAATTAAACCAGCAAGTCTTGTTTAGAGCTAAGATGATCTTATCTATCTGTCTAAAATCATTTTATCTTATCTTATTCAGTATAAAATTTAGCCCAGCAGGGTTAGGGATCGCAGCTCTTGGTATATATTTTGTAGGTGGCTATCAGTCACTATGACATCAGTGGTATTTGCACTGACCACAAGAGGGATATATGTAACGGTCCGGTTTAGAAAACGGACAATTTGGTTGTAAATTAAATAAAATGGTTCAAGTCATACCCTAAATTCCAGATTTGATTAAAATAGTTTTGTTAAACGTTATTGTATTACCCCTGTGGCGTAGCGCTACTGGGCAAGGTGTGTTTCAAGTGTGTGTCCGAGCGGAACGTACGTTGTTTTTTTTGGATAGTGTTGTGAGTGCGAAAAAGGGAGACAATGCTGAGCCTCGATCGAGAGAGGTGGTGTTTGGTGGTTTTGGTATATTGCCGTGTCTTGTTGAATATATGCTGCATGGCATTTTGCAGTGTTGGAGAGGTCTGTTACCTTGAAATTTTCTGAAGTCTTGAGAGTAAGATATTAAAACATGTGCTACCTGAGCCCCACCCGCTGGTAAGGCCTTCTTCATTAAATTATATAAATTATAAAGTAACTAAGTACCTAGCAACGAAAGTATTAACCGGTGTTGGCTGGAGGTGTCGCTAAGGTGAAACGAGCAACTTAACGTTAATGAGTTGCAAATCTGCCTGTGTTCATGAACCTTACCAATAAAGTTAATTTGACTTTTTCCGTGGACATTAATAATCAACATATTGAGAGACTGTTTGAAGTCGTTTTCTAACAGTAACATTGGTTTTTGATCAAGCCAGAACTTTGGTAAAAACACATAAAAAAAGATGGCGCCTAACAAACCTTTCTGAAGTAAGTTAGACAATTTTTAGTTGTTAAGTTGCCGAAATTAGAGCGAGAAAAGGCCTAAGACTTTCTGAAGTAAGGACAGTTTTTGGTTGTTAGTTGTCGATTGGACGGTTTTGGTTTGTTTAGTATTAAGTATATTTGAAATTTTCTAGTTGAATCGCTCGCTTCCCTGCCCGGAGAAAAGAGCCTCAATTTGTTTTCTGTTTCTGATTTAAATAAAAGTATTTGTAGACAATACTTAATTTTTTAGAATTGTGTGTTTTATTATTTAAAATTGACGAGGGAAAATCCTGTTATATACACTTATCACGTCATTTAATGCCGTAAATTCCAAATTAAACTACTTCTTGTAACAAAGTAAAATAAACTTCATATGCTCCCGAAATCGGCTTTTTTTTAAGTGACTGTTTCTCCGGCAACTTTTATCAATAAAAAAACAACACAGACATAATAAATTGGAATGAAAATGGAGTTCTAGGTGCTATATTTCAATATTAAATGTGACATGATCAGGAACAACGATATTATCGCCTTATATTGAAATGTTCAGCAAATTTTGTTTACACATAATTTCCGATGTAATCCAAGCAATTTTGAGTTGAGAATAACCATAGGATAGGATTTTGAGAACAGCCATCAAAATATCATCAAGTAGATTATATCATTTAATCAACTGGGATTATTATTAATAGGTTAAGTTATGAATTTAAATTTAATATTAATCATATCCAGATTATAATAACGTGACGAAATTCGTCTGGAAACTACCATAGTGTTTACAGTCAGTTTAAAAGAATACATTTTATTAAGCAAGCGCAAGTAAAAAGAGATTTAATCTTTATGGACCATAGTATTTTAATAAAGTATAAAACATGACAAGTCTTTCAAAGGAGACTTTTAATACCACAATAAGGCCTATTACAAGGAATTTCAATTTAATAAGCTCCGTCCCATATTAGCTAAAAAATAACTTGTAGCAAAAAATAATTCCCTTCGTGTCCCGGAAGATAAAAAAAGGTTAAATGGCTGTGTCATTATATATTCCTATATTAAAATGCTTCTCAAACTGCCAAATCATGTGATCCCCTTTCTATTCCTATTTCTTTTGAATGTAATTCTCCGGTTTTTCAGATAACAAATGATGTAGCACATTTCTTTAGTCCTAGGAGTTGGGTCATCGCGGCACATCCTCGCTTTGAGCGACAAGCAATTATATTACTGACATATTGTAAAACAACATTCTATATAACACTCTTTTTATCATCAGACGTAAGGTACGTAAAGTGCCAAGTGCTTAAAGATTTGTTTTTGTTGCATCACAATATCACGTGTCTGAATCTGAAGAGGATTAAATGTGGTGTACAGGGTGGACAAATTTCGATGTTTCTATAGGGTAACTCGGTAACTGTAAGAGATACGAAAATGGAAGACACATTCTCGATCTTTTGCTATCGTCTTTTGTTTTCGAGTTATAAACAAAAGTTCAGTTTGTGGACTTTTAGGCACATGGTTGTTTGTAAAGTTATGAAAAAACAGCTTTTACATTCTTTAGGCACTTTTTTCTTTATAATACAGTGGCGTCGAGGAAATTTTAAAAAAAGTGCAATTTCGAGTTATGGATAAAGTTGTATTTTTTTAAATGGGAATCATAGTTGGCTATGGTTTCGTTAAAAAGGTTTTTTTTTCTCTTTCAAACTATATATCACATGTGGGGTCGCTTTTGATGTATAAGTGTTTAATGGCGAAAATAATCTTTTAGTAGATTACTTTTTACGTTTTTTTATATTTATTCCTAGTAGGTCTGTGTCATCTATGACAGTGTTTATCCGTTTGTAGTAAATTACATATTAATAACTTTCTTTCCCTCATAATTACACCCCATTTAATCGTAAAAGTGATGCTGTCTTACGAAAATTACGAAAAATATGATATGCTAGAATGATTTATTCAAAGTAATAACAATTATAATATTGCATCCGAAATATATGTCAATTGCTATCCAGAAAGAAGATAATTTAATAAAGCTATTTTAGGAGGTTAAAAGAAAATCTCATTAACTGTGGGTTCTTCAACAAGCCAAGACCAAAAAATCAGATATTTGTATCTAATTTTATAATACATTACAATTACAAAATAAAAAATCAAAATTAAAGTAAATGTTCAAACTGATGTCCGTTATGTTCGATACATAAATTACACCTCTTCATAACATCTGAACTGCATTATAAATATGAAGATTTGAAATAGAATTCACACAGTTTATAAAATTTTGTCTGAGTTAATGTCAGTACTGGTTTTCTTGTATAATGTGTCTTAATGTGGCGCCAAAAGAAAACATCCAATGTCGATAAGTCAGGTGATCATGGTGACCACCTCACAGATCCGTTACTTCCTATCCAGTTATTTCCAAAATTGGTATTTAGTAATTCTGAAATAATCCTGATATTATGAGGTGGTGCACCATCTTGTTGGAAGAACTGATTTCTTGCCTTAATTAAGAGCATATTGTCCGGAAATTCCTCAATAATTTTCTGGTTTAAGATTTCGTAGTACCGTTGGCCATTAAAATTTTCTTAATATAGTTGATATGTTAAAGTACGATTGCCACGTAGAGCTCATCAAACACTAAAACCAAAGCGTCCTTGAGATCGCATATCAACGGTATGGTGAGGGTTCATATCAAACCAACAGTGCTCGTTGTGACTATTGAATATTCTTGTACTGCTAATGTAGGCTTCATCTGTTCAAACTACATTTCTAGAGAAGAAGGATCTTGTTGACTTTTTTTGACAATACCATATGCAAAACTCCAATCGTCGCTGAAGAACAGTTGGTTGCAGGTGAGTTTCCTTATTATATAAGGCCTGAATCTGTGTGTCTTCAAAATATTCAAAGCTCAACGTCTTGAAATCCCAGAACCAACTTCAATTTGACTACTTGAAATTGAAGGAATTGCAACCGCCATTCCAATTACAGTTATAGAAGTTTCATCAGCATCTTCAATGTTGTAATTTCTTGAAGGACCCACAATTAATGAGATTTTCTTTTAACCTCTTAAAAATAACTTTATTAGGTTGTCTTCTCTCTGGATAGCGATTGAAATATATTGCGAATGCAAAATCACAATTGTTATTTCTTTAAATAAAGCATTCTAGCATATCATATTTCTTGTAATTTTCGTAAGACATCTTCACTTTTACGATTAAATGGGGTGTAATTATAACGAAAACCAAATTGTTAATATGCAATTTATTGACAAACGGATAAACACTGTCATAGATGACACAGTTGCTTTTTCATAACTTTATAAACAGCCAAGATATTGACATGTATCTAAAAGTCGAAAAATCTAACTTTTGTTTATACTCAAAAACAAAAGATGATAGCATGTGTCATTGTGCGTGGAGTGAGCCCATTGCTGCCAAGTTTCCAGCCCCAGTCTTTTGGGTTTTTCTGGATCCCACACCATTTTTGGACTAGGTGGTACATCCTAAATGCATGATACCGCGCAGCATTCTTCGTTGGTGGCAAAGAAGCAAGATTGAATTTGCATTTTATAGTAGATTTAGCGTAACGTTGGTAGCGGACTTCTTCCAAGGTTTTGTCTTCCATGTTGTCACCATACGAAGCAACGAGAAAGCGTGCTCCAGCGTCTACGATGTGTTCTGTTGTTGCTAATAGCGGTACTGAGTCCTGCGGTTTTCTGAATAAGCGAACAAAATTTTATTTTTCCTTGGTTGAAGATGGACGATGTCGTGTCGCGTTGCAGCCACTAAACGCATGGAGAAACAGAATGTTCTCAACCACTTCTTCATGTTTCAAACTATTCTCGGAATATAGTTTAGTCTTTTAGCAATTCTGCCTCTTTCTAGTTTGCGAAGGTAGATGTTACTTTGGGATGGTGCTAATGCTGTCAGCAGAACAAGAAGATCAACGTCTTCGCCAACGACGAAAACAACATTAAATGTTGAACACAAGGCAATCGCTGTGCTGAAAATCAACACATCAGCATCTTCTTCCGCCTGTTTCACAGTAATAGCAGCCTGTTCGATTTTTGTTGTCAGCATCGAAATTAGACGGGCTTTATTGTTTTCACTGGTTAAAAATCTTTCTTGGGAAACTTGAACCGGCATTGTTTCATCGAAGAGAGCATCCGCAGACATAACTTCTTCGATTGGCGAAGTCTATCTGCAGTCTTGGTATTCCTTTTGCCACTATCACTCGGATATCCATCAAAAACAGCGATTGCATGTGAACGTACTTCTCGCAAAGGGACGCAAAAGAATCATTACAATGCCATACAACTTTATGCAAAAGGTATCATCCATCCAAAACATTGATTTGGTTATCTCCGAATTCCATACCTTCTGGAAGTTGTTTGAAAACTTTATACAATGATGATTTTGTGACTTTGCACATTCCTTCTTCCGAGAAAAGCGACTAAGGAAATGAGACCAGCTCGAATTTAAAATAATCCTTCAACTCGTCGTCGGATTTCTTCGCAATGCAGTTTCTTTGAAACAGCATGAGTGGGTTAATGGAAATTGTTGCTTCGCCGACTTTTATGCTGCTGTTGACTGCTGCCAATGGGATGACCTTAACTTTGCGTTTGAATTTAATAGACTCGAAATTTTCAAATGTGGTAACCATGTTCGACATCCCCTCGGTATTTTTTTTTCTGGACAAATGACAGTTAATCTTTTCATCTCCGACAACTCCAGTAGTTATGGAAAGAAGCGAATCGATTTCTGGGAAGGGAACATGTTGAGAAAACTAAATCAACAGTTTTTTTCAAGTCTTTATCGTTCCGAGTGATGCGTGAAGTCCTCGTATCGACATGTTGCCCGGATGTATCTAGATGAACGTTACAGTATTCTTCAATGGCGTTGCACGTTTCATGTTGAACACGTAAGTATTCCCGAATTCAAACTTTGCGGAAATTTCTGACCCAGACTACTCGATACAGGCACGATTAATACCGAGCTCTCGACTGAAAGGAGACTCTAGACACTACCGTCAGAAATGGGGAGTTTTACTGTTTTTAGGGAAAAATGTTCATCTTTCCTCCGATGTAACTCGTTACATATTAGACAAAAAAAATGTTTATACAAAAAATCTGAGGAATTTTGTCTTCTTTAACTTTCTTCAAAACATTTTCGTCGTTGGATCAACCGCTGCGGAGTTATTTTGAAAAAACTAATTTTTTGTATCTTTTATTCAAGATGGCGGCTCAAGCGGTGTCCAAGGTCGAAAACTTGGATTTTTTGTCAAGACCTGAACAACATAATTTAAAAATTATTGCTACCCCACCTTTTGTAAGGCAAAGGCCTTTTTTGGCCCCTACAGACTGGATTATTCTGTTAATTAATGAAATTGGGTATTGATTTTTTTATTAAATATTTTGTTATTACTTGTAAATTTTTATTGTGGAATTGTGGGCTTGATAAATGAATATGAAGGACTCTTAACAAGGAAGGAATTTGCATTTGTAAATTAATATACAACTGCTTTTATTAAATAATCTATAAACAAACACAAATAATGGATCAATAAATTATAATTGGTATGTCAATCACTAGTCAATGCTGGCTTTTGCGATTACTGATTTAGTGATTACCAGACTGAAGTTGAGCATTTTGTATTGGCTTATTTCCCACAGAATATAATTAGTTTACAGGAAATTATAGATGTACGAAACTCAAGACGGTAAATTTTAAATAAATGTAAATAAGTACGAAAATTTCGTGGAGGAAAAAAGTTACGTAAATGATTGATGATGATTGATGTATAAAAATAAAATCTATTCACGCAAGAAAGACTTTGTCTTATAGCACCCAAACCGGAAATAATAAATAAAAATAATATATTAAAGATTTCGAATAATACCATAATAATTTTTTCAGTTTTTGTCTAATATTATTGAATATTGTTTGGACGTAACTTATAATGTACATTATGGTTTCGCCATTATTAAGTTAATTTGTCATACAATGCAATAATTGTTAAATCCATTCCAAAGCACTCCACGTTAACATAGATGAGTTCGATGCGAAAATAACTGACCGAGTTTCAAACATTCATTTTTCATAGCAACGTTTTGTTTGGAAAAAAGTATCTAATGCTTTTCTAGGTTTGTACACCATGGTCTTCCAGGCAGATGTTTACCCTATCTTAGTGGTGGCAGGTAAGACTGAGGTTAGGACCGGAGAGGAACAGATGGTATACATCTGCTCTGATAGCCAGGCTGCTCTAAAAGCGGTGTGCGCCCCCAAAATGGGATCAACTCTTGTTCAGAGGTGCGGGGACGTCCTAGATGAGCTTGACAGATATAAACAAGTGAGACTGGTGTGGGTCTCGGGACATACCGGAGTTCCAGGCTACGATACGGCCGAGGAATTGGCTAGACTTGAAGCCGAGGAAATCTGTCCGGACCTGAGCCTATGTTGGACATTACAAGAAGGTAGGTCAACGGCCCGAGACACTAAGGAAGCATAGAGGACCAACAGGGCCTGCAGGCAACCGAGATTGGACGGGGCCGACCAAACGATATCGACCTGACTACTGGGCCGGAGTCGAAGACTCTGAACCTTTTAATCGGAGTTCTGACAGGCCACCGCAGACAGAAGCCATCTACATTGATAGGTATTGAGGAAAACCCTACATGTCCAGGATGCGGAGTGGTGAAGAAAAATCTTCCTCTGACAGAGTGAAGCGTTTGGACGCCTAAGACATAACATCTTCGGTTTTGAGGCACTTCTAAGGGAGGATATGGGCTCCCTCGTAATGAGTGACATCCTGACCGTGATTAGAAGATTGCAAAGATTTGGCGAGGAAGCAGGAGAAGCACATGGTTGAGAGGACAGCTGGGGGTTGGTAAAAAGGATCCGCCTACGGCCATCACCATTACCATTACTATTCCCATTACCATCTAATACTTTAGCAACTTCATTATTTATAAACTTACCAAATTTGGTAAATATCCGACAATAAATGACTCGGATAATTAGGGTATAAGTTGATCTTGGTCCTAAATTTTCTTTTTTTATGGAAGAAATGAATATTTTTTTAATAAAATTTGGTGCAGAAGTCTTAGGGCATACCGACAAGATTCTGTAAAAGCAAATACTCTATCTCAATAGCAACGTCCTGATTTTTTCTATTTTCTTTTGATCATAATAGACGTATTTAATTTCGGAAAATATTTTTTTATCTGATTGTAATGAAAAGTGACGTTTTTTGGTTCTAAAATTTGAACGGAAAGGTCGCCTTTTCATAATAGATATTACTTTTTGTTGTGGTTGCTAGGTGACTACATTTCGTCCTTTAAACAAAATAATAATCAATATGTAAACAAACGAAACAAACTGTCATGATATTCTTATTAGATGGTGTCAAAATGATGTGAAGTCGATTATGACCAGATCTTTCAATTAAAATAAATATAATAAATAAATTTTTTCTTCAAACGTCATCATTTTTAATAGTAAAATCTGACACAAAAATTGATGTTTTTGTTATTAATATAAAAATGTCAACACTTTTAATCCTAGGATTAAAAGTATTTTGAATCCTAGTATTAAAAGTATATTTAGGTAAAAATTAAGCATTTTAATATGAATTCAGTTTATTTAAATTAACATACGAAATTCTTACAATCCAAAATTATTAAACAATGAAATGAAATACAAAACTTATTGATTAGGCTAGATATATAAATTCATTCAATTATTATTATTTATTGATAGTAATATTGAAAGTGCAGTTTGAGCAAGTTGAATAAAAATTAAACAAACCAGAAGAATCGACACTGTTAACAATTTTATCAGTGGTGGTAGCAATATATGAAACTGTTACACTCTTAGTGGTATCGTGGGAACACATTTCTTGATTAATTTTTCCTTGATTTTCTACATTATTGCAAGCAGCTGTATTATCGAGATTCAAGGGATTGATACTATTACACGTACTAGTCCCATTAGTGCTAGTACTAGGTTTATCGAGTCGAAATATTTTTCTTGCTGTACTTTTTTCTATTTTTCTATAGATTCTTCTATATACCCCTCTGCAACAGTGTTCGACCTCCAACCCCCATGTCTTTTAAGACAAGTGACATCACCACCAGAATCTACAAGAAAAGTGGCAGAAGTTCGACGTAAGCAGTGTCCAGTATATTCATTTGCATTTGGTAAATTTAAATATTTTTCCACTTCTTTTGCAACACTAGTAATTTTATGAATACCGACTACTGACCGTTGATATCTTCCATTTTGATACTTTTAAAAAAAAAACAACTTTCTTCAAAACTTTTTGCCGAAGAGCAGCGTATTTTCTGTAAATACTCAAATATTTTTCTCCAAGAACCGGAAATGACCGACCCTTACCGGTCTTAGTATGATGAACTTTTATCAGTAAAGCAGACTTAACATCTTCAATGTCATCAGTTTTTAAATGAATTAGTTCATCACAACAACATACGCCCGCAATTCCCATTATTAAGGCAACCTATAAATAAAAATTTACAAAATTTGCCTACTTCATTCTTTAATTTTAAACATACCTTCATCATTAAATAATGTATGTTAGGAGCAGCATCCAAAAACTGTTCAACTTAATCCTTCGTTAAACCTTAGCTTTTTTTAGGTGTATAACCATTACTTTGCATTTTTTAAAAATGCGTTCAACTTGGAAAATTTCTCTTGAGAGTCAGTGTCGATTTCACCATTGAATGCTGTGACCACAAAGTGGAACATTTCATTTTTGAGGACAGACTGGCAAAATATGCCAATAAAACACTTTCCGAATAGAATTTTATATTCTTTTCAGAGCACCATTGCATAAAACGATTATATGAGCACTCGTATACTTCACGCGACTTTGGTGGTAGAAGATTTAAAGTCACTTCGTTAGCAATTTCGACCACCTCTGCTGGTATACTCGACAAATCTTCACAATCAGACTTTTTTTTCTAATAATGGACTATAATAAATCACAATTTATTTGCTTAAATAGAATGTTTGTTTATATTTATTGGCATCCCTAGAAACCACACAATATCCATAGCAATCACATAGTGTTTGTCACAAGCAACACGATGAAACTGTTATAAGTCATATAATCGAAAATAATTATGTATGTACTTAATGTTTGAATAGGTATTTCGATTTTTTTTTGCGTTTGAAGAAAAATAACATGTTTCATTCGGATTTAAAGTGTCTTTTTTTGACTCGCAATTTTGCGTTCGCTCGGCTACGATGCGCGTCGCCTCGCAAATACATAATTGCTCGTCAAACAAAGTGTCACTTTTAATCCTAATAAAACAATATACTATTATTATTTTCTTCTTACAATCGGATAAAAAATAATATATGACATTCGGACGAAAATGTGTTTAGTACTATACGGCTGCTGAATTTTCCGTAATCGTACAAAAAATTGCATTTTTTGTCCTTGTGTCCAATTTATTCAAAATTTGAAACAAAAGTAAACCAAATTTGATTGAAATCTATCAATAAGTGGCCGAGATATGGGGTGTAGTGGTGAAAAGTGGGATATACTGTATAATATATTAATACCTTTAATTAATCCAAAATATATAACAGTAAGTTCGTTTCTGGCTATCACCTAAACAGTTCGATATGTAGTTATCTCTTATTTCAGGTACAATACAAGCAGCGAAAATGTCAGATAGATCACAACGTTAAATTTTTTGGAAAAAGTAATAAAAATTTCATTCCTTGATCATCATTCTGTAGTGATCTCGAATGGTACCTAACAACACACAAGTAATAATTTTATCTGTTGTAAATCAAATTTTATCCCTGTACATCTAATTACGAAACGTAGATGTTTAACTACTTAAAAAAGTGCTTTTCTGATGAAGTGTTTACCAGGATGTCACTTCCTATTCAGCGACCTGTCACTTTCAAAACTGTTATTCCTCGAAGATTGTTGAACTCTCTAGCAGCGGTCTTTTATTAAAGAGTGTAGTTTCGTCTATGGTGTTTGATAAATTATATGGTGCCACTTATCAGTTAATCGAAGTGACGGGTGATGTGAGTATTCCATTGTAGCCAACAATAGTAGAAAAATGTTAATGATTAATAATTATGATAATTGTGCGCTCATGTATGACGCGATACCGTGATTACCGAGTTGCATTCACGCTTGATCTAGAAACGACCGATGTATATAATTTAGTTCCTGTTAGATAAAGTTTATATACAAATGTACAAAAAACAAAGGCCTTTAGACACTACATAACTTAGAGTTCTGTAAGGCTGCACACCATTAATAATTTTGTTTTAATCGCCAAAATTTTACAAATGTTCATATCATTTGCGACATGAATAACAGGTTCTATTTTATATTGCCACATAAAAAGTCTAATAATACTTGTTTTTAATTTATGACTATAAGGCCAAAGTAATAAACACATTAGTTAATAAACCCTTTATTGAGATATATGGGGTCATATAGGGTAATAAAATATGTGAATGTTTTTCATTCAATAATTCTAGCGCATTCATCCTCTTTGCGATTAAATCTATAATTATTTATTCAAATATTTAGCCTCGGAATTTCTTAATCAAATACCTTTCTTATTTCTTTACCGATTTTAATAATTCTGAACCCAAAGAAGATTTTTGGTGATGATAGCAAACTTTTTTTTGTCACTTCCAAAATGGAGGACGATGATAAAATATACCTATGTATTTAGATCTTTTATTTTTTAGGTTGTTATAATACTTTCGACACATTCACATAAATCAATAATGTTAAGTTTGACATTTTTCTTAATAGTAATGGAATTCCTCAAGGTAGTGTATTCTGACCTACGCTCTTCACTATTTTTATTAATGACATTCTCATAATTAATGACGTTTTCCTCGTCAAATCAGAAGGTTACAACTTGCATATCTTTATAGTCGATATTATAATGTATTCATCCAGATTTTATAGTAAACAAACTTAAAATTAATAAATTAAAAAAAAACAAAATAGTTCACAACAATATGGCTCCGTGGTCTAGAGGTAACGTACTTGCCTCGAAACCTCGGGGTCCTGGGTTCGATTCCCGGTCAAGGAACTGGGATTTTTCTGTGAGAAAGATTAATCGTAGTATACTCTCGGATATTGGGTGTGTGTCCATTGTCTCTAAATTTGTAGCTCTCTCCCACACAAGGTCATTCCAGACCTACAGAGATAAAGGGGGTCGTAATTTCATGTGGTGTTATTATTATTATTTTTCTTTTTTTCGGTTTCCCGATGCCGGTCAGTCCTCCCGTAGCTTCCGACGCCTCACGGGAGTTGCGCCGGCGCATCAACTACAGCCACTCCCCACATCCCGCAGGGTTAGTGTAGATACCAGAATCGTGTGCCCTAAGCAGACGGAGAGAACCCAGAATGACCGCCTTCTGCATTTGGCCTGCCAGCCACTAGGCTGATTTTTGCCAGGCCGGTATGATCTTCAGTTCCGAGAGTAGCGTAGGCTTTATCCCTCCGAGTACACCGATTATAAGGACGACCATTTTTACCGAGTAGCCTGGGTACAGCACTTGGAGCTCGTACCGGAGATCGCGATATTTGGTCCGTTTCTCCTCCTCCTTCAAGGGGATGTTTTTCTCTGCAGGTGCTGAGAACTCGATGACATACATCACCTTGAGTTGATGGTCGAGGAGGACTATGTCAGGCTTATTGGCTTGGATTAGCCTGACAGTCGGTAACGAGTAGTTCCAGTAAATCCGGCATTTCGCGTTCTCGACAACGGACTTAATATCTCCACGGACGTAAGGCAGCACTGGGGTCTGGTCTACCCCGTACGAGTGCCTTAGATGGTAGTATAGCACTCGTAACGCCGCGTTATGTCGGTGGATGTAGGCCGAAATCGCATATATGGGGCATGCAGATAGTAAGTGCATGAGCGATTATGGCGCCTGATGGCAGGTCCTGCAGTTGATATCAGGAACCTCTACACGCCACACGCGGCTACGGTAGACCAAGGTGTTGACATAATGAATCCCTCGGTCTCCGACTTAAGCCCTGCTGACCTTAGAAAGGCGAAGGTCAGCCTAGTCGATAAACCCAGTGTTTCTATGTTCTTATAGAAGACACCATGCTGGGGTTTATCGACGTGCTGCCGAAACAGATTTTCCCTGTTATTATTATTATTTGTTATTTTTTTTTCGGTTTCCCGAAAGTTAAAATAATAACAATAATATGACGCAACTGCACATGGTACAGGTAATAAAATTTTTTACAATTGCATAATAATTAATAAATATAGATTAAATCACAAAAAGGCTAGCAAAGAATTCATCTAATATTTACAGTATTTGAATGAAATTTATCAAGTTTGCACAGATATACAGCGTGAGTTGATTCAAATCGAACAAGCGTTAAAGGGAAGCAAATGATGTAAAGTTTGCTTCAAATTTAATTGCAACATAAAAAGCGTCGGCTTCTTTGAAATGAACTGTATATGTAAATTTCTTATACAGTGTGGAAATTAAGTAACGCATACATTCAATAATTCTGTTGATATTAATTTTTTTGGAAAAAATCTCGAAGGGGTATAACGATATTAACTTCAGCAAATATTTTCAGTCTATTTTCAGTTTCTTATGTCATTTATTTTTAAGTTATGACGACATCGACTTTTTTTTAAATGACAACCTTTTTTATTATTGATTTTGGTAGCAGTTTTTATTCCGGTTCCGACGGTATAAAATTTTCAATATGTTATTATTTAAAAAAAATCGAGAAAAAAAGTTCAAATAACAAAAATTCATTAAATTGGGAATATATATATATATATATATATATATATATATATATATATATATATATATATATATATATATATATATATACTTTTACATTCATACCAAACGCTTGGTTGCCGTATGTCGTTAAAAATTCACTTTCTGCATTTTCATTTAATTTTTTTTTTTGAAAATTTGGGTGAGGTAATCGACAAGCAAGGAGAAAAAATTTCATCGAGATACCAAGGCAACGGAAATTCGTTATCAAGGACGATGGGATCCAGCAATGATGGGTGATTATTATTGGTTCTTAAAGCAAGACGAGATTTGACCACCCATAAAAGAAAAAAATTAACTGAGCATATGCTTTTCAAAAATTATTCTTTTTATTTGTAGATATATCTATGTAAGCCCAATATCTGTCATATACATCATCGATATATAGCAATAAATAGATTAGTAAAATTAATGATAATGTTATTCCTCCCCATAATGTTTTATTAGTGTAACAAGAAACCGTTACATGTTACGACTTTTCGCTTGTCATATCTGTAACCAGAAATCTTCATTCTAATGGGATATGCTGTTCAGGTACATGTTACAAAAAATATTTTTTTGGTCCGCTAGTGTTACTATTGTCAATATTGGATTCGTTTGGGGAATATGATGTTTTAAAAAAAGAAGCAGAAATATTGAATATGACCAACGACCAACGGTTTACTGAATTCAGATCATTATATTTTATGTAATGAGGTATATATGGCTCTTTAAAAATAATCCATGACATATCACACAATTTGATTTAATGTCATTTCTAAATTTTATGTACCAAAAAATTCATAATCAAAATTAAAAAGCGACCCAATCAAGCTTTTTTGATAACCTTCTATCAACAGAGAAAATAAATGTATTCCGTTTTTTGTTACACACTGTATTTAATTTTGATGCGATGAGCTGTGACAGAGACATTTCGGCATCCAAATCCAGAAAGTATATACGTTAATTAATTCTAATATGCATTCTAGCATCCCAATCACAATCGTTTGCCAGTTCTTATTGAAAGTTTTGAATAATAAATCACTTCTTAATTCACATGGCTCACAATCCATCAACTCGGATTCAACATTCCAACTGTTTTCTTTCTCTATTAATCCCCCTAAGACAAATACATGAGAAGCTGCGGGAAAGTGTTACATTAGCTCTATTTTTAAGAAGATTTATTTAACCAATTGGTCACTTCAGAGCCTTTTGTTTGTTCACCATTTAGTTGTAACTTTAAACGGCGAAATTTGATATAATTATTTATGGACACATTAACGGAAAATAATTTTAGTAACTGCTCAGTTAATTTTATTGCTTCTGTCTTGAGATTATCAGGGGTAATGCTACATGCGCTGCTAGTTTCTTTCGAAATATTTGTCGTTTCTATGGAAACTTGCAACGATTATATGAGGCAAGTATCTGAGTCGAGTTGAAGATGAGTAACATTTTCATGCTTTGCCAAGTAAAATTGGTCAAAGTTTCCACAGAAAAACCAAACAATTCTCTTTAAATTGGAGCTCCAGTTATATTTTGGTAGTCATGTTTCGATATTTCAAATAAAAATTAGAGGTATTTATAATAGTTTTTTTATTTAATTAAATGACAACAAATCTAATAGTAGCAATAATTATTAGCAGTAGTACAGTATTATTATAAATATCATTATGTTCTGTTCCATTATTTTTATAGTAGTATTATTTAAAGTTTGATTTCGAATACCTGGATACATGGATTTATAAGCAAGAAGAATATAGCATTACTCACGTTTCCTACATATTGTTGTGAGAGACAGCTTATTTGCAAATTTAGAAATAGAGAGGGGATTTTGCTGTCAAAATTTCCTCCAACGCAATAGGCGTAGATAATAAAAGGGGGGGTGCAGTTTTAATAATTTAAAAATAATGATCCATTAATTGACTCGCATATGAAATAAGTGTTATATGACGGTCATCAGACCAATGATAACATACGGATCCATTGTTTGCTGGCCGAAAGG
The DNA here is from genome assembly GCA_029963845.1 of Rhamnusium bicolor. Classification (NCBI taxonomy): domain Eukaryota; kingdom Metazoa; phylum Arthropoda; class Insecta; order Coleoptera; family Cerambycidae; genus Rhamnusium; species Rhamnusium bicolor. Next base: position 39,814 of record JANEYF010002796.1, read on the forward strand.
ATTACAACTGACGGCCAAATCCAAACTCTCTGGACTGCAGAGATTAGCATGCCTGACCGTAATGGGAGCAATTAGCACCACACCGTCAGCTGCAATGGAAATCCTCCTGGATTTACCCCCTCTTCATATATATCTGAAGAGAGCGGCCAGGTGGGCAACCCACAGACTTCAACAAGCGGCCATTAATATGCCGCAGACTAGTATCATGGAGCGGAACAGGTTGCTGGGTGACATAGAGAATCACAGCATCCTGGGAATGCCCTCGGATACTATGCCTACCATGACCAACTACGAGCTGACCTTCAACATCTTTTCTCCAGAAAGAGAGGAGTGGGATCGGAATAAAGCCGACCTACTGAAGGCAGACAATTGTTGGTTTACAGACGGCTCCAAGACTCCCGAGGGAACAGGAGCCGGAGTACATAGCTACAGACCAAGGGTGAGGATATTCTCAAGCCTAGGTACTCATGCAACTGATTTTCAGGCTGAGGTTTATACCATTGAACTGTGTGTACGAAGACTGGAATATATGCATCTTACACGCAGATCAATAAAAATTTTTCTCAGATAGCCAAGCAGCTATAAAAGCTCTTGGCTCCTACCGGTGTAACTCCAAAACGGTATGGAACTGTCAGAAAGCTCTAAATTATTTGAGCAAGAACAACAAAGTGACTCTGGTCTGGATACCCGGCCACTCTGGTATGGAAGGTAACGAAATAGCGGACTCCTTAGCGAGAGAAGGAGCGGGATCACGAATCATCGAACCAGAACCGATACTTGGCATATCCTCAAGTACTGCCAAGATGGCTATCTCAACCTGGGCTGAAAGTCAAACTCTCCAGTATTGGCAAGAGTTACCAGGATTAGTTCATTCGAAGGCGTTTATAAAATACCCTTTGAAATCAAGAGCTAAGAAACTTTTAGAGTTAAACAGGGTAAACCTGAAAACTCTAACAGGCCTATATACCGGGCACTGCCGACTAAAGTATCATCTGCATAAACTCGGCCTAGCGCCGAGTGCCGTCTATGTCTGGAGGATGATGAGAAGGCAGACCACATCTTATGCACCTGTCCCGCTGTGGAGAGGATCCGATTCTCAATATTTGGCAAAGGGCAACTGCTGCCAGAGGATCTGGATATTCTCACCCAATAAAGTTATCAGTTTCATTAAGAGACTGAACTTATTGGGTGAAATATAATTAGGCGTGAGCCACAATAGGCCTGCTGATGGCCACAGTGGAGGGTCTACTGAGACCCACTCACAACAAATCTAACCTAACCTATATGACGTTATTTAGCTACAGTTTATGTATTTTTCTTAGAAAAAAGTCCTTACCAAGTGAAAGTATCTACAAAATATTGTTTTTTAAGTTCTATAACGCCTAATTAAAAAAAAAAAACAATTTGATGGAAAAACAAAATGTATCTTTTATAATCACTTTTGAAAAAAATAAAAATATATATTTCAACATAGACAATTACCACAGTATTTGTCATATGAATAGTTTTTAATTTTTCTTTTTACTTAATTATAAATTCTGTGAAGTACTATATTTAAAAAAAATAAATGAATGAAAGTTAATGAGGGAAGGGGATTGAAATTGAAATAATTTATGTTGCAGATAACACTGATGTAGTTTTCCATGAAAAAACCAAAACACTATATACTGCATTTGACGTGCGTTTCGCCAACCAAGCTGGCATCATCTGTAGATGATTAATGCTAATTTTATGCTAAGAATGTATCCTATTTATACCTAAACTATTGTCACGGTTCGATGAACCATGACCCATTAACCAATAAAGCGGGCTATTTGAGATAGGTCCTCTGTCACTATTCATACTGTTTTTACACTTTGTGATTTTCAAGCTTTTAACTCCAGCTGTCTCGTATATGTTACTTTACTAATTAATGTTAAATTGCTAATATCTATATTATGGTTGTGCTCAAACTCATGTTGGGCAACACTCTACTTGTCTGTTCTACCACATTTGAGATGGGCCATTTGCTCTTTGAATCTACTTTGAATTGGTTGTCTAGTTTGTCCAACATACTTTTGATTACAGTCCTTAAAGCAAATTTCGTAAATCCCCGACTTCGTTTGTTTCAATTTTGTCATTTAGATTGCCTAAAAGTTGTTGTAGTTTGTTTCCTGATTCGGATTTTCTCTTTCATTTTGAAAGGTCGAGGAATTTCGAGGCAACACTTTAAATATTCATTTCCTAATTATTTTATCAATTAAACATACAGAATATCCATTACTCGCAACCTTCTTTAATCAATGCCTTTTCTTTTTTCAAACCTCTCCTTATTGAGAGGGAAGATTAATAGACGATGGACTAAAAAAATTAAAACTCGCCATTTTGTGTTAAGCACAATGGTGAGAGTCCTTAGAAATATATCTTAAAATACTGGTATCTTTTCTGTATATGTCAAATTCTAACTCATTTTCATTATTTAAAATTATTAATGCATCTAAAAATGGTAGTAAAAATATTTCGTTGGAGTTACTTGAAGGAGATCCTCATTGAAATTAAATGAAATATAATAATAATAATAATAATAATACCGCAAGGCATTTGATACAACATCGCACGAGCTATTGTTGTACTTGCTCGAATGTCTTGCGGTACCAGCACCACTAGTGAGATGCATTGAACAGCTGCTGCCGCTCTGGAAGACCCGCTTCACCATAACATCAGGTGCGCAGCGGGTCACGACAGAGCAGGTGGCATTTAGGAGAGGAGTATTCCAGGGTGACTCCCTGAGTCCTCTCCTCTTCTGCATCTCACTGCTGCCGTTGTCTGTTGGGCTCCGCCAAACACGCGGATATCAATGTGGGCCACCCAGCGACCGGAGGCATAAGGTTACCCATCTATTTTATATGGATGACCTTAAACTTTATGCCTCCGGAGAGCGTGAACTACAAAACGCTCTTAGGGTGGTCGAAGAATATACGCGGACAATTGGTATGGAGTTCGAGTTGGACAAATGTGCAGTCGTCCACCTCAAGAGAGGATGATGCGGGGAATTCCCTGAAGATGCGCAGCTCGCAGACGGAAGCATCCTAAGACATCTGGATGCCGGAGAGACCTATACATACCTGGGTGTGCAACAAAGGCACATCCAAGATGTAATACAAATAAAGGATTCTCTCCGCGGCAAGTACAGACACCGCCTCCGAAAGATTTGGTCTTCCGAACTTTCGGGGAAGAACAAGGTGTCTGCAACTAATATGCTTGCCGTTCCGATTCTGCTCTACTCCTTCGGAGTAGTAAAGTGGAGGGTAGATGAGCTGCGCCAATTAGATAGGGATACCCGCAAGATGATGAATATTCACAGAAGTATTCATCCTAGATCGTCCGTTCCTCGTGTGTACCTCCCACGTCAACGGGGGGGCCGAGGACTCTTGAGCTTGGAGTGTACGCATGGCAGAGTAGTACTGAGTATGGCATGTAACATACTCAGGAGCTCAGATCCCCTCTTGCGGTTCGTAAAACATCACGAAACTGTAGGAGTGGGAGCAGGATTGTTCAAGGCAGCAAAAAGAGCCGCAGATGAACTCGGTCTCGCATTTGACATCAGACGAGGAGGCCGGCAGGGTGCTGATGTTGATTCAGTCACCGAACTTCAGCCAAACCGTCTGAAAGCCCGAATCAGAGCTGCTGAACAGGAAAAACTGTTTCGGCAGCACGTCGATAAACCCCAGCATGGTGTCTTCTATAAGAACATAGAAACACTGGGTTTATCGACCAGGCTGACCTTCGCCTTTCTAAGGTCAGCAGGGCTTAAGTCGGAGACCTAGGGATTCATTATGGCCTGTCAAGATGGTGTTATCAACACCTTGGTCTACCGTAGCCGCGTGTGGCGTGTAGAGGTTCCTGATATCAACTGCAAGACCTGCCATCAGGCGCCGGAATCGCTCATGCACTTACTATCTGCATGCCCTATATATGCGATTTCGGCCTACATCCACCGACATAACGCGGCTTTACGAGTGCTATACTACCATCTAAGGCACTCGTACGGGGTAGACCAGACACCAGTGCTGCCTTACGTCCCCGGAGATATTGAGTCCGTTGTCGAGAACGAGAAATGCCGGATTTACTGGAATTACTCGTTCGCGACTGTCAGGCTAATCCAAGCCAACAAGCCTGACATAGTCCTCCTCGACCATCAACTCAAGGTGATGTATGTCATCGAGTTCTCGGCACCTGCGGAGAAAAACATCACCTTGAAGGAGGAGGAGAAACGGACCAAATATCGCGATCTCCGGTACGAGCTCCAAGTGCTGTACCCAGGCTACTCGGTCAAAATGGTCGTCCTTATTATCGGTGTACTCGGAGGGATAAAGCCTACGCTGCTCTTGGAACTGAAGATCATACCGGCCTGCCAAAAATCAGCCGAGTGGCTGGCAGGCCAAATGCAGAAGGCGGTCATTCTAGGTTCTCTCCGTCTGCTTAGGGCACACGATTCTGGTATCTACAGTCACTAACCCTGCGGGGTGTGGGGAGTGGCTGTAGTTGATGCGCCGGCGCGACTCCCGTGAGGCGTCGGAGGCCACGGGAGGACTGACCGGCATCGGATATTCCGAAAAAAAAAAAAATAATAGACTTTATTGTTCATCAGAATAATTCAATTACAATTACAGTAGATTGCAATTACAATAAAGATGTGGCTTAATATGTACATTATTAACACTAGATACAAATAAAAGCCTAGTCGCGTAAAACTCGTAGAGAGATTTGAGTGCGATTTTTTGCATTTATTATACTATGTTTCAAAAGAACAAGAGTGACCTACATTATGAAAGCAGATATGTACACACACACACATATACATACACACACACATACATATTTCATACATACATACCTACACATATATATGCGCATATATACATACATATGTACATACATAATACACACATATACATACCCTTGCACACAAACCCATATGCATACATGCATTTACACACATATACACACAGGTGAAAATTTATACTTAACTTAAAATATTTTCATAATTTCTATTTTATGAGTAGAAAATTGTATTATTGCATTTATTCATCACGACACACGCAACAATAGGATTTTTTTATTTTATATCATATTTATATAAATCGCAAAAAACTACTATTTTTGATATAAATAAACAAGTGTTCTTTTGCCTTGAAACGATCATTCAAACTAGGTGTAGTTCGATTCACCATTCTATTAAAAAAATTGTCGTTGACGCCATTTCCCACACATCGATAATGTCGGTCACTTTGGTGCATCGGAAGAAGCACATAATACATCAAGAAATATAGATGTTATTCCTTTCTTTTGCAATAACCTGTATAATACAATCTAAATTCTTGAGAGTGTAAAAGTACGAAATATCCTAAATATCTCTGGCCAAAATCTCCACTGGTAGTGTACAAATCGACCCTAATATGTCCGTTGTCGTGTAGGGCTTTGTGAACAGGATTGGCCGCTTTTGTGTAAAAAATGGAGTCTATTGTGCTGCGGCTGAATCTAGTACGTCTGTCATTCATTCTGGACTTTTCCGCAAGAATTTCTATACTCGCTTAAAAAGCAGTGCAGTCGATTAAAAAAAGAATGTTTTTTTTTTATTAATAAAGGATCACATTGTATGAGAGATCTAACTCCTGCCCATAAGAGGAAAGGTCTGATTTCGGTCTCAATAGCATCAATAAACATTGACGGATTGGTAAAAAAATAGGTTAAAAATTAAAATCAGAAAATAGACGCTTACTTATTATTTGAGTATATTTTTTGGATATTTTATAGGCATGCATGCACGCATGCATGCGGTATTTCGTAAATTAATGGATTATTACTATTTCTTTAAATATTTCAAGAAAAGCACAATTTTTCACTTGTATTTTTAAACTTTTCAGTGATTACTTACCAAGGAGAGGCAACTGGATTAGAGTCCAGGTCCAGTAGCTACTACTGCCTTATTGTTGACAGAAGGACATACGCAGACAAATAAAAACAAAAGTATAAAATGAATAATGAAATACATACCGTTTGATACAATGTAGAATGACACAAGTAATATTCGTTCTGCATTTGTGGCTGTTAAATTTGATCTGTACATATGTTTTTACAAGGAAAATGAACATTCCACATCTACAGCGGTTATTGGTGCAAATTCTAAATAGTTTGTTTCTCACAATGATAAATTACATCATTGTGAGAAATATTCATGTATTTTAAGTAGAAAAATCAACTAGTAATAATTTTTTTTCATTTACTTTATTTATAGATTACATTTTAAACATCACATTCTCAAACTTTACGGAAATTATTATCTGTAATATTTTATCCACATGCATTAAAAGGTCACATCTCAAGGTTATGTCGTAGACGTCATGGTTTCTGTTTAACATTATATCTCTGATCTCTGATAGAGGTATGGAATGATATCAGGGACAACCACGAGACGTTCAAGTACTAGTATTGTTCTATTCGAAATACGGCACTGTTTGGGATAATCTTCCCAAACAGTAGACCAGTGCAATATTTCGCAATAGATGGCGTGCGCGATGATGAGCCGTGATTTAAAAAGCTGGCGTTTTGTTGGCTGTTATTATATCTTCTATTACATTTTAATGAAGAAATAAAACAAAACAGGTAAAAAAATCGTTTATTGATAGAAAATCAATAAAATAACAACCACAACGAATGCAATAATTATGAAGATATTTTAAATAATCTAAACCAAAGAAAAATAAATGGCTAAATAAAAAGTTAAACATTTTACAATTAAATAATAATTATAATACTTTCTTGAACAACAGGTAATACAAAACCTATATGGCAAGTACAAAAAAATATATAATTAAGCCTACCAATAACGGCAAAAAAATGTACATTTGCTTCCCAACATCCCAGATATATGTATCAACATCGATTTATGCTACACATTATTTATACAATGTGGTCTGCAATTTAACAATACTTTTAACAAATATAATAGTAATAATATTTAATTGCTTAGGTAAAGTTTACATTAACAAAACATATTATAAACACCGATAGGTTTTTACAAATAAATATACATATTAGGAAGAAGTACTTGTTCGTAGGTACATAAATTATATACCTAATTAATAATTATTGGGTAAATATAAACTTATTAGGTAGGCGCATATGTACATATTACAGTGTCAAGCAACATACTTGAAATTATAAAAAAAAACATTAATAATAGCATTAAAGTTATCAAGCCATAAGAAGCTAATAAAATAAAACATATTTATTTATTTTATAGTTTGCAAACTGTTTCTGAATGCTGCTGGAACAAACCTCATATCGACAACTATCGATGCTGGAATGTCGTCAGCTTATGTTTAGATTTTTTTTGCATCCTTATGATTCTGGATGTTTTCTTGTTTTTTTTTTACACCACCAAAGAATCCCAATTTTTCATACAGCTTGCACGATCTCCCTGGTTACAATTTCATAATGGTCAGACCAGGAATAACATGAGAAGTTCACATTATCAAAGATGAATTCAGTGACTATAACAGAAATCTTGGGTTTATGGCAAAAGGTTGTACATAACAAAAAGGAAACAATTTAATTTAAATACCTTTAAAACACAAAACAAAAAAACTTATTTTTTGGTCATTGACTGGAAAATAGTGAGTTTTTTCCACCTGGTCTACATTAAATCCACAAATAAGACATGTTTTTGTGGCATGGTTATAATAAAATTATATACTACACTAACACTAATAAAATGTTCAAATAAAATAGTATTTAAAAGTCACAGTATTTTACAGTTCGTAAAATTTTACAATATAAAATAAAAAACGACACACACTACAAAATATCAGCATCAAAACAAACAATATGGCGACTGGCTCCAACATCAACGATGACGTTTCCTGTGCTGCCAGCGGCATCTACGAAAATCTTCCCAAACTGCAACAAAGATAGATTCATTGAGAAACTCCTATGTACAACAAGGATAGAAGTATGTCAGTAATTATACCTAAAACCGAACACATTTTTATATGTACTTGAATGTCTCGTGGTTGTCTCTGACATTTAAGCTAGAGGACAAGCGAGCATTACTTTCTTATTGATGAATTAATAAGTTATATCCTACCTACGACTTTCCTAATGTTGCATGGTCATCATTGATTACCTGTTTTATTGAACTGGTTGTCCTGTGATATAACAGACTGCCTGAAATAAACTCAAACAATGTAACTTTGTAATGTCTAGTAGAAATTGTATTACCATAGGTTATGTGGATTATCTTTTGCTTGTTATGTGTTTTTTCGAGGAATATTTAATTTCTAATTGGGAGTAAATTTACTTAAACTGTGCCATCAGCTCTAAATGTCATTTATCGTATGTTATTGGCAGTGTTCAATTGTTGTCGGGGTTGGACACCGAGTTGATCTGTGGTCACGTGAGCTCGTCTGTTCTTATAGACTAGATCCGTCATAATGATCATTACCTTGTGTGTGAAACGAGTAACTATGGAATGATTTGGACAATAGTTGGGTTGTTTCGAAGAAATTCCAGACTGATACTACTTAGACCGTTTAAGCTAAGTATGTTAGTACATTAAATACATTAATTGAACGCACTTCACCTGTTAGCACTAGGGTCGACAAACCTTATGGATTCTGCAAATAACCGAATCTCAGGCACCTGCATAAATATTTCCTTTCCTTTCTTCCCTTTCCTTTTTTTTTCTTTTTTTTTTTTTTTTTTTGGGGTTTTTTTTTGTTTTTCTTTTTTTTTTTTTCTTTTCCCGGGGGCCCCCCCCCGGGGGTTTTTGGCTGGGGGGCCCTTTTGCCTTTTCCCCCCCCCCCCCCCCCTTGGCCCCCCCCCGTTCCCCCCCCCCCCCCCCCTGGTTGTTTTTGTGTTTGGGGGGTTTTTTTTTTGGTTGTTTGGGGGGGGGGGGGGTGGGGTTTCCCTGTTTTTGTTGGTTGGTTTTCCTCCGCCCCCCCCCCCCCCCCCCCCCCCCCCCCCCCCCGCCCCCCCCCCTCTGTTCCCCGGGGGGCCCCCCCTTTCCTCCCCCCCCCCCCGCCCCCGCCCGGTCTTTTTGGGGTTTTTTTTTTTTTTTTTTTGGTTTTTTTTTTTGGGTTTGTTTGTTTGTTTTTTTTTTTTTTTTTTTTTTTTTTTTTTTGTTGGTTTGGGTGGTTGAAGTTTTCTGTTGGTTATACGATTATTTAGTAAAAATATTATATATTTCTTTAAAAAATTTTAATAGCGATTTAAAGTTTTCTGTTGGTTATCCTGACGAAGACGTGCTAACGCCGCCTTAAGAAGTAATAACTCCTTAAAATTTATACTTCAAAAATTATTTATTTTAATTTCATTTTTTAAAGACATTGATATTGTTTTATTTATAATAGTTTTTGCACAATTGGGAGTTAGTGATATAATAATATTTTGTTATGTTTTATTTCTGTATAATAACCGTCATTTTGCATCACTAGGTATGTCGATTTAAAAAAAACATATTTAGTTATTTTGGTAAATTATTTTAACATAAAATGCGGTTATAGTAGAAAAAGGTCAAAATCATCAAAGTAGGCGAATCATCTTAAAATATTGCATACAGGTATAACTTATTAATCTGAATATCTTTCCTTACTGACATCTTGCTGTCTTTACAGAAAATGTACTTTAGATAACAAGAAAGTAGTTTTTGCTTAACTACCATGACCTATGATTAAAATAAAACAAAAAGTACACCAAAAATTGCTTTTCAGATAACCAGGGACGAACCCTTAAATTGCAAAAAAACATCTAAAATTTGAGGTTTATATCACCTATTACGAACTCAATCGGGGACACACTGTATATGTATATTTTTTTGTTCTGATATATTTTTTTACGAGCTTCACTATTTACTTTCATTCTTTGTTGTGATGTAAGGTTTTTTTAATATTCAGTTATTGTTCTGTTTTGTGTAGTAATTATTGTTATAATTTCTTTTACATTCTTAACTGTTTTAAAAACTAACAGTGTTTTTGTTGCGTTTTATTTAGTTTGATTTTTTTTTTCAATTTATGGCCTCTGGCAGAACAAGTTAGATCACGGCAACTTGTAAGCTGGTCTGTTTACGATCTGTCTGCCAATCAGAACTAGCGAATGGCCGCCGTTTAATACCCTACCACAATTTTAATATGTTGGGCCTGCAGCTCACTAGTAAACAGTGAAGTAAACACTGATTTTACAATACAAACTGACTGCGGCTACACTGAATAGTGTACGGATTTGCCCATTCATAAATACGTTTTCAAGGTAAAAGTTACTACTGCCGTTTGTCTTTATTTATATCGCTTTCAATTTGAGCATACTTGGATTGTCATTTTTAAAAAGGTTGTAATATTCGCCCCATCTAATAAACATATGCTTTTTAGTAGAGTTCAAGATATCCGACAAACATATTTGGAGCTGTTCGTTTTTGAAAGATCTAACAACTTTCTTTGGCAAGTTTGTCCACATGCTCATTATAACGAATGCCTACATGAGCTTTGACCCAAATAAAATCTACTGTAACATGTTCTTTGTGTAAGAAAGATAGAGGGAGTAATATTTGAAAGATATAACCATTTATGTTGAAGCAGTTATTTATTATAGCTGTTTTTAAACTTTGTAGAAAGCTTAAGGAATCCGAGAAAATAACAGCTTGTTTAATACCATTACACTTAATATATTCTAAAGCTTTCAAGATTGCTATGGACTCACAGGTAAATATTCCTTAATTTTTGATCCGTCAATGTATTTGAAGTTGCCTGTCATATTCCGCTGTTATTCCGCGGGTTATTCACAGAGGTAATGTTTGAATAGGATGGAATTATTATACGAGGTTGGTAGAAAAGTTCGAAGTATCCAAGGTAATGTGAGATATGACGGAATATTTCTGAAGGATATTTAATTGTCCACTTATTTCACGGAAACTGGGGCAAAGGGATGGAGAGTTATTTCTTTTAATCAATATTTATTAATTAAGTCCTCTACACTTAATTGAGAAACCTTAGCGATAATAGAGAGGTTTTTACATTCAGCTTTTAAGACATATTTCTCACTAAGGAATTGTCTTCGAAAAAACAAAGGAGGCTCTAAAGCTTCAACGTGTAAAACCTCATTTTCTAACTCATCTTTATATCTGTCAGGGCCTATCCAGGCGTCAGCCTCCCCCACCATTACCATTAACATTACCATTATATCTGTCGTACACTTCCGTGCCGTGTAACTTTTTTTATATTGTTTTTGAAAGTATGCAGTATAATTATAAAGTGCAAATCGTTTCTGTGTATCGTGATCATAGAGTACAGATGTACCTACTGTCGCCGGCATTCACCTTGACCGCGAAACTCTTTCTCTAGTCCAGTCTATTATTAGCTTTCGAGTTGTGTACACGTTAAGTCACTTGGGCGTATTGCATATTTTTTTTGTGTTTTTATTTTATTTGTTGTACTGTATTGTTGATATTAATTTAATAATAAAGCATGGCAGATGTACGCAGGAGTAGAAAACGGCCATTTGCTGACAAAGTGAATAAATTCATAGGTGAATTCCCGGATTTATTCTATGATGGTGCTAAAATAATTTGTAAAGTGTGCGAGAAAGATTTGATGTGCTGGGATAAGCGTGATTGTGGACGTCACGTAAATAGTGTACACCATAAAAATAAAAAAAAATGGCGTGCCCTCGACAACACAGTTTATGTTTGATTTCCTATTAATGCTGGTTGCCTGTGATGGTCCGCCGCACATACTTGATAAACAACCATTTCGTGAGTTCTGGAATAAATACAATGCCCAGATGAAGTTACCAAGTCGCACAACGTTATGTAACTATCTACCAACTGTACACGTAGACATGGAAAATAAGATGAAATATGAATTAAAAAATACATGACTGTGGTTATCAGTTGATGAGACAACAGATTGTAAAAAAAATTCTATTTTAAATGTTATAGTACGAGTACTGACCCTTAAGCCGACAGTTCCACTGTTACTAGCTAGCAAAAAGACTAAGTCAGTGTACTAGCGAAACAATTACCAGGGTGGTGCTGGAGACGTTAGAAAAATTTGAACTGTCAAAAAAGTCAAGTAATGATGTTTGTGACGGATGGCGCAGTGACAATGCGTTCGGTAGGCCGTTCTTTGCAAGAACAAGGTTGTGCGTTTATACATGTTACGTGTAAAGTGCATACTTTATATCTTGTGGCAGAAACTATTCGAAACGGTTTTCCAGAGGTGGATGCATTAATAACAAGTACAAAAAAAGTGTTTCTTAAATCTCCTAAACGTCTCCGTGCATTTCATAGCAAGTGTCCCGGTGTTCGTGAACCATCACAGCCGATTCTTACAACATTGTTGCAGGCAGCTTTTTATTATGCTGAATATTTCCAACAAATAAAAACTGTGATACTACAATTCAATCCAGATGAGGCTGCAGCTATTAAGGAAAGCTAGACAAAATTCGAAGATATTTCCGTTGAAACAGCTTTAAACAATATTGCGAAGAACTATAAACCATTACATGAAAGCATAAAAAAATTAGAAAACAGTGCGTTGTCGTTAGCGGAGTCACTGCAAATAGTGGACGAAGTAAATCTACTGCTACACGATATAGGTGACGCAACAAATGAGCGCGTTAAAGAAAAGTTCGCAAGTGTGTTCAATAAAGACACCGGTTTTACCAAATTAAGTCAAATATATGATGGTGCAGCCCCAGATCCGTTAAGTACGTTCAAAGACTATTTTACGTATGCGTGTATTACATCAGTAGATGTCGAACGGTCGTTTTCAAAATATAAGAATATATTTTCACCAAAGCGTACCTCACTCATGGAGACAACCATAGAAAAATACCTGATGTTGCAAAATGACTACACATCTTCTCCAGTTTGTGATAAGCAAGCTAGTTCATCAAGCTAGTTAAGAGGACAAGTTTTACATACATTGTTATAAATTGTAACAGTTTATTGTTTCTCGTATTAGTTAATTTCGCGTACGCCACAGTCCCACGGAACATTTTGGACAGCCCTAATAATTAATTTGGACTATAGCAGTTCATGTTAAAACGTTTTTTGGAGTTACCTACCAGAACAGTAAATTAATTATAAAATTCATAACTAGCAACTAGAACAGCGCCCACGGGTACGCAAGATACTATACAATATTTCTGTGCGTCTAATTTCATTAACGTGTGTGAGCACTTTAATCATTGCTTATTATAGTTTGGACGTATTAATTAAAAGTTTAGTAGCTCATGCAGGCCATATAGTAACAAAAAAAACATTTGTTGGCAATGTTTTACCTATCTCAAAACGTATTACACTTAAAAATTTAAAACTTAAATTTAAATTATATAAAAATACATTTTATCTAATTAGCGAGAAAAAGACTAGTTTTACCATTAATTTGAATAAGAAATAAAGTTCATTTCGGCACTAATGGGAAAAATAAATATTGTAAATAAATTAAGTCAAATCTCTACTTATATATTTTTATTATACAATCTTTACAGTTTATTAAATTTACACCGGAAGTTGATTGTTAAGATCTTGTAACACTGTTAATTTATTTGGACACTTTGACCATTATTTTTAATGTGTTCAGTTCCTTCTAAAATTGTTCTTGTAGACTTCCAACCCCTGGTCGTTTTAATGTTAAAATATCTGCCTTGCACCAGCCAACAGTTCTTAAGCAATGCCCAGTCTATTTTCCCGGATTTGATAACTATAAATAAGAAGCCATGTTTTTTGACATGCCTCCGAATGAATTTATTACTACAAGACGAAATAAAACAAAACAAAATAATTTATTTTTCATTAATTTCAAATTGGATATGATGAGAAGGTATCGCTGAGACCGATTTTATTTTTTTAATTTAATAGAATTAAATTTTAAACCATTTTTCTCAGTAACGGTTAATCTTACGAGAAATTGTCAAGAGTTCTTTTCGGCACATTTCCTCATTATAAATTGATTTGACGCAATCAAAATTTTGCCCCCTGAGAAGTGCCCTCCGTAGTGCAACAATTTCACTGATATTCAATAGGGTTCGTCCTTGGACATCATGGATATTATATGCGAAATTTCAGATTTCCACGTTGAGACGTGTTTGAGAAAATGCGGTCACAACAAATGACCTGCGACACACAGCCACAAAGACGGCTTGCCAATTCGGATAAATTTTCTATTTTCTGGTCTCAAAAAAGTTTATTTTTATCATAATCTAGAATTTGGTTTGTCTCAAGACGCCAATACTTTCTCTATCGGTATAGATAGATGAGTAAAATAAGAAAACGTAGAAAACGTATTAGCTCTGAATAATGTTTTGAAATAATACTTCAGTTTGACTTCATCCTCGACCTATATATGAATTATACGAGAAAATTAATTTAAAGATAATCACCTCCACAGTATCAGTTCTTATAAGAAACTGATTATATAACTAGAAAATTTCCACTCAATTAAGTTGAAAAAATTCTTACAGCACATTGAACTAGGCACTTTGAAAGAAGTTGAGCGTAAAACTATAACACGAAAAGAATCTCCTCTAAACAAGCTAACAAGTATAAGACTGGCGGCCTTTTTTTGAGAGTTGAAATTCGAACTCGACAGGCTCGTTCAGAACTTTTGATTTGTTACTCTAGAAGTCCATTATTGTCTCTACAAGTTTTTACACACATCTTTCGCCGCCATATATTCTGTCAATAGTGCCCTAATAAATAAAGCGAACGACTTGTGTTATTTGCCAAAAAAAAGCAGGACATAAAAATGACATAGGGAGTTATAATCAATTTTTTAGAAATATGGAAGTTCGTATGAAGCAAAACTGAGAATAATCCACCCAGACGAATTTTATGCGGTCTTTTTATATGTTTTACTTTATCCCGCTGTATTGGAGGTGTTTTAGGTCATCCTTTAAATAAATACGTTAATAATGGTCTTTTTTAATATGCATTTTTATCAAGTCGAGCGCTAAATTTTTGGTAATTTGAAGTAATGTTAGTATAAGTCCTGCGACCTCAGTTTTTGATGAATAAAGCTTTGTGCGAAAACATGATTTTTTGTTATGAATATTATAGGGTGTTAAAAATTTGGTAAACTTGTTGATATAATTCAGTTACGATATAACCAAAGATTCTAATTTGACAAACTAATTTATATATATTTATATTTTCCTACTTACTGCTAAGTGGGTGTGACAGATGATTTAACCATAGATATTCTAAAACTGACTGAATTCTCTGAAATAGATTATTCCAATTCCCTCGGTTGAATATTTTGTTGTATTTTAATAAGGGCCGAAATAGGCCTATAAGGGATACCGTGAAAGGGGGCTCCTTTGAACAGGAGTTTAACTTTTAACAATTAGATAACATTTTTGTTTATTCTTGTAATTTTTATATGTATGCGTTTTTCAGATAACTAATATTACAGGCACATCAGGAAACATGTCACCTGTACATATAATAATCTCAATAATCATTTAATCGGGATCACATACTAAAAAAAAAATATATAAATGTGATGAGCTGTTAAAAATTGTTTCCAATCTTTTATTTGTATCAGCGTTGTAGTAACAATAATATGATTTCGCCGTATATCAATATTTAGTACATTTATATTACTATATAGTATTTACCCATTGTAAAATTTATGAAAAGTACCAATTTAAAGTAATTAAACAAAATATTGCGCTAATATAGGTCAATCGTGGAGTACCTTTGAAGATATAAAAATAATAATAATAAAAATAATAATAATAATAAGGGGTGCAAAAAGGACCGGCAACCTCCACGTTGGTGCACCCTGGACAGGCAGAGGCAACTCTGCCTGACTAATGCCGGCCGGGGGTATCAGGGCTAACCACCCTGGTACTCTTTATGCTATGGGTTCCTTATAACCTGAGAAGGGCCCCTCACGATCGACCCCAAGCGGATGGAGGTCAGAGACAGGTGGGAGGGGCCTTACCGGATGGTCTCAACGTTGACAACCTAGGCATTGAACACGGACGCTTTAGTGGACGAGGGAACTACGGGATGACTTGCTGACCTGCCGCGAGAGTAGCGAACCTGAGCGAAGGGGATACATGGCGCGAATGCATGCACTTTGGTGCGAAATGCATCCAGAGCATCGCGCCTTCTCTCAACAACATCTGAGAGATCAAGTATCCTTTCTGCTCAGGACAGGTTACGTAAGGGCACCCCGTCAGCTGGAAGAACTGCCAGCCGCAGTACCACCGCGGCAATTACCAGCTGATGGGGAACATCTTTTAGAGTTCACCGGTGTAGACTTAAGGACGAGGGTTAGCCTTAACATCAGGGCTAACCTAAAGCCACAAGACCTGGCTAGAATGGACGCGGTCATCGATGAGGAAATTCCGGAAGATGTAGACATCTGGCAAATCATCTGTGCCGTGTACAACGCCGCGAAGCAACTCGTCCCCCGTGAGAGGTCAACCAATCACGGGATCGAGAAAGCCAAGCGGCGTGTACAAAAAATCGAAGGCAAGATACAGTCGGCCAGACAACACGCTTCTCGGATCCAGAGTGTGGTGGAATATAAGACGACTGGTAGAGTTTTTATCTCAGGATCCGGCGCATAGCTGCCGGATTAAGACATCAACACCATACTCTAAATCTGACAGTGATGCTTACCATCAAGCAGCACTGTCTAGATAGGATCCGAGCGCTCATGGCGATAAAGAAAACATTGAAGAGGCGGGTGAGGAGTATGGAACAAAACAATTTGTTCCGTATGAACCCTTCCCGCCTCTTTCAAGAGCCACAGCGTGTTGTCGAGAATCCGCCGACTGTAGAAGATGTCGAAACCTTCTGGAAGGGAATCTACGAAACGCCGCGTCCATTCAATAGCGACACTCCATCAATGGCACACTTCGAGGCTCTGTGTCACAGACATCTTGAAGAGCCAGAAGAAGTGTGCCCGGCAATCAGTACGGAGGAAGTCCAACAAGCACTTGTTGGTACCAAGAACTTTCGCTGCCCCGGGCCCAGACGGCATTAACAACTGGTGGTGGAAGAAATTTCCTTCCACTCACCGCCGTCTGGCGCGAGTTTTCAACTCATGGTTGAACGAGGGGCAGCAGATTCCGGACTGGTTCGTCGAGGGACGTACTGTGCTTATCCCCAAAAAGGGGATCTTTCCGACCCGAGGAATTATAGGCCGATCACCTGCCTTAACTCCTGCTACAAGATATTTACACGTATCTTGTATGCTAGGACGCTGAGGTCTGTTGATCCGGTCTTCCAGCAGATACACGAACAGCGTGGTGCCAAGAAGGGCATGGCAGGTTGCAAGGACAGCCTGCTGATAGACCGCTGTATTACACAGGATTCTGTGCAATACAAGCGGAATCTATCGATGGCCTGGATTGATTACCGCAAGGCATTTGATACAACATCGCATGAGCTGTTGTTGTACTTGCTCGAATGTCTTGCGGTACCAGCACCACTAGTGAGATGCATAGAACAGCTGCTACCGCTCTGGAAAACCCGCTTCACCATAACATCAGGTGCACAGCGGGTCACGACAGGGCAGGTGGCATTTAGGGAGAGGAGTTTTCCAGGGTGACTCCCTGAGTCCTCTCCTCTTCTGCATCTCACTGCTACCGTTGTCTGCTGGGCTCCGCCAAACCCGCGGGTATCAATGTGGACCACCCAGCGACCGGAGGCATAAGGTCACCCATCTATTTTATATGGATGATCTTAAACTTTATGCCTCCGGAGAGCGCGAACTACAAAACGCTCTTAGGGTGGTCGAAGAATATACGCGGGCAATTGGTATGGAGTTCGGATTGGACAAATGTGCAGTCGTCCACCTCAAGAGAGGACGATGCGGGGAATTTCCTGGAAGATGCGCAGCTCGCAGACGGAAGCATCCTAAGACATCTGGATGCCGGAGAGACCTATACATACCTGGGTGTGCAACAAAGGCACATCCAAGATGTAATACAAATAAAGGATTCTCTCCGCGGCAAGTACAGACACCGCCTTCGAAAGATTTGGTCTTCCGAACTTTCGGGGAAGAACAAGGTGTCTGCAACTAATATGCTTGCCGTTCCGATTCTGCTCTACTCCTTCGGAGTAGTAAAGTGGAGGGTAGATGAACTGCGCCAATTAGACAGAGATACCCGCAAGATGATGAATATTCACAGAAGTATTCATCCTAGATCGTCCATTCCTCGTGTGGACCTCCCACGTCAACGGGGGGGCCGAGGACTCTTGAGCCTGGAGTGTACGCATGGCAGAGTAGTACTGAGTATGGCATGTAACATACTCAGGAGCTCAGATCCCCTCTGCGGTTCGTAAAACATCACGAAACTGTAGGAGTGGGAGCAGGATTGTTCAAGGCAGCAAAAAGAGCCGCAGATGAACTCAGTCTCGCATTTGACATCATGCGAGGAGGCCGGCGAGGTGCTGATGTTGCGTCAGTCACCGAACTTCAGCCAAATCGTCTGAAAGCCTGAATTAGAGCTGCCGAACAGGAAAATCTGTTTCTTGCAGCACGTCGATAAACCCCAGCATGGTGTCTTCTATAAGAACATAGAAACACTGGGTTTATCGACCAGGCTGACCTTCGCCTTTCTAAGGTCAGCAGGGCTTAAGTCGGAGACCGAGGGATTCATTATGGCCTGCCAAGATGGTGTTATCAACACCTTGGTCTACCGTAGCCGCGTGTGGCGTGTAGAGGTTCCTGATATCAACTGCAGGACCTGCCATCAGGCGCCGGAATCGCTCATGCACTTACTTTCTGCATGTCCCATATATGCGATTTCGGCCTACATCCACCGACATAACGCGGCTTTACGAGTGCTATACTACCATCTAAGGCAGTCGTACGGGGTAGACCAGACACCAGTGCTGCCTTACGTCCCCGGAGATATTGAGTCCGTTGTCGAGAACGAGAAATGCCGGATTTACTGGAACTACTCGTTCCCGACTGTCAGGCTAATCCAAGCCAACAAGCCTGACATAGTCCTCCTCGACCATCAACTCAAGGTGATGTATGTTATCGAGTTCTCGGCACCTGCTGAGAAAAACATCACCTTGAAGGAGGAGGAGAAAACGGACCAAATATCGCGATCTCCGGTACGAGCTCCAAGTGCTGTACCCAGGCTACTCGGTCAAAATGGTCGTCCTTATTAACGGTGTACTCGGAGGGATAAAGCCTACGCTGCTCTCGGAACTGAAGATCATACCGGCCTGCCAAAAACCAGCCGAGTGGCTGGCAGGTCAAATGCAGAAGGCGGTCATTCTGGGTTCTCTCCGTCTGCTTAGGGCACACGATTCTGGTATCTACAGTCACTAACCCTGCGGGATGCGGGGAGTGGCTGTAGTTGATGCGCCGGCGCGACTCCCGTGAGGTGTCGGAGGCCACGGGAGGACTGACCGGCATCGGGAAACCGAAAAAAAAAAAAAAAAAAAAAGTTTTCAACCCATGGTAGAACGAAGGGCAGCAGATTCCGGACTGGCTCGTCGAGGGTCGTGCTGTGCTTATCCCCAAAAAGGGGATCTTTCCGATCCGAAGAATTATAATTGGAATAAAGTAAAAGTCGGAGGTTTACGAAATTAGCTCTAAGGATTGTAATCTTTTAATGGTAAGTGGGTCCAGTAACCAATCCAATTCCAGTTTAAAACATTTATTAATCATTAACTACATAGTACAAAATTTAATTAAGGCACATTATATGTATACATATTTACCATAGATATAAAATATTGTCTTACAAACATATACACAGGTAACCGTCAGGTTTTACAGAAAGACTCATTTTATTAGGAAATGAAAATTACCACAGAGGTGGTACCAGGAAAAAGTGAAATCCTCCATAGCCGGCCGCTGTCGTGGCCCTGACAGCTGAAAGGTGCCTGTTTTGTTGTTACTGGAGGAAGCGGCGTTTTTGTGTAATAACAACGCATTATAAATAAAATTATCGATACTTTTGATATTTAAAATAAATACAAATAATACATATGTTGTTCTAGTCTGGTACGCAGGAAAGAGCTAAAGAAAGAACCTGCTTAAGAAAATTTTGAATTTAGAATGTCTGTGTTGAAATGGGTGGTTAGACAAAAGGGTAGTTATTGAAGGAATATTTAGAATTTGGGGTAGGTGGGATGTTTAATAAGAGTAGGTGGGATGTGTATGTCTGTCGTTGTACGTATGTTGTTAATATTATTCGTAGTTGATTGATTCGACCACTACTTGATGAAAATCCATTTTACAAATAACACGAAATAAACTTATGTTTGATCTTCACAATTTAATTAATTCATGACAATTGTTTCGCCACACAGTGGCTTCATCAGATGGTGAGTACATAGTGAGTCTTGTTGTAGCCTTCGATAATGTCGTGCACATCGACAACGTGGTATTGTTCCCTCCTCTGAAGCCAAATTGTAAATTGGGAATTAAATTATACTTTTTGATTAATTTATTTAAGTTACTTAGGTAAACTTTTTCTGCTATTTTACCTAACGTATTGAGCAGCGAAATAGAGCGGTAGCTGGATGGCAGTACCAGGTCCTTACCTCGCTTCAGGAAGGGCCCAATAATTGAAGTTTTCCACGCGGTACGGAAAAAATTTCAAGCGTATGGACGCATTTATTATATTTGTGACCTGTACTAACGTTTTTCGTGATAATTTTATGTATAAAATATTTGGGATAGTGTCGGGACCTGGTGCTTTGAGGTTAGGAAGTGTTTAAGTATGATTTTTAGTGTACTAGATGTGAGGAGCTTGGCAAGTTTGTGTGGGGGAATGGGAGTGTGCGTAGCGATGTGTGATATATTTGCATCGATGCCGACCTGGTGCTCGGTTTCGTTAGCTGCAGAGTAATAAGTGTCAAAAAAAGTAGCCAGCCACGGTGTCGGCTTTTTTCCCGGTCGGTTAGGGAAGTGCGACCGTTAGCTAATAATACGTGGATTTGGTTATTATCCCTTTTCCACATTTTAGACATTACCCACAGGGAATTGACCTTCACCGTGAGCTTGGCCACCTTTTCGTTCCACAAATTACAAGTTTGTGTGCATGCAATTTTACGCCCGTCACCTTCACAGTCACTACTCTCCTAATTTTGAATTTTACATAATATTGCGCTATCTGAAAAATAGAAAAACGAAAGCACGTGCGGTAACGAGAATACCATCTTAATCCTAAAATCTATATTTTATATGTGAATGTTGGTCGTCTGTTTATAAGATATTCAAAATATATATCTTTTTATTTCCAAAGCAACTATAAAGTGCATAGTAGAATAAAGCTTTAGTATATTTCTTCACTGCAGTTCCATCTAAATTTCTGAAACACAAGGATCCTTTTAAATATTTGTGGTGTAAAAATTTAATGTAGTCTCACTGCCTTGATTTACTACAACGAGAATATATGTGTAGGTCGAGGCATCGGGAGCACTTTTATTTCGGTGATAACTTTAACTTTGTATATTTCTTCGTCTTTTAGGCCTGTAAGAGAATGCGGTGTTTGCATCTTATTTAACTAAATACATAAATCCGAAAATCGTGGAAAATAATTAAGTTCTATTATTTTTTTAACTAGAATTTTCTTAATAATTAAATTAATTTAGAAAGTAAAGAGGACTCAGAGGAAGGGAATAGCGACATGTGAAAAATCACTAGGTTTACTCAACCTAATAATTTTAAATACTATTATCCGAAAACAATACTTAAATTTATGATCATTTTGTTCCCATTTATCGAGTTTTTAGAAGAGAAAGATAAGGCTAATGTACAGGGTTCACCATAATTGTTCCCCACCCGCCTATAACTTGGTTATTTCTGGACCGAATGGAAAATTAAAAAAATATATAAAATCATTTTCTACGACGGCTTATTAGCGTCATGGATAAAAAATAATAATTTTTGAAAATCACGAAATTTTTGAGAAAAATTCTCAAAATTTTGAGAAAAAAATCTCGAAATTTTGGAAAAAAAATCTCGAAATTTTGAGAATAAATATCGAAATTTTGAGAAAAAAATCTCGAAATATTGAGACAGTGAAAAAACAGTGATTTAGGTTATCTTCATAAGACTTTTATCGTATGGAAGAACCATCACCTTACGCATATTCCTTATTATTATTATTCATTGCCAATGTTACACTCGTTTCTTCTCGTGTGTGATGGTGATGGTTCTTCCATGGTTGTTTCAAAATGGGCGCTCGCGGGCGCGACGAATTTTTTACGTAAAAGGGGCGGTTTTGCGCACATTTTGCCCTTATAAAGTCACATGGTTTGCCCACCCGTTTTCGCGGGGGTGGGGGGTGAATTTTGAAATAATCGTTTTTTCCAAAAAAATGGTTTCCCCAGTATCCACATGGGACGCGTCTTTTCGGCAAAATCGCGGGGGGCGCGTCGTTCTACATCGCGAAAGACGCGAAAAAGTCTTATGACCGAATTCGATCCGACGCATCGTAACGGCGTGACGGCCAATAATATACAATTTTTTTTTCCGGCAGAGGAGGATGCCTTGCAACGCGCCAAGGGAGCGCGTAGCGCACGCTTAACTTATGCACATATCAGAGGTGGATACGGATGTTAGACTTAAAGGTTGTAATACTTGGTGATGGTTCTTCCATGCGATAAAAGTCTTATGAAGATAACCTAAATCACTGTTTTTTCACTGTCTCAATATTTCGAGATTTTTTTCTCAAAATTTCGATATTCTCAAAATTTCGAGATTTTTTTTTCAAAATTTCGAGATTTTTTTCAAAATTTTGAGAATTTTTCTCAAAATTTCGAGATTTTCAAAAATTTATTTTTTTTAACCATGGCGCTAATAAGCCGTCGTAATTTTCTTAGAGGATATCAGAAGTCATATTGAAAAAATAATGACCTCCAAACTAAATAAGGAACAAGTTGATACTTAATTTTTTTAACACACACAGTCTCAAAAATTACAAACCTAATTTTTTCTGATTTCAACAGTATAAGATTTCATATATATATTTTCCATAGTATTGCTAATACTTACAGGAATATCGACAATTTATAAATTACAAACTGAGCGCAAAAGCAGACATTGAAAACAATGAAATACCATGCAAATGTCAATCTGAATTGTGACAATAGTTTATTTAAATTACAAACTGAGTGCAAAAACCTAAGTAGGCATTGAAAACATTGAAACACTATAAAATTGTTATTGTTATCGAGAGAAATGTTTATTGTTATCCAGAGAAAATACCCTATTATAGCGATGTTGTTAGGTTTGATATACTAATGGTTATCTCTTCACAATATTCAAAGGGTGCAATATTGTTAAACCAGAATTTCAACTAATGAATGAGTAGAAACGGGCCTATAAGATGCCCCCTAGAAGTACCGATCTCATGTCACTTGATTTTTTTTATTGGTCTATGTGAAAAATGAAGTTTACAAAAACATCTGACTGTATCGGAGAATATAACATTCGAAAGAAAATGATTTTACATGGTTATTACTTATTGCTAGACTACAACAGTTATTCATATGCCTTGATGCGAGCGAATGTTTCTGTACTTTTATTTTTAAATGTTTCAAGTCACTTACACCTATTTTGGACCATATAGGATCAGGATCATCACCAAATAACAGGCATGGGAAACAAAAAAATGCATTTTTTACCTCGCATCCGCAAATCCACTCGGATAAATCGTACATTGAATTTCGAAAATACCTATTAACTTCTTTTTTCTTATCAAGAAATGTTTGCTTTATCGCCATATTAGGTTTTCGACGGCCACCACCTTTGAGTTTCACTCGGTCTTCATAACCCAACTTATATCCATCTTTCAGTTTTAATATATTTTGTACAACACTCATATTTAATAGTAAACACCAAAAACACTGTTTTATTTAATTTCACGACAAGTAGAGATTTACTAATAAAATGTTCACAAATAAAAACATTAAAAACAACGCGACAGAATTTACCGACCAACGCGTACCTAGTCAGCATTAAGACTGCTCTACTAGCGAACTTCGTGCGTTACCGTTTCCGTAAAATGTGTCAGGGACATTGTTCCTGCCAGTGTTTTCTGTCTTTTTTGCTTTCTAACGATTTACTTTAATTCGTTGTAAATTCGGTCCGTAGATAGCTTTGAGGACAAGTTGTGGATTGACCCAAGATTTTTAAATTCTATAAATGAATAATGTAATGAATATGAATTTAGAGGCTCGATATTTGAATAGTATTGTGCATAGAATGAACTAGAAACTTTAATATATTTTTTAAGAATATTAAAAATATATATATTTTATATTTTTAAACTTCAGAAAATAAATAGCTCTATTTTTTATTTGTATGTGGGAGGTCATTGACCTTATGACCCTATAGAAGAACCGCCGGTGGAGCTACTACTGTCAAAATGACTGAAGTTCGGCATCGCATTAGCATACAAACAGTATTACCTCCTCCACCAAGGGCCTCCTGAGCTACGATGTTTTGTTTGGCATATCTAACATTAGGCTCCCGTCACACTAAAATTCTACCATCAGAGTATATCAGGTTAAATCTACTCTCATCAGTCAAAAAGCAGTTTTTCCATTCTTCCCCTCTAATGCAAACGGTTTCGAACCGACTCCATTCGAGCTGCCCGATGATGGTGGGGAAGCAGGCGTATATATTTTGCTCGACGTCTGGCTCTGGAAAATATATAATTTTAGGTATTAGGGTATTAGGATTACACAGTGGTATAAACCACAAAAAAAAACAAAACCAATCGTTGATTATTTTATATTTTTTGAAAATTTTAAATCAAAAGTTATAAAAAATTGCAATTTTTTTCGGTACACCTTCTAAACTTTTAATTTTAAAGAACTTGTTTCATAAATGGATGATTAAACACACAACACAATGTTATAAGCACCTTGCCTTAAGTTGTTGCGATTAAGGGTTCTTGTTACTGTACGATTTTAAACTAAAATTCTTTTTTGATTCCTAAGCGCAACGTTAATTTTTTCTCGGACTCTGTGTCCTATTTCTTCGTACATTTCTTAACAAAATTCACACCGTATATATTAGCAACACACTGTTGAGATAGACCTTCATTTAAAAGTCAAATATAATTTCTTCTTTCGTTTGTTGTCAATCCTAGCATTAGAAAATTTTTTTTATTATGAAAAAAAACTATATTTTTCAACCGAAACTATCAACACAAACACATTTTTCTACAACCGAGCGAAAAGTGCAACTTTGCGCTTTCAAATGAAAGCGCAAAGTTACACTTTTCCGAGGAGCGAGCGTTTTTTACTTTGTCGCTCACCGAGCGACAAAGTAAACGCTTAGTTACCATGGAAACCATAATAAAGAAACGTCTAGTGTATCTGCGACTTTTGACACAAAACAGCTATTTGTGTCAAATAAATTTATTCTTATAATTATCAGATAATGGAAAGTTTTGAAAAGTATAATTTATATGATACTTGTAAAGAATTGTGCCATGTTCAAATACGCCATTCCAGTTTAATATACTTAACTGCCCTAATTGAAAACTGCGACCAAGACATGTCAAAGAGTGGTTTGTTTAAGAAGATTCAAAGAAGTCTACTACAAATGTCGACCAAATATAATTATTTTCCCAGAAGAAGACTGAATACAATCGCTTTAAAGTATTACATATATGTCATCAAACACAGACATTTAAAACCCTTTAATTCTTCGCCTTGCTTTGTAACGGTCCATTTTTAGATATAATTTACTGCGTTTCATTTAATGCTAATTGCATAATTTGGTTTGAGGTCAACCTTAAAAATTCTAGAACCGACAACTAAATTGTAAATCTTTGATATTCTAAGCGACCACTGGTACCTTTAGTGCACCAGTGAACCTGCGGTGTGGCACAAGGGGGAGCTTTTACTAAGACGGTTAGGTTTCGGGACTCTCTGCCGAGCCACGGCCGAGTGTGGACCTATGCTTCTTTTGTGTGAAGTACGTTACGTTACCTTAGTTTGGAGATAAGACGAGACCGGAGCTTGAGTTGTGTTAGTTGTGTCGTTGCTTGCCTTACGTTTGAGATTTGGTCTGGCTGAAAATTATGGTTCTGAAGTTACCAAGTATGTAGCCTAAGAAAGATATTCTATGAGCTGGTAAGGTGATCTTACTTCTAATTGTTGTCACATAGGTACCTATTAAAAAGTAAACAGCTTCCGCTCTGAGTGTGAGCTGGAAATTTGAAGATTAAAATTTGCATCCGAAGACTGATTTGCCTCTCTAAGAGTGAGAAAGCCCCCTAGAGTTTTAATTCTGCTCTTGAACTGTGGGATACAATTTTATGAAAAGTAACCGTTCTTTTCCCCCTTTCAACGGCCCTAGTGCGTGTAGTTTTTTAGACGTTTAAAATATGTAACTTTCCTAGAATTTGATATAAACAAAAAAAAGAAAGGCGGGTGACGCCCTAAAACAGACTTGTTAGTTGAAAATAAGGTTAATATTTTCTGAAGCTTGTATACTTTTGTAGGCATTGTATGTATCTAGTTTATTACTCGTTAACCACGCCCTGACCCTCTTGTGTTCTATATGTGTGTTTTTTTTGTTGGCGTTTTATTTGAATAATGAAAGTAAGTCAAAGTAGCGAAGAAAGAAATAAAATTCGTTATAGCTTTTCACCACTAAAGAAGGAGGAAGTGTTAGAAGAATTCCAAATACATTTAGATTTTGTTATACATAGATATAAATCATAAGATAACAGTATTTAAATAAATAATTAATAGGTACTAAAGCAATTTTTTATTTTATTTTGCAGTAAATACCATTTTAACAAACATTTCTACAAAAACATGTGTAGCGCAAATTGATGCTCACGTTTTGAAATCTGAATTGTCAAATTTGAGGTTATCAATAATTATTAATTTTTACCAAACATTTTTTATAAAAACACCGGTTGTAGAAAAAATCCTGTATGTAATTCGAGCGCAAAGTGACATTGCCGCTCTCGCGAGTCAAACTTCTCGCTCAGAGCGACAATGTATCACTTTGCGCTCTAATACACAAATAGCTATTATGCTGCATTAAAAACTGTTTCCAAAAGTAACTTGACTGTTACAATACTCAGCCCACCTGATTGTTATTACTGAATGTTTTTTAAATGCTTTATGGGGATTTACCGTGTAATTACAACGAAATTGAGTTACCCTGTAAATATGGTAATAGTCAACCTATCAAAAAACCAATCAAAAAACCGTTTCGAGATATTTGTCTAGGGTTTCTTTCCACAGTGTCAAAATTTTAAAATTACACCGGCACACAAAAAAAAGTTGTTTGTACATTTGACGCCACCTACCTCCCGAATATATTTCGACCCGCTGAATCCGAATTTGAAGTCAGTTTGGACCGTACACCCTCAAATATCGAGTAAATTGAAAAACCGTAAAAAATAGCGAAAATTGGGTGTTTCGGTAATAAAAAAAATTTTGTGGAACTAAACCAAGCCTAATTTTTATGTATTTTCGATCCGCTGAATACGAATCTAAAGTATATTTAGACCATAAGCCGTTTTAAATCTAAGTAAATTGTAAAAAACCCTCGAAAATTGCTAAAAAAGGCAAATCGTTCTCTTCATTCTGTTTATACGTCATTATTTATAGATTTTACAATTTTTCACATTTTCAGATTCTAAACTTGTATTTTATGCATAAAAAAAATACAAGAAACGTATTTAATCGTGTTTCATAGATTTTTTTCAATTTTTTCAACTGCAATTTTTTGCTATTTTATCGGTTTTTTGCGATTTTTTGAGATTTTGAGGGATTAATGGGCCAAATATATTTCAGATTCGGATTCAGCAGATCAAATTACATAAAAAATCCTCTTCGATCCGGGTCTACAAAATTTTTTTCATCAACATATTCACAATTTTTAGGTGTTTTAATATTTTTTATTAACCCTGTGTAAGGGACAGCTCTGTCCGTACTATTTATTTAAACTAAACAAGTATTTTGTTTGAAGTAATATTCTCCGATCTGTACTGAATGAATCGATAACATGTCTATTTATTTAAATACTTGTTAAATCATCTTCAGCCAAAGGAAGTTAAAGCACTATCATGATAATATAGTCTAAACGATCATTTCCATTGAACCAGTTACTACTCGTAACAGTCATGTCTTCAATAAATTGTATTGTGCTGATTTAAACTGGAATGATATATTGTATTTTTCAGATTTCGTTTTACTTCCTATTTGCATACATATGGGTTCAGTATTGCTATTTCAAAAACGTACATAGGTACATATTTCATTACCGTTTGAAATATATGTTCTAAGACTTTTTTATGAACTCGATAATTCATAGTGATTTTTAACTAATATCCAATTTTCTTGAACTTAATAATGGATCACACAGAAAAATAGTAAAACTCCATCAAGTAGAAAGTATAAGGGATATACTGGGAGAACCCTGACGCAATGAAAATTGTCAGGTTTACACCACCTGTACCTATTAATTTTATATTCAACTGTCATCTGATATAATATAATGTCATTTGTGAGAATTATACATTTTGATCTTATTTATCGAGTTTCTGCAAGAGAAAGATTAAACTAACGTAAATAATATAAAGTTGGAGTGAAAATAAATTCGCTTTAAACATCAACTATAGAACGACCAAATAGGTGGTACCTACTAAAGATTTTACTTCGTCTTCTTTTCGTAATATCATTAGTATTAGAAAATTGACTCGATCAAGTGCAAACACTTCAGTATAGGTTATAAAAAAATCTATTTAGCGGACTCATAATTTTTATTTATCCATTTTATTTAAAAATATTTAATGCTCACATCTTGTACAGATATAGAGTAAACAATAGCTATTTCGCTGTTTGATTTATCTATTAAACTTTATGGTATGTAGTTTATAAAACCATTATGTGAAAACAACTTAAATTGCTTACTTAATCTAGGAAAAAATAATAGACAATATAATGACTTTATTTTACTAAAATTGCTAAAATTTACATAGAAGACCAACATTTTGAGGAATAACGTGTTTGTTTTTAAGATAAATTATAGAAACATCATTCTCTTATACCAGAGACTATATGTACAGTCTCTGCTTATACTATGTAGGATTCAAATAAGTTCTGGATCACACGAGTAATATACAGGGTGGGGCAATAGTGCGTCGAACCTCGATATCTCGAGTTCTACGATAGCTAGAAATTTTTAAAAAAATTGCAAGTAAACTAGATAAAGAAGTCTATAACTGAAAATTATTTTCGAACATACAGGGCGAGCCAAGACGAAATTACAGGACCAAGTGCCTTTTTTTTTAAATGGAATGCTGTGTACATCAGTACATTTTTTGAAGCCTCTTTCTAGGCTCTATTCATCCCTATATTATTATTGGCTATCTCCCAACCACTTTGATGTAATGAATTTTTTTTGTTGATATAATGCCATTTGCAGATGGATATTAAAAAAATCACCACAGTCACAATTATAGGTTTTAAGAAAAGCTTATGTGAATACCAGTTACGAGACATCTAATTAATATTTTTGAATCATTTTCATTTCCTAAAAATGCACAGGGTGGCCAAAAATTAGTATTTAATTAAGAACTTTTTAAATTGAATTTTCTCAATTTTTTCAAATGGAACACCCTGTATATTTTTCAACGATGTGATGTATAAATGAAAAACGAACATTTTTTGTAAGTACTCCTATGGCTAATTGCAACCATTTTCGTTTTATTGAGCAATAATTACAATATTCAAAAATAAACTTAAAAAAAGAGGTTCCTTCAAATACTCAGTAGAAGAAATTATAATAAATGTTCCATATGTTGGCCATTTTGATTGACACACCTCTATGTGCCTTTGAAATGAGGTTCCCACTGTTCCTAAAACTGCCGGTGTGATAGATCTAAAGGCAGTTATTATTCTTTCCTTCATATTTTGTACTGTTGCTGGTGTGTCTCTATAAACAATTTCCTTCACGTATCCCCATAAAAAGAAATCCATTTTTGTAAGATCTGGGGATCTAGTAGGTCATTTAGTGTGTCCATTTCTTCCAATCCATTGAAGAGGGTAGGTATTATTTAAGTGGTCTCTAACTGCATTTAAATAATGTGGTGGAGCACCATCTTGCTGAAACCACATCCTATTTCGAATTCTTCCAGGTATATTTACCAATAATTGTGGCAGATAGTTTTCCAAAAAATGAAGATAAATAGCTCCAGTCAATGTACCATCAAAGAAATGTGGCCCTATTACATGTTCTCCAATAATTCCTCCCCAAACGTTTATAGACCATCTGTGTTGATTATCAACTTGCATAAAAAAGTGAGGATTTTCCGAAGCATAATAATAGAAATTGTGCCTATTAACAAATCCATTTTTATGAAAAGTTGCCTCATCAGAGAATAAAACATTATTGAAGAAGTTGACATCAACTTGCATTTTACCTCTGGCCCAATTACAAAATTGTAGGCGCTTTTGAAAATCGTCATCAGATAATTCCTGGTGCATTTGAATATGATATGCATGCGACTTATTTGTTTTTAAGATTCGACCCACAGACCGTCTACTTATTCCTACTAATGAGGGCACTTCTCTTTGACTAACATGGGGATTCTCAACCGTTGCCAGCACCACAGAAAACTCATTTTCTTCGTTCACGACACGTTTTATTCTTTCACTTTTTTTACATTCGACATTTCCAGTTTCCAGAAATCTATCGAGAAGGTTTTGGAAGCTGCTAACATCAGGAAGCCTTCTTTCAGGATAACGTTGATGATAAATTCTATTGGCAAGTAAACAATTTCTGTCTGACTCGCCCAAAACAAAAGTCATGTCTACAAGATCTGCTTTATTAAAATTCATATTGTAAAATTCCAAATATTTTAAATTCAATACAAATTGTAACTAACGACCGATAAGTGTGATAAATGCTCCTTTGTATACGACAATTTATACCAAACTGAGGTTTTATTGCTTGTCGAATAACGAAAACAGCAAAAAAATGTACAAAAAAACATTACAGTAAAGGCCTGGTTAAATACTATTTACTCATTTCAATAGAAATGGTCCCACTAAATGGCCTCATTTCAAAATTGCATAAAGACGTGTGTCAATCAAAATGGGCAACACGTCGAACACCTATTATAAATTTTTCTAATGAATTATTTGAGGGAACCTCTTTTTCTTAGTTTATTCTTGAATTTGACACTTATTTATTTATAAAACGAAAATGGTTGCAATTAGCCATAGGGAAGTACTTACAAAAAATGTTCGTTTTTCATTTCTACATCACATCGTCAAAAAATATACAGGGTGTTTCATTTGAAAAAAATTGAGAAAATTCAATTTAAAAAGTTCTTAATTGAAAAATAAACACTTATTTATTTCTGATAAAGGAAACAGAAAAATTCTCATAAAATTCCTTTATTAATGTGACCGGTTTCGTGAACAAATTAATTACTTCACATCATCAGACACAGGAATTTTTATAAATATAAAGTAATTAATTTGTTCACGAAACCGGTCACATTAATAAAGGAATTTTATGAGAATTTTTCTGTTTCCTTTATCATGAATAATTACTCATATGGGATCAATCTATCTACGTTACTTATTTATTTATAAAATGAAAATGATTGCAATTAGCCATAGGGAAGTACTTACAAAAAATGTTCGTTTTTCATTTATACATCACATCGATGAAAAATATATAGGGTGTTCCATTTGAAAAAATTGAGGAAATTCAATTTAAAAAGTTCTTAATTGAATACTAATTTTTGGCCACTCTGTACATCTTTAGGAAATGAAAATGATTCAAAAACATTAATTAGATGTCTCGTAACTGGTATTCACATAAGTTTTTCTTAAAACCGATAATTGTGACTGTGGTGATTTTTTTAATATCCATCTGCAGATGGCATTATTTCAACACAAAAAAATTCATTACATCAAAGTGGTTGGGAGATAGCCAATAATAATATAGGAATGAATAGAGCCTAGAAAGAGTCTTCAAAAAATGTACTGATATACATAGCATTCCATTTAAAAAATGGCACTTGGTTCTGTAATTTCGTCTTGGCTCGCCGTGTATGTTCGAAAATAATTTCCAGTTATAGACTTTTTATCTAGTTTACTTGCAATTTTTTAAAAAATTTCTAGCTATCGTAGAACTCGAGATATCGAGGTCCGACGCACTATTGCCCCATCCTGTATATGTAACAAAATAAAGAATTCTCGTTATATTTTGTCATTTTCCCACCAGCTGTTATAATAATATAAACTCAAATTACATAGACAAATAGGTGTAATAACTGTGATACCGAGGTAAGGTTTACCAAACTAACCAGTTTATGTACGATGTATCAGTGCCATAGCAAACAATACACCTGCTCCAAGGGACTAAGCTAGTCGCATGGGTGCATATGCCAAATTGCATGGTAAAACATGCTACATGCATGTCAAAATTAATTAACAGTAGTTACAAAGCAGTGAAACAATTTGATGGTTTAGAGTCGGATTTATGAACTACTGTTGTATAACCACAGATACAATTATCACAAAAGTTGTAAGTGGTAGATAGTCTGAGTTATAAACACACAATATAGATCACAAACAATTATTAAATAAATACAAAGCTCACAATCACTACCAAAAATTCTACTATTAATGAATCGCCTCGAAAATAATCGAGCAAGTTCGGTCGCTTCGTAGACAATCAGAAACTAGAGGCCCAGCGTTTTGGCATCAGTTCACTTGGTACTAAGTTTTGTCTAGTTATTTATGGTCAAAGGTCGAAACAGCCACATCTTCTTGCTAATAGTAAAATAGACTGAATTACAAAAATAAAAAAGTAATAAAATAACGAAAAGAAAAAATTTTAAAATATTTCATAACTTATCAAATGATTACAAATCAACGTTTCTATTTAGTATTGGGGATTGAAACCAAAATAAAAAAATTTCAAACTCGTCCGTTCTCATCATGAAGGTATTTAAATAATTTAAATCAAACATTTTAAATAAATTAAAAAAAAATTTAAAAACACATTGACAAAATCAAAAATTGGTGATACATCTTTAACCAGCCAACTGTATATTACGTCTCTGTTCAAAGTAAATCCATCCACTGCCTTCAAAGTAATATAATCTGTTTTGAATGTTG
This sequence comes from Rhamnusium bicolor, assembly GCA_029963845.1. Taxonomy (NCBI): domain Eukaryota; kingdom Metazoa; phylum Arthropoda; class Insecta; order Coleoptera; family Cerambycidae; genus Rhamnusium; species Rhamnusium bicolor. The sequence continues at coordinate 72,959 of JANEYF010002796.1, forward strand.
AAAGTTTTACCTAAAATCAGGAAACCCTGAAGAAGTGGGCTGACGCTGAATAAAGTTGCCTTGTCTTGGTAAGTTATCGTTATTGAAACTTTCATCATATAAACTTTTCATTATCACAGATTTCCAGCACAAAATACTGCAGTTAAATAAGATTTCGGCATGCACCTATATCACAGTCATTGCATTAAAAAATTATATGTATTTATAGTTAATATATATAAAGGGTATTTTTTAGATGAGTTAAGGGATCATAAAAATTGAACAAAATTTTTCTTTTTTAACTTGTCGACGTTTCGCTAAATTTATTAGCTTCTTCAGGACGCTAGAAACATATAAATAATAATATAAATAACATGATTTTTTTTATATGTATATAGAAAATACAATGATAAAAAATAAAATTAGAGAATATATGTAAATATAAAAAACTTATGGTTCAATTAAAATTTTGTGTCATTTTATCAAAATAATTACTGGACATATTAGATACGTAACTTTTTTTTTATAAAATGTCTGTTGAACAAACAACATAAATATAATTGCTACGTTTGCCCTCGGCGTTACGAAAGAGCACGGCTATTCTTGTATGCATAATTCCGTGGTCCTCATTATATTATCTTTATTTTTTTTTTTTATTAAAAATATTTTAAAAAAAAATTAAAAAAAGATAAGATAATAGGATCACGAAGATCATACATCAGTGCTATTTCAATCGCCAAACGTAGCAATTATATTTATGTTGTTTCTGTTCAATACACATTTTATAAAAAAAAGTTACGTAAATAATATGTCCAGTAAATATTTTGATAATATGACACACAAAATTTTAATGTAACCGTAAGTTTTTATATTTATATATATTCTCTAATTTTATTTTTTTTTACTACGCTGTGTTTTCTATATTTTTTACATTCTCCAAGTTTAAGAAAAAAAATTTTTTGAAAGTGCTTACTTTCTTTTATATCTATTTTTAATGGAAAATAATATATATATATAAGAAAATCATATTATTTGTATTATATATATTGGGTGTAACAGGGTCATGGTACACCCTCTTTTCTCCTGTAGTTTTGAAGATAATTGATTGAAATTTATGATATCATATTTTTGACATACAAGTGAGTTTTTTTCATTTCCGGTTTCGAGGGAGGTGACAGTACCTTTCGATTTTTAAATGGAACACCCTGTATATTATTGCATTTTTGAATTCTGCATAATTTTCTGAATCCAACGATACCAAGTGGCATTTCAAACGTTAATATTTTTTATAATATAATTTTTAGTTTTTCATTTAGGTGTGCCATAACGGTTCCGATATATTCTAAATGATCCGTGTAATGCTTGAAAAATCGAGATCCCCTCAAAAATACTAAATTACGTGATTTATGGGCAAATAAAGTTCATAAAAATGGTTTTTGGGGTCAACTCAATTTTTTCAAATGGAACCATATTGGTACCGGGTACCATTTATTAGTACTATTAATAAGAAATTTATTCATATGTCGTATTAAAATGTGCGATAACTACAAACAAAATTACGGCTAAAAGAAAATAAGAAAATACAATTTTGTTCTAATTAAATATTAAGAAGTAACTAACTAAGGTGGCTTTGAAAACAATGAAATATTTAGCTTGTCAAACATTTGTTGGTTTACCGGTGTTTTAATGTGTCTTTAGAAATTGTTTAAAATTCTTGTTAATTGTGTTCAAAATGCCGCAAATTTATAGAAGAGATGAAAAAGTGGACATGTTAATTATTTATGGGGAATGTAGAAAAAATGCCGTTGCGGCTAGACACCCTTATGCTGAACGATATCCTGATAGACAATGTCCAGCGAGAAATTATTTTAATCGGCTTGAAAATTAATTCCGAAGTGAGCCCAACAATGATCCCGAAGAAAATTTAATTCTTGATGAAGGAACGGAAATTAATGTTTTGGCTCGAGTAGAAGTTGTTAAGACTGTTTCTTTAAAGCAAATTGTGTTTGAATTGGAAGTCAGTCACCAAACAGTAAGCCGAATTTTGCATAAATAGCACTATAAATCTTTTAAATACCAATTGCACCAGCACTTGTACGAAAATGATTACGAACGTAGGATGGAATATTGCAATTGGATTTTGAAGAATAACGTGTAGCCATACAATGATTTTTTGGGAATGATTTTATTTTCGATTATTGGTCACAAAAAAATCAAAATTTATTACGGGAGGGTAACTCTCAAGTGCGGTTTGGTTTCAATGTTTGGCTTGGAATAATCGGTAGTAGAATCATTGATCCAATAATATTTGAAGGACCCCTGACTGGTGCCAGATACTTGGGATTTCTGCTAAATGAAATTGAGGATAGTTTAGCCTTTCCATTTACGACAGGGAATGTATTTCCAGCAAGATGGCGCTCTTCCTCATAATTCAAGGATGGCAATTGATTACCTTCAACGGAGATTCTGAGAAAACGTAATTTCGATGAATGGTCCTGTGAGGTGGCCACCTGATTTAATACTCCCGAAAAATTAGATTGTATTTTAAAGTAATACCACACAACCCTATCTACATTTAATGCACTTTAATTTACAAGAGTCTCTAGCAATTATTACTTATTAAAAACACTGATATGAGGTAAATAAAGAGACACTTTAATACATAAACATAGGGTCTTCGTGCGACGTTGCACGATTTCTTATTTCGTGGCTGGGACTAAAGAAGGCTTGTGGCTTGGCACTTGGCTGCACAAGGAAACAAGAAATACCACTAGTGTGAGGCTGAGACGACCAAACTGGTTTACATTGAAATGACTTGTTTTATACCACTGCGCATCCAAAATCAAGTGGCAAGTTAGAATCGTAGACTAGTACCTAGGAACGATATGAATACTAATTTATATCGACCAGCATCATGCACGAATATTTATAATTTAACTCTTTGACAGAAAAATAAAAATAAGAAATTTAATGTTAAAAAAGTACATCTAGAGGTATTTCTTCACATAATAATAATACCATATGTCTAGTGCCAAGTGTGGCCAGTCCGAAAATGAATACGAGCGATGGCTGCGAACTAGGCTCGGTTCAGTTTATGCCCCACCAGCCAGCTACAATATAGTTACACTGTTACGTCCATCTCGCTTATTCAATCGGTCTTTGTTAACGTTAACGGTTACCTCTTTTGAGGTAACCGTAAGACTAACAGTAAGCAATTTAAAAAAATTCAAATTGCACCGGTATACAGGGTTATTCACGGAAAGCGGGTATTAGACGTTTCTCGGGATCTGTCGAGTTTAAAAATCTGAAAATTCGTATAAAGACGTTTTTGGGTATGGCGAATTTAACGAGAATATTTTCAACTTTGTGTCGCTTCCGCTTATACCGGAAATAACACCTAACTTTGTTATTTTAAATGGAACACCCTATATATTATTGCATATTTGGATTCCTCATAAAAATGTAGCTTGGATTTGTGTACCATAATGCAGCCTTAAAACCTACTATTTTCCGAGATAATTAATATTTTTTGAAAAATTTTGACGGTTTCTATCCTTCGGAAAAAAATCGATATCTTCTATCATGTTACAGATTAAGAAATTTTCTTTTCAAACTCATACAAGTTTCCTACAGTCTAACTAAAAGTGTCCTTATGTTTTCACAATTTTATACAGAGTGTTTTATTTTCACAGTCAAACATTATTTTAGTTCAAACGTCAAAAAGTCATTTTTTTAAATGGAACCCCCTGTATATTTTTACAGATTCTAATAGATTATTGAATTCTGCATCCACTGATATTACCATTCCCTATACCTATCTCTCTTGGTTTTCTCACCATAGACGAATATTTGTAAAATGTACGTACAATATCAGCACTGTTTCAGAATGTCATCTAGTAGGCTGCAAATGTAAAAATGTTTTGTTTTTACTAATGTCAATACCATGTTATTGTTGTGTGCGTAGCGTCACTTACGCGAATTATTAGTGGAAAATAATGGCAAACGTTTATACAAATGCTGTAATATTAGATTTGTTTTCTATTTATGGAAATAATAAGGAAATAATTAGCAGAACGTGCAGAGAATTCAGCGACAAATACCAACAATTACCACCAATGACAAAAAATAAATTCCGAAGAATCAGGTTAAATTTTTTTAAAATTTGGCAAAGTTAAAGCCGTAAAGACAATACCAAAGCCAGTTACAGAAGTAAATGACATTAATTTTCTGGCTTACTTTTATGCAAATCCGCATGGATCTATTCCTGGTGCTAGTTGGGATTTAGGAATTTCATATTCGTCTATTCAACGAATTCTAAAGAAGCGTAAGATGCATAATTTTCTGTACCAAAAAGTACAATCATTGAAACCCGAAGATTTTCGAAAAAGAACTGATTTCTGTGAACAGATGATCGTACGTCTTCAAGAAAATCCTGATTTTTTTAAAAGAATTATTTGGACTGATAAGGCTAAATTTTCCAAAGAAGGAATTTTTAACAGGCGAAATTTGCACAACTGGACACAACAAAATCGTCATGTGGTACGGGCATCGAATTTCCAGACCAAATTTAGTTTTAACGTTTTCTGCTTATTAGTAGATAACACTTTTAAGTATCATATCTACAAGGAAAATTTAAATAGTAACAAATACATGGAAATCTTGAGAACAGTAGTTGAAACGTTTATTGATAGTTTGCCCCTAAATATTTATAATTCTATGTATTATCAAATGGATGGTTGCGGCCCACATAATACACGGGAAGTGTATGACGAATTAGTAGCATTGTTCGAAGATAGGTGGTTTGGATACCGAGGACCTTGGAGATGGCCAGCAAGGTCCCCTGACTTGACCCCTTTAGACTTTTACCTTTGGGGTACAATCAAAAATATTGTTTATGCCACTCCGGCTACTTCCAAAGAAGATCTAAAGAATAGAGTACGGGCTGCATTTCAGCAATTAGGTTCCCACGAAATTCGCCGAGCCACGGTAAGTGCCGTAAATCGCAGAATATTGGCTTGTTTGGAGCAAAATGGAAAGCATTTTGAACAGTTGCTACATTAAATATTTATTCAATGTATTCGTTAATTTTGTAAATTTTTTGTTGCAAAGTATTTTTTATAAATCTAATAATAAAATGATCTTTTGTTTTTGATGTTTATTGATTTTGTTTTCTTGATAACTAACAAATAATTATCAACTATCCACAGGATTACACTCCTTTATGATAAGAAAGGAAGCAAGTTATAAACTTGTGTTGCTTAGCAACAAACAGTGCTTTGTATGTTCATTTTACAAATATTTGTCTATGGTGCGAAAACCAAAAGAGATGGGTATAGGGAATGGTAATATCAGTCGATGCAGAATTCAATAATCTATTAGATTCTGTAAAAATATGTAGGGGGTTCCATTTAAAAAAAATGACTTTTTGACGTTTAAACTAAAATAATGTTTGACTGTGAAAATAAAACACCCTGTATAAAATTGTGAAAACATAAGGACACTTTTAGTTAGACCGTAGGGAACTTGTATGAGTTTGAAAAGAAAATTTCTTAATCTGTAACATGATAGAAGATATCGATTTTTTCCGAAGGATAGAAACCGTCAAAATTTTTCAAAAATATTAATTATCTCGAAAAATACTAGGTTTAAGGCTGCATTAAGGTACACAAACCCAAGCTAAATTTTTATGAGGAATCCAAATATGCAATAATATATAGGGTGTTCCATTTAAAATAACAAAGTTTGGTGTTATTTCCGGTATAAGCGGAAGTGACACAAAGTTGAAAATATTTTCGTTAAATTCGCCATACCCAAAAACCTCTTTATGCGAATTTTCAGATTTTCAAACTCGACAGATCCCGAGAAACGTCTAATACCCGCTTTCCGTGAATAACCCTGTATATAGAATAAATAGTTTAATTCTTAAAGATACCATTAACATAATTATACATCCACTTACGCTGATTATCAATTCCTGCATTAGTAGAGGACACTTCTCACACATTCTAAAAGTTGCTAAAGTTTTACCCTTTTTAAAAAAGGTGACATTAATGTTATTGACAACCACCGTCCCAATTCCATCATCCCAATTTTTGGTTAAGTTATAGAAATCATTCTCAATTCAAGACTTGTAAATTACTCAGATAAAAATAAGATTTTAAATTGTTGTCAATTTGGATTCAGAAATAATTGTTCCAACACTATGGCCGTTTTTAAAATAGTGTGTGATATAGTCGAGGGCCTTGAGAAAAGCGAACATGTGACTATTAGCTTGTGTGACCTCTCCAAGCTTTTCGACTGTGTCTCACATAAAATTCCTCTCGAAATAATTAGAGATTTAGTGGCATTAAATCTATTTCATTCTTATCTTAACAATAGACAACACTGTGTCTCTATCAACAACATAAACTCAGAATGTCTTCCAGTCAAACATAGGGTGCCTCAAGGCTCCGTCTTAGGGCCCCTTCTGTTTATATTATATGTCAACGATTTATGATGCCAAAATAATGTATCGCATACGCGGATGACACATCTTTTATTGATATTAATTTGAATATTTATGACTTGAATGAGATAACAATACCTCTGTTAAACAAGCAGGTGTTTGGTTCTCCTCAAATAATTTAAAACTGAATGAAGATAAAACCCAAAGGTTTATATTTTCGACAAATAACTCACTGGTTAAAGGTTACAGTGTTAAAATTCTTGGTGTGACCTTACATGACACTCATAGCTGGTTCAATTATGTGGAGCAACTGTCTCACAAATTATCAAGTTCTATATTTATGTTACGTAGACTAAAACATTAACTTAGTTTTCAAACTTTAAGAACATGTTATTTTCAATTTTCCATTCACACATTAATTACGCAATTCTCATCTCATGCAGTAAAAATCTTTCGTTTACAGAAGGGAACACTTACGTTAATTACTAGGTAATGCTGGCTATAGAGATCACTGTTTACCAATATTTAAAATACTCAGTATAATGCCGGTTCTTTCACTCTATATTTATGTCACCTTATTAGAAATTCATAAGAATAAAAACTCTTTCTACAAACTCTTATTTTCACAATTATGGTACCAAATCTGTCATTCAATTCAGACAGCCTCTTCTTAGATTAACAAAATCACAAAAAAAAATCATTAACCTACAGTTATTTAATCATGTTCCGATTAACATAAAATCTCTTCATTTTAATAGATTTAAGCATAAAATAAAAAGCCACATCTTAAATCACTGGTTCTATTCAATTGAAGAATTTTTAAATACACAAATTTGCACTACTTAAACGAATTAAATCGTTTCAAGTCTGCTTTTTTTATTTATTTCTTTTATGCTTATTTGTTCTGATCTGGACTATGTTTCATGTTATATGTTACCTCATATCTTTTATCTGTTATATAATATTTTAGATACTTATCTTTTGCTTAGGTTATATTTTTTATATTTATGTAGTTTGTCAAATATGTTAAGATATAAATATTTTTTATGACGTCTTTTATACTGCTGTTTTTGTATAATGTTACCGTGTATTATACTTATCAATTTGTTCTTTTGACCTGCAAAAACATTTTTTGTAACTTGGTTAAATAAATCTATCTATCTATCTATTTATCTATCTACCTAAAATGACACCAAATAAAATGTACGTATTTCTTATTAATAATCCGCATCAATTGCCTAGTTTCATAAAATGACACCAAATAAAATATTTGTAGTTTCTAAGTTAAAAAACAGTGATTTAAAGTTATTCTAGCGACGATGGAGTGCAAACGCCGCCTTAAGAATTGTTACAAAGTACCACATGAAACGAATTCCACGACTTTTAAATGAATAGATTCAATTTCTATTAAATTATCGTAAAGGTACCGGAAAATTTTACTTATTCACGACTAGAGAAGAGTTTGGAATTTTAATGATATTTTATAATTCTTCCTAACGATTTTAGACATTTAAGCGAGTATAACTCCGATTACAAATGAAAAATCATTAAAACTAATTTAAACTTGTGTGAAAGTAGGTTGTAAAGTTTTTTATTGCCTTACTTTACGGGTTTTTATTGACGGAAACTTAGCAGGAGCCTTCATTAAGTGCATGAATCGGTGATTAAAGTACACTTAAAATTTTCATTTTCTTATTATTGCAAGCGTCGTGATTAAATAATAAATCTCCAGAGATATGTATCTAATTTATTATTTTCTTGTAAAAGTGTAGTTGCACTTGAGCGTTGCCTACTATTACACTCGCAGGCGTTGCACAATTTACTCGAACTATAAAATATTACTCATATCTTTATCCATATACTGACAAAAGAAAAGCAAGTAGGAGAAATATTTGTACATAGTCTCCTAAAGTTTCCTCCTCTCATAATTTTTGAATGCATTGATTTAAAGACTTCGGACAAAATTGAGATTAAATCATATTGAATGAACTATTTTTATCTATTCAAATCTTTAAACTGCAAAGGAGTCGAGGAGATGCCTCCCATCCTGGTTCAAATCTTTAGATGTGACTTAAGAACACTCCATATATTAAAATATAAAATCAACTAGGCTTTTTCAATGTTTTAAAATAGATTGATGAATCAGTTTACTTATTTATATTGTTAACAGTATTGAATTTTACTTTTCGTCTGGTGTTCTCGTATAAAGTGTTATATCATCTAGATATTTGTGCCAAAACAATATTTTGTTTGAAAAAGTTAAGTTAAACACCGTTTTCCCAGTCAAGAAAATGTCAACAAATAAAGGACCTAACGAGCTAAGCTTTTGTTTTGTTTGTAAAACTTTTTGTTGAATAGAAAATAATATCCTGCAATGCAAAGTTCAAGAAATTGAGAGATTTCTTGTTTTACTGTACTAAGTATTTGTTGGCTTTTGTCTGAAGTCATTGTGTTTATATCCATTGTCGTATATTTGAATATATATTAATAGCCTTAGATGATATCAATTTGCATTATTTGTTAAAGATATCTCTTTAACTTATTTTTTGCTACGTTTAAAAATTTGAATAAAATTTGGTAGCTGTAAAATTACGTGAGAAATTATCCTATAGTTCGGCAAACGCAGAATTCTAGGTTATCTTCGTATATTTAGAGCACATGATTCTAGGATATACAGCCACTAAACCTGCAGGATATGGAGGTGGTTATACGTAATTTGTTGGAGAGACGCACATATGTGAATCGGAGCCATGGGAGGACTATCCGGCGTCGACGAACCGAAATCAGTAGGGCTGTCAAAAATGTTCTGTGGGACAGTGGCGTATGCTAAATTAACTAATACGAGAAACAATAAACTGTTACAATTTATAACAATGTATGTAAAACTTACCCTCTTAACTAGCTTGATGAACTAGGTTGCTTATCACAACTTAAGAAGATGTGTAGCCATTTTGCAGCATCAGGTATGTTTATATAGTTGTATCTATGAGTGATGTGCGCTTTGGTGAAAATATGTTCTTATATTTTGAAACCGACCGTTCGACATCTACTGATGTAATACAAGCATACATAAAATAGTCTTTGAACGCACTTAATGGACCTGGGGCTGCACCATCACATATTTGTCTTAATTTGGTAAAACCGGTTTCTTTGTTTAATACAATTACGAACTTTTCTTTAACGCACTCATTTGTTGCGTCACCTATAGCGTGTAGCAGTAGATTTACTTCGTCCACTATTTGCAGTGACTCCGCTAACGACAACGCACTGTTTTCTAATTTTTTTATGCTTTCATGTAATGGTTTATAGTTCTTCGCAATATTTTTTATGGCTGTTTCAACGGAAATATCTTCAAATTTTGTCTGGCTTTCCTTAGTAGCTGCAGCCTCATCTGGATTGAATTGTAGCATCACAGCTTTTATGTGTTGGAAATATTCAGCATAATAAAAAGCTGCCTGCAACCATGTTCCCCAACGTGTAAGAATCGGCTGTAATGGATCAGAAATACCGGGATACTTGCTATGAAATGCACGGAGACGTTTAGGAGATTTAAGAAACACTTTCTTTGTACTTGCTATTAATGCATCCACCTCTGGAAAACCTTTTCGAATAGTTTCTGCCACAAAATGTAAAGCATTGACTTTATACGTAACATGTATAAACGTACAACCTTGTTCTTGCAAAGAATGGCCTACCGAACGTATTGTCACGGAGCCATCAGTCACAAATATCAACATTTGATTTTTTGACAGTTCAAGTTTTTCTAACGTCTCCAGCACCACCCTGGTAACTGTTTCGCTAGTACACTGCTAGATAGTAACAGTGGAACTGTCGGTTTAAGAGGGTCCGGTACTCGTACTATAACATTTAAAATAGAATATTTTTTACAATCTGTTATCTCATCAACAGATAACCACAACCGTGTATTTTTCAATTCACATTTCATCTTATTTACCATGTCTACGTGTACAGTTGGTAGATAGTTACATAACGTTGTGCGACTTTGGTAACCTCACCTGGGCATTGTATTTATTCCAGAACTCTCGAAATGGTTGTTTATCGAATATGTGCAGCGGAACATCACAGGCAATCAGCATTAATAGTAAATCAAACATAAACTATGTTGTCGAAGGCACATCAAATCTTTCTCGCACACTTTACAAATTATTTTAGCACCATCATAGAATAAATCCGGGAATTCACCTATGAATTTATTCACTTTGTCAGCAAATGGCCGTTTTCTACCCCTGCGTACGTCTGCCATGGTTGATTATTAAATTAATATCAACAATGCAGTACAACAAATAAAATAAAAACACAAAAACAATATACAATACGCCCAAGTGACTTAATGTGTACACAACTCGAAAGCTAATAATAGACTGGACTGGAGAAAGAGTTTTGCGGTCAAAGTGAATGCCGGTGACAGTAAGTACATCTGTATTCTACGACCATGATACACAGAAACGATTTGCAGTTTTTTTTATCAGTTCTGTTTTTACAGTAAATGTAATGATTAAATTATTATATCCGGCATAAAAAGCTAAGTACAAGTATACAAAAAATAATTGCAGACTTGTTCTACCACTTTACCTTAATCGCGACATATGCTACTACACATTTAGTAATTTAATATTTTACTGATAAATAAATATAGTTCAAATAAGCGCCCTCTAAGATGCATTTTTTATCAGTGTCCCGATATTTTTAAAATATTCCGTTAATCCAATAACGAGATTTTTCCGATTTTACCGCGTTTTACGTATGTATTGTATACATACAAAATTATCGAATTCCATTTTTCCAAAAATATCTGTTTGCTAAAATTTTACTTTGAAAATATTTTCTCAATATCTTCGAAACATTTGTTTCTTTCTTATTTATTTTATATGATAAAACTCCATAAATGTCAAAATCAAAATCCAGCTCAGGGTTTAAAAATATACTTTTTTGGTTTTTTTTAACAATACCCTGTATTGTATAATTTTAAGTCTGTTCAGAGATTTGAAAGTACCATAAAAAATTAAGTAAAATTGCATACTTTTCCCACACTTTCGTTATTTTCTAAATACAGATATGTATTTAACATAAATAGTTATTTGTGACACAAGGGCAAAAATTCAGTTTTTTTAACTGGTATCCTATTTTGCTTATTTAAAGTACGCCTCAGAGTGTTTAAATCCAAGTTTTAAAAACGCACGTTTTAAATTTACCATGGCAACATCAACAACCCGAGAAACGTGAAGTCAAAATGTCAACTTTTTAATTATTAATGTGACATGAGTACCTTGTAACTCAAATAAAATATTACTAACAAATGTTTCAAAAGCTTTATTCAAATATTTAACAATTTTGATTATTTAAATGAATGTGAAAAGTACAGTTGGTATTGTCTGAAATAGTAATACTTCGGTTTTTAAATCAGAGGAAATTTTGTTCAAATTAATACTGCTAACATTCTCGGAAGTCATTGAGGTTGCACTTCCATTAATGGCACTCCCACTAACGTTTGAAACATTCTTCTTATTGCTAATACTCTCTTCAACGTAACCAGTCGCCACAGCTGCCGATTTCCATCCTACTTGTCGTTGGATTTGATCTATTGTCATGCCACTATTTGCCATAATGGTAGCGGACGTACGTCGAAACGCATGTCCCGTGTATTTCTCAGGATCGTCCAATTTAAGATAACGTGCAATTTTCAACGGACATGATCCAAATGTATTAATACCAACCACTTGATTAGTGCACTTCCCCTTATCATATCGTAACAAAACTCGGTTTGTACTTACATTTTAGGGGCGCAATGATAAATACTGCTTCACCAATCGCACATAACTAATTGCATCACTGTTGGCAACAGTAAAACGTCGAGCCTTCATTGTCTTAGATGATCGGATAGTAATAAGCAATACGCTTCCTTCTTCCTTGATGTCATGTAAGTGTAAATCGCACAATTCACATCTTCTATAAGAGCCAAAGATACCGCAAATGACTACCATCTTCAAAAATAAATATGTAATGTTCGGTGCATCTGCGAAAAACTTCCGCAAATCGTCTTCCTTGAATACATATTATGCCTTCTTGGCTACGTCATTCTTGCTAATGGCCTTCATGAATGCGTGCACTTTCACAAATGATTTTAAAACGACTCCATTGTTTATCCTCAACATACTTTGCAATTTCGAATGGATAGCCCACATAGTCGACGCCTTGTAGTGCTCCGACATATTCTGAAGGTAAGCAAGCACAACTCGTTCATCTGTATCTGTTACCTTTTGCTCTTCCATCCATTTGATGAACTTGTCGTATTCTTTTTTTATAAGCGTTTTCAGATTTTTGCGGTATTAACCGCGATTCTGCTTTTCTATTTAAGAAGTCAATGTTAGAACTCATTTTAAAGCAATATACAACCAGTAACAACTGTGTAGTGACAACAATTAATCCACCAATTATCCCACCAGATCAAATATATAAATTCAAAATAATGAATCCATCACCGCCATTATTTTATGGACTAAAATTCATAAAGAAAATATACCCATTAGACCAATCGTATCTTTCGTAAATGCCCCATCGTTTAAACTTTGCAAGGAATTAAATATCTTATTGCCTTCCCTCACAAGCTTCGAATCTAAGTATTCTATTAAAAATTCTTTTCAATTTATAGAAAAAGTAAAAAATTTCACAGTTCCTAGTAACGCAAAATTAGTTTCGTTCGACGTAAAAAGTCTTTTTACGTCAATCCCGTTGCAGACATTATTTAAAATAATAGACAAACTTCTAAATAACTCCATTATCGACAGTGACATTAAAAACCAACTAAATTTAATGATTAAAAATTGTACTAACCAAAATTATTTTAGATTTAACGGGGAAATTTATAAATTATTGGACGGATTACCAATGGGTTCACCCATATCTCCCTTACTAGCTGAAATTTTTATGTCCGATTTTGAAAATGTACTGTTTAATACAAAAAACGTTTTAGTTGAAAACATATTTTTCTGGACCCGTTATGTAGATGATGTGTTTTGCATTTGGATAGGTACGGAAAGGCAGTTAAATAAATTCTTAGATCTTTTAAATTCACTTAATCAGAAAATTCAAATCACATTAGAAATGGAAAATGACGAGGGTTTAAACTTTTTAGACATTAATATAAAAAATATCAATAATAGATTAGAGTTTCACATTTATCGTAAACCTACTTGCACAGATACAATAATTCATAGTAAATCTAAACAATCATTGCAAATAAAAATGGCACCATTTCACAGCTACATACATCGTCTATTAACATTTCCACTAAGCGAAGAGAATTTTAAAAAAAGAAGTTAACGTAATCAAACAAATTTCGAAAAACAATGGCTATAAAGAAAACCTAATAGATAAACTAATAAAAAACAAACAAAAGAAAACTTTACGTAAAGAGTTTTATGCCGCTTCTTCTCAGGAATACAATAAGAGATATAAATGTATTGATTATAGGCCTAAGATCAGCAATAGAGTTAGTAATAAACTGAATAAACTAGGATGTAGAACAATTTCAGTATATAAAAATAATTTAGGTAAAATGTTAATTAATAATAAAGACAAAACTGAAAAACTACAAAAAAAACAGGAGTATAATGAGTTAAAATGTAGTGACTGTGATGCTATATACATTGCACAAACTGGACGAAATGTAAAAAAAGCGATTCGATGAACACAGGAAGTCTATTGTAAACAATGTATATAATACGGGCATGTCAACACATTGTATAGAAAACAGTCATTTTATAGATTTAAATAATGTCAAATTACTCCATTCAGAAAAGAAAGAAAAGAAACTTGATCTATTAGAGCAATTAGAAATAAGTAAAGCTGTTAAAAATAACAAAAACTTAATGAATGAACAACAAATTTTTACCGGCCACCATATTTTAAATGAAATAATTTAGATTTAAAAAATAAAGTAATATTCAACTTATAAAAACATATTTTACAATAGTTTTATAGTAGGTACCAGATGTGGTTATATAAGCAATGGACACAAATTTTACTGTTCAGTATTCCCTGTACTCTTGACAAAGGCCTAAAAAGCCGAAAGACGTGTAGAGTTTCTAATAAAATATTTTTGAAACATTAAAAAGCAAATTTCTTTCATATATTAAAAAAAAAAAAAAATTAATCATACATGACAGATTGCAAATTAATTTTTGTTTTTCTCATTTCCATGACAATGAAAGATATCCTTATGTCACATCACGAATTCAACCATTTTACATTTTTAGTTCTTATTTCCATTTTTTGTAGTAATACTACCAGTATTTATGATATCAAAGTGTACCAATAAAAAAGATAGCGTAAGGTATTCGTGGATAACTGGTCTTTAAAACACTTGCTCTATTTCGAGCACTCCGGCATTGTGCGTGTTTTAAAGACGTTAATATCCACTTGTACTTTTATATACTATTTTCGTACGACTACGAAAAATTGCAGCCGTATGAATGCGAAAAACATTTTTTTATTCGATTGTAAGAAGAAAATAATAAATTTAGCTTATTTTTTCAAATCTCTAAACAGGTTTTCCAAGTTATGCTAACGGGGTGTTTTTTTAAATCAAAAACAGTGATTTTTTTTAAAATTCGGATCTGGATTTTGATTTTGGCATTTGTGGAGTTTGTGGATATTTGTCATTTACCATGACTTCTACTTCTCACCTCCGTAGGTATATTTTCTGAGAATTCGTTTCCTTATTTATATTTCACATACAAATTATCGAGTAAATTTGTTAATCACAATGTTGATAGCTGCTTTTGCGTTAAGTAGTTATAAGAATTACAATATTCGCCTCAAGCCAACCACTAACGATCTTTAAACGACGCGAGATGGAGATTCTTCTCCGCCTTTAAAACTGCAAAATGTAAAATCAATTTGCCAGTTCTCAAGAATAGCAGCGAAGCTATAAAATATCAATTTTAATAAGATTGCTAAAACAAGGGCGGTATTCAAAGGGCTCCCCCTTGGATTTCAACCTCTACTTGCCTAGGTACTAATATTTCGTAAGTTATGACAGTAATTACGAGGCCCATTAAAAGTAAAAGGCGGTGTCTGGAGATTTTACTGCATCACTAAAAATGATATTGAGCATCGTTTCATGAAATATGATACTAATATATCTAGAATTATCATAATATTGTCCCGACTAGTTTATGTAATAAATAAAGTAATAGAACTTCTATATGTGATTTGTTTTAGCGTAACGCTAAGTCAGATCTTTTAAGAGATCCGAATATAGATTTCAGGGATGGGTGTACTTACAACAGGAATTATTGCGTAATTTAATCCAAAATAAAGCGGTATAAATTTTAGTCAATTAATTTAACTTGTAATGTTCTGATAAAACGAATCCACTTTGCACGTCAACAACTAAATAACGCTACTACAACAAAGTAAACAAATAAGCAGATGAAAAGAAATTATTATTATAGGTATTTAGGCACATGTACTAAAAAAAATAATTATTTCTTTGACATATAGAGATCGGGAGTAGCGATAATGACGTCAATTCATTATGAGTACACTAACCTTACTGTGCCTCCGGAATCCATATTAAGGAAAAATTTTATATCGCCGGTGTAGCAGAAATTGTTTCTGAGTTGTAAGACAAACACGTATGGGTTAGTGTAGATGAAACCGCCGACAATAGTGGTCATAACATCGCGAATGTTTTGATGGCAGATGGATAGGACAGTGGCAATGCCAGCCCGCTTAATATCAACAAATGCACAAATACAGAAACGATATGTGAATGTGTGGATAGTAGTCTTAAAACACTATGGGGCGAGAAATATAAAAATAATAAAGGACATGTTATAATGGGGCATTTTCCTGCCCTGTTATTTAAATTAATAATTCAAAGTTTACTTAAAGGAATAAAACAAAATCTGGTAATAAATACATCTATTTAAGACAATACAAATTTAGACTCTTGTTTCTCCGGGCGGGGAAGCAAGTAATTAACTAGAACAAGGTATTAGTTAAACAAATTAACAAAAAAATGGTCTAACTGTAACGGTCTATTTTTAGATATAATTAACTTGCGTTTTATTTATGCTAATTGCATAATTTGGTTTGAGGTGAACCTTAAAAATTCTAGAACCGACTTAACTAAATTGTAAATCTTTGATTATCTAAGCGACCACTGGACCTTTAGTGCACCAGCGCGAATACTGCGGTGTGTGGGGACAAAGGGGGAACGCTTGTACTAAGACGCTAGGACTCTCTGCCGAGCCACGGCCGATAGAGGATGTGTGTCTTTATGGTCTGTTACGTTGTGTTTGAGTACGTTATCTTTAATTGTTTTGAAGACAAGACAGGGGCTTGAAGTGAGTTAGTTGTGTGCGTTGCTGGCATTACATTCGAGATTTGGTCTGGCTGAAAGTTATGGTTCTGAAGTTACTAAGTATGTAGCCTAAGAAAGATATTCTATGAGCTGGTAAGGTTATCTTACTTCTAATTATTGTCACATAGGTACCTATTAAATAGTAAATAGCCAGCTTCCGCTCTGAGTGCGAGCTGAAAATTTGAAATTCAATTTGCATCAACGGGCTGATGTGCCTGTCCACCGAACTAGAGTGGGAAAAAGCCCCCTAGACTTTTTTAACTTGCTATTGAGCTGTGCGAGACACTTTAGTGAAAAATAACCGTTCTTTCCCCCTTTCAACGGTGTGTTTAACCTTTTTTTAGACTTTTAAAAAGTGAACTATCAAAACGAAAAAGAAAGGCGGGTGGCGCCCTAAAACAAACTTGTTTTGTGGAATTATGTCCAGATTTTCTGAAGTTGAATTCATGTATGTACCAGTTTATTACCTGTTAACCACGCCCTGACCCTCTTGTGTTTTACATTCTAAATATATGTACGTATTTTTTGTTGTCGTTTTATTTGAATAATTAAAGTAAGTCAAAGTAACGAAGAAAGAAATAAATTCGTTATATAACTTAATTAAGAAATTTTGTTAGGCGTCATCTTTTTTTATATGCGTTTTTACCAAAGTTCTGGCTGATCAAAGTCCACTGTTACCGTAAAAAAAGGAAAAACGTGTAACTGTTTCAATAGTCTCTCAATTCGCGAATTATGAATGTCCACGCGAAAGTCAAATACTTTATATATAAGATTCATGCTCACAAACCGATTTGAAAAACGTTAAAGTTAGGTTCTTTGTTGCACCTTAGCGGCACCCCAGAAGGCAACTTTGGAAGCTTTCGTTGCTAGGTACCTAGTTACTTTAAAATTTATTCAAAAGGATCTTATTAGGGGGTGGGGCACAGCTAGCACATCTTTTAATTTTTTACTCTCAAGACTTCCGAAAACTTCAAGGCAACATATCCTCTCCAACGCAAAGCAACATATCTCCAACCAGGACACAGCAACATACCAAAACTAACACCACCTCTCTCGATCAGAGCTAAGCATTGACTCAAGGTACGGGAACATCAAAAAAAGGCAAGGTAACGTATTCTTATATAACAGGACATCACAGGTCCAGACAGTCCTCTTCGGTCGTAGCTCAGCCTCGACTCTTGACCACACCACATCCACTCGGGGCCATGGCTACCGAGCGTCACTCTTTCGCTCTCAAAACACTATCCTAAAAACATTGTCACACCAACGCTCACATTAGTTACAAAACTTGCACAATACAATGGTCCAGTAGCGCCACGCTACAGGGGTAATACAGCAATGTTTAACAAAATTATTCTAATCAAATCTGGAATTTAAGGTATGACTTGAACAAATTTATTTAATTTACCACGAATATGATCCAAATTAACTATTACCTAAAATGGACCGTTATAATGTCTTGTTGTTTGTAATATATGCACTTTTGGTTTAAGAGCCGCTTTACCTGATAAGATCGATATTTATTCAATAAAACACTTGTAACTTTTTAATACAAACTGTTGATTTAATATTGATAGTGGGGTCATGAAGAGAACGTTCCTATTATGCTCCTGAGAACATTTGCGAACAATCGCTCAGGAAAAACATTCGTGCGCGAACATTCTTTTCAGAGTACAATGAAAACGATCCAAGAATAATCAGCACGTTCTCGACCACAATCCTAACCAGTCAAAGTACCCCACATCTTTTCCTGCCTCAGAGCACGTCGTGTCATAAAATTCTCACGACGTAAAAATTGTGATAACTGGGCTTAAAACAGTATTTTTGAAAGCTTTTAATAGATACACTAAAATTAAAATAATTTTGTGTATAACTCAAAAACAATTGAGCACAGCGGATTTCCGATTTCGCCATTGAGGTGTTCAAAAAGGGCTCGACAGTGCGCTATTTATTTTTTTACAACAATAATATTAACGGAGATATTCTGCAATCACGTGGTATTAAATAATAGGCTGTTTGACACAATGAAAAATAAATTATTAAATTACGTGAATACGATAGTTTATCGAATATGAAATCATAAATTATCGGTTTCTGTTTACAACACGAGGTTGATTTATTATTTCAATTTTAAAATTACAATTTTTTTAGTCTGTAAACGACATGTCACAACACGATACCAGCTGATGATTTTAAATGTGACGTCACTCTTGTAGTAAACAAAATCTAGGAGTATCTTATCGTGACTGCTTTGTGAATATTTGGACTGATTTCGTGTTGTTTTTTCAAATTTGTAATAATAAATCATGGAGGGCGATTTTTTAAAAAGCGGACAGTACGATTTGTTCTGGCGAAACATCTGGGTAAGTATATAATATTTGTTTTCTTCTAATTTTAAAGCTAACTAGGTATTCATGTTTATAAAAGTGTGTATAATGTAGCTAATTAGAACCTTATTTATTAGACAATCTTGAACATAACCTCAAAATTACAAACATGACAGATATGCGGAAGACTTCACTTATTTACATTAGTTGTAAAGTTCAAAGCTACTGGAAGTATAAAATGGTACTTACATCCAAGTCATCCTCACAAAAATACAATATACTTTTACTCGATAATAATTTTGGGTTTCTCCTGGCAAGTTAAAACCAAGTCTTTCTCATTTTAATATCAACTGGCAGTTTTATAAACAACTTTTGTAGTGTCTTTACGCTTGCAGTTCGGCACCAAACACCACATATACAAATGGAAACTTTATTTTATATGATAAATAAAAAACCGATACCGATCGTTACTTGCGCTTGTTTGTTTACTACAAGAATGACGTCACAGTAGATAGTGACATGGCAGCTCGTGTTTTCGCATCAATTTATATATCTGAAATTTGTAATACTATTTGATCCTATAAAGCGATTTCATTTAAGCGAAATAAAAATTCCTGTAGACTAATACTACAATATGAACATTTTAAGACAATTTAAAAATAAGAGTCAAATAGCCTGTTATAGATGTAATGCTATTGTCAACGCAATAATTGATTCTTTTATTTGCATTGTTTCAGGTAAGCATTACCTATGAATACGGAAGACTTCTTAAAATCAAGGTAGGTAATGTTAATATGATTAACATGCCTTTCAGCATGTGTTAATTGGATTACTAATTATCAGACTTCGTGTTTCCTTTGCTGACACAGAACAAAAGTTTTATTTGTAGTAAAATACCTACTTGACGATTAAAAGTAACGCGAACTTATGCATAGCAAGCATTATACCGAGTATTATATAGAAAACGATATGATTTAATTAATAAGGTGCATATATAATAATATACGGTACCAAATTGCAAAAAAGAAGAACAAATTACAATAAAAAATTGGTAGCCTCTGTCAGTATCTCCCACTTACGTACGGTGAAAATTAATTTTATTGATTATAAAAACATAGCTTGTATTATTATAAATTTACGTACAAAGGGACAGTGTTTCCGAGATATTAAATAAAAACAAGTTTTTGGTTTATTAGCCCCTTCGCAACCACCTGTGCTGGCCAAAATATCCTTTCCCATACCAGGTATTACATATTAACATTTTTTTAAAATTATGTTTGCCTAGACCAAATGACCCCCACAGAATTATGTGTTCACCAAAAATCTTTTTTGAAAAAAATGAAAAGCGATTTTTTTTGTTTATGCGAATACCATGATATCCACATATGGATATATAAAACATAGGTACCACTGTATCCACGTATGGATAATGATCAAAACAGTTAGTTATGTATAGAAAAATACTATAGACTATTGAAAAACATAAAAACTTTATTAAAACTGCAAAAAGTAAAAAAAAAAATTCGTTATTTAACACAGAACAGGTTTACACAAGAATAGGCCTAAAAACAAATCGGTACTCATTCTAATTATTGGCATTGTGGAATTCGACGAAATGTTCCGCCGAACATAAACCAGGTTTTGCCTAACATCCAAAACAACTTTTCTCGTCAGTTTCCTTGTGCCGTTCTTTTTTACAAACAACGCAAACTTTTCTAAGGGGCCGTTTGCCGTCTCCTTTTAGAAAGTCAGCCATTATATGCTGCTTTTTGCCTTCGGGGTGGCTTTGACGCTTGTAGTTTTCTGTATCCCTCGTTGTATTTCATTAGAATCTCGTGAGAAAATATTTTCATATAGTCGTACATAGATATGATTTTGTTATTTTGTTATGGGCGTTGCTTTTTATTACTTTGGAATTTAGAAACATTAGTTGTAAGAATTAAAATCCCACTTTTGTCGACCAAGTATAAGTTTTACGCAGGGAATTATATGGCTCAACATCTTGGTCGACTGCATCAATAGCGCCCATTTTCTCGTCATAAAATTCAATATGCTGCAGCATGTTATGATAAATACTAGCACACCAGAGTATCCACGCATGGATAAATGGCTACACTAGGTTAGCAAAATGTAATAGAAAGTCCATGCACAAAATATCCATACGTGGATATCGTGGTATAGACAGCGGTACCTGAAAATATCCATATGTGGATACCCTGGTTGCGAAGGGGTTAAGAAGCATTTGTAGATGTGTTTATAATAACTTTTTTCGTATTTTTGCATGTAAAAGCAGCACCAGAAGTTTGTTAAAATACTGAATTATACACATTTCTGGGTCACTTTTAAAAAAAGGGAAATAAAATAACTTACTTGCCTCATCCGTATGCTGCTCTAATTCTATTTTTCTCAATACTGCCAAAGTTATAATAATTTTCAAGATTTACATGGGGTCGCTCACTTTTCTTTCTCGGGATGACATTTTGTTAGCAATCTCTTTTCCAGTTTAAAGTTCACCCAACAGTTTGGCAGAGAAAATGTTCATTTATACGTCCCAAAGTGTTAATAATGAAATTATGAGTCTAGAAAAGATAAAACTTCTAGAAAACATAAAGTTGACTTTATAAATTAGTGGGAAGATAAAGTCATCAGTGAGGCGATTCCGTTGTATACTTGAAAATTAAAAACACTTTCCAGTGTTTAAATTTATATTTAGTCAAAGTAGAAAGCATACGGTGAGCGGCAAAATTTACGTTATTATAGTAAAATAACGTATACATACACAGACATAATATATATATATATATATATATATATATATATATATATATATATATATATATATATATATATATATATATATATATATATATATATATATATATATATATATATATATATATATATATATATATATATATATATATATATATATATATATATATATATATATATATATATATATATATATATGTATATATATATGTATATATATATATACATATATATATATATATATATATATATATATATATATACATATATATATATATATATACTCTTCAAATGTTTTTATTAGCAACCTGCGATTCTGTTCTGTTCTGTAAATTATAGTGAAATTGAGGGTTTCATTGTGTGTTTTTAAAGTTTAATTTCGGTTTGATCTATTAAATAATGACTTTTAGTATTGTGGACCTATTGGTAAAACTTAGATTCAGTTATTTTAGTGCATTATTATAAACATTTTCTTAAGTCAATACGGATCGAATTTGTCTAAATCTAGAAAAAATAAAGTGTTTAGTTTTTGTTTCTACTAGATAAAATAGTTGTGTTTTTCAAACATTGAAAGTAAAGGAGACCATCCACCATAAGATATCTAATTTAATATAATCTAAAATGGAAGACGAGGACGAAAATTGTGGAACTTGTAAGAGTGTTATAAGTCAAGAAAATTTTCCACAATAAATGTGCAGAAATTAGTAATAAAGATTTTCAATTAATTCAAAAATGCAAGGGAGCTAGATGGTTTTGTGATAATTGTTTATCATTTCTGGAATTTGCATTAAATATCCAAAATCAAATGGAGCAATTAAAAGATCAGGTCACAAAAGAGTTGACAATATTTAAAGAAATATTAAATAAAAATTCTAGTAATACTAAAATTGAACTGAACAGAAGAGTTATGCTAAGGCAACAGCAGGTGAGGTAGTAATTATAAAGCCAAAAACGAAACAAGAGTCGAAGAAAACTATGGAGGTTATACAGAAGAATTTAAGACCAGCAGCTCTTGAAGTGGGTATCACAGAAATGAGAAACGTTAAAGAAGGAGGTGTAATAATTAAATGCAAGAACAAGGAAGAACAAGAAAAAATTAAAAAGGCAGCGGAAAAGAAGCTTACAAAAAAATTATCAAATAAAAGCACCAGAACTAAAGAATCCAAGCATCAAAATAGTAGATATACAGGAGAAATTAGAAAATGAAGAATTACTTAATTGCATCATAAAACAGAATATATTTCTGCAAGAGTTGGGCAACATAAATTTCGAGGTAAAAGTTTTTAAAAAAATGAAGAAAAATTATATGGCAATAGTAGAGTGTGATCCAATAGTAGCCAAAAAAATATTATCCGAAGGATGTGTATGTATAAATTGGTCAAGATGTAGAGTATTCGAATATGTCAGTGTTTTCCGATGCTTTAAATGTGCTGGATATGATCATCATGCAGAAAATTGCAGTAGTGAAGCAAAATGTTTACGTTGTGCTGAAAGTGGTCATGATAATGAGTCGTGCAAAAATGAAATTTTTAAATGTATAAATTGTATAGATTCCAACAACAAATTTAATTTAGATTTAAATATATTTCATAACGTTTATGAAAAAAATTGTCCAGTATATTTAAAAAAAGTGCAGATACAAAGACAAAAAAATTAAACAAACGCAAGCGGACTAGCAATTACCAATAATTAAAAGTAGCACCGAGTTTAAAATTATACATTTAAATGTTCAATGTATTAGAAATAAGATAGAACAACTAGAGATTTGTTTACAAGAGCATAGCATAGATATTGTTTGTATTACTGAACACTGGTTAAGTTTGTCAGAAATTCATTGTGTAAAATTAAATGGATATGTTCTATCCGCAATATTTTGTAGGGAACAGTTTAAAAATGGAGGTGCAGCTATTTTTGTAAATGCAAGTCTAGCCTTAAATGTAAAAGAAATAAATTTTGTTAAATCTTTTTGTAAAGAAAAAATGTTAGAAATTGTTGGCATTGAAATCAAATTAAATAATGAAACCTTAAACATATTAACTTTATATAGATCACCAGGTGAAAATGACTTTGATACTTTTGTGCAAGATTTAGACTGCATTTTAAACCGCATTTGTTTGAAAAGTGATATAAAAGTAATTCTCTGTGGTGATTTAAACATAGATTATGCAGTTGACTCGGTACATAAATCTGATCTTGTTAATGTTATGTCGTCATATAATATCTCTAATTTAGTAAATGAACCCACAAGAATAACTGTAAACTCTGCTACAACTCTTGATTATATGTGTGTAAATTTCGATAAGAATGTTCTTTGTTCTGTTTTGTATGATAGTAATGCAGATCATTCTGCGCAACTTTTAATAATTAAAGATTGTTTACAACAATTACCCATGTATGTAACTAAAAGATTATTTAATAAAAAGTAACCATCAAACGTTCTTATCTCATATTAGCAAAGAAGATTGGCATGATACCTATATGTGTATCAATGTAACCAAGGCATATGAAGCGTTTTCAAGTACCTTGTCATATTACATCAACATAAGTTTCCCATATAAAAAAGCAAAAGCAGATATAAAAAATAAACCGAAACCTTGGTTAACTCAAGGCATTAAAAAATTCTTCCAAACGTTTAAAGATTTTAAACAAAAAAATTTTGCAGACTAAATTAGATTCTGATAAACAAGAATTTAAAAGATACAAAACAGTTTATAGGCAAGTAGTTGAAAAAGCTAAAATGTTGTATAACGACAGATTTTATAATATTTCTAATAATAAATCTCGAGCAGCTTGGGCGATCATCAATAATAACATTAGTAAACAAAGGGATAATATGTATTCTGTCAGTGAAATAGTTAGGAAATAATCAAAGTGAATCGGATCCTATAAAAATAGCAAATATGTTTAATGACCATTTTATAAACATTCCTAAACAATTAAATAAACAATTAGTTGATATCAATGATGTTAATTTTAAACCGTTAATAAAAACTTATTATCCAACATTGTATCTAGAAGTAACTGAAACTGAAATTTTCAATATCATTAGCATATTGAAGGAATCAAATTCCACTGGCTTTGATAATATTTCATCAAAATTATTAAAAAATTATATTTATTTCTTTATTAAACCAATAACCTACTTGATAAATTTGTCAATCAATGAAGGTGTTTTTCCTGATATTTTAAAAATTGCCAAAATAATTCCTCTACACAAAAAAGGAGCCAGAAATGATATAGATAACTATAGACCTATAGCCTTGTTGTCCACTCTATCCAAAATCTTGGAAAAAGTAATATTTAATAGAATTGTAAATTTTCTTTCAAAGTTTAAAATACTTTTTTTGTTGTCAATTTGGATTTCAAAAAGGAAAATCAACAAAATCTGCAATTAATAATTTTTTAATGCGACTTCATGAAAATTTAAATGCTAAAAACAAATGTGTTGGTGTGTTCTTAGACTTAAGTAAGGCTTTTGATCTTGTTACCCATGAGTTATTACTTGATAAATTATATATGTATGGTTTAAGAGGTAAAATTTATGAATGGATAAATTCGTATCTTTCGCAAAGAACTCAAATTGTAGAGATCAATGGTTATAGATCTGATAATAAAAATAATGAATGTGGAGTTCCTCAGGGGTCTATCCTTGGACCTTTACTGTTCATCATTTTTATAAATGATTTATCTTCTACTGTCAATCAAACTAATTTAACATTATTTGCTGATGATACCTCTATTATTTGTTCAAATTTCTCCTTAAACAAAGTTATCTCACAAAGTCAGAATACAGTAGATACATTTGTTGAATGGTTCAGCCAAAATAAGTTGTTTCTGAATGTTTCTGAGACAGAATTTGTTATTTAAACCAAGAACTTCTCCAGTAACAGAGCTATTTAATAAAAATCAATGGATTGTTCATAAAACAGGTAGATTCTGTAAAATTATTAGGTGTGTATGTTGATCAGTTCTTAAGTTGGGAGGATCATATAAGGAATTTATGTTTAAAATTATCGTCAGTGTGTTATGTGCTTTATAGACTTCATTCTTTAGCAAACGTAAAAATATTATTATCTTATTATTATGCCCATATTTACTCCAGAGTAAATTACAGTATTTTATTTTGGGGATCATCAAGCTCTATGATAAAAGTTTTTAGAATGCAAAAACGTGCTGTGCGAAATATAGCCGGGGTAAACAAATTTCATTCTTGTAGAAATTTATTTAGAAAATTTAAATTGCTTACGGTGCCTTGTATATATATTTTCGAGATTCTGATATTTGTTAAACATAATTATTCGTCATTTTTAACTAATGACTTCAACCATAACTATGATACAAGACATTCAAAAGCGTTACTCATTCCACAACATAGTTTATCTGTATATGAAACTAGTCCTAGATATGTAGGCATTAAACTTTATAATAAGCTTCCTTACCATATTAAAATCATAAGTAATATAAGACAATTCAAAAAATGTTTATTTACTTTCTTAGTAAATCATTCTTTCTATGATGTTAATGAATATATTAATTGTTAAACTTTAGACAGCACCTCATGAAATTTTCAAATTTTCTTTGTGTACTTGACTAGTCCTACACCATATGTACATTCTTTGTATTGGTATTTCTTTTTTTAAGGGACAATAAAAAATTATTATTATTATTATTATTATTATATATATATATATATATATATATATATATATATATATATATATATATATATATATATATATATATATATATATATATATATATATATATATATATATATATATATATATATATATATATATATATATATATATATATATATATATATATATATATATATATATATACCGGGTGTCCCAGCCTCGCGTCGGCCAAATGTCCTGGCTCTCTTATAAGAGATATCGAAAAATTTCAAAAACGGGGTGATAGAGGGCGCAAACGTGCATAGTTTAAAAAAATATTTTTAAATATACAGGGTGATCCATTTAGGCGCGACGACATAAACTTATGTTTTTTTAAATGGAACACTAGGTATATTATTACATATTTGAATTCTCCTTTTTAAAGAAGACTCAAACGATATGCCACTTGATGGGTCTACGATGGGTCGGTACCATGATATGGGTGAGTTTGTACCAGAAACATGCCAACTTTGTGAGCTCACTGTGACGTAATGGAAGAACATTTTGAGATCTAGATTATGTCAAAAATTGTCAAACACCCTGTAGTTTACGCTACTGTTATCGGATCTAACGAAATCGGTCATTTTATACCGGATGAGTCAGGAAGCGCTAAAACTATTTTTTCTCATTTTTATCAAATGGAACTCCCTGTATATTATGAATCCAAAGGAAAGCCCTTTGAAAGAGCTTTCCACTGATATAAAGTTTCAAGGGTCTATCTATCATGGGTGCCAAGAATTTGAAGGCAAGGTGCACAATTCGAGGTTTATTAAAAAATTACGCTCAATTTTCAATTGTTTTGTGAATTTTCGCTGAAATCGGCTCTTTTCAGTAAGACAATTTCGAAAATAATGATATCAACTTATCTGCACCATGATAGTTCTCTGCAGACAAAAAAAAATCAAGAAAGAGAGGAAACGAAAACTTTATTTGGAAAGAAACTGGGTGGAAGCACTGGAAATTAAACTAAATGTTCAAAAAATGTTCCCATTCTCCCTGATACACAGTTGTAAACGATTTTCAGTTGTTCTTCGAACATCGGCTAGTGTAGCTATTGAGACATTGCGAAATGTTGCAGCGATTCTTTCCTGCATATCCTCCCCTGGTTGTGGGCCTCACCCTGTAGACCTCCTGCTTCACATAACCCCATAGGAAAAAATCCAAAGGAGTTAGGTCTGGAGACCGTGCCGGCCATCTTATGGGTCCTCCACGACCAATCCATTGTTCCCCTCTCCAATTAGTTAAAAAATCTTTTACTATTCGATGGTTATGTGGGGGTGCACCGTCGTGCTGGAACCACATGTTCTCTCTAACGTCTTCATCTACATCTTGAAGCAGCCCCTCTAAATTCAAACGCAAGAAATTGTGATATCTTCGGCCATTTAATGCCCCATCCTCAAAAAACCACGGTCCAATGACATAGTGGTCTAATATACCACCCCATACATTAATTGCCCATCGATTTTGGTGATCCACTTGCCTGACCCAGTGCGGGTTTTCAGTCGCATAATAATGCATGTTATAGCGATTTACTGTCCCATTACTGCGAAAGGTAGCTTCATCGGTAAATAAAACCTTTGATAAAAATTGGGCATCTTCGTTAATTTTATTTAGCATTATATTGCAGAAATTAATACGATTTTGAAAATCTTCCCCATAAAGGTCTTGGTGTAGTTGAATGTGATAGGGGTGATATTTGTATTTATTGATGATACGATTTACAGAAGTTTTACTTACATCGGTTTGTTGTTCAATTTCACGACAACTTATGTGAGGATTCTCTTGCACGTGAAGCAAAACTGTCAATTCGTGTTCTTCATTATTTACAACCATGTTCCTCAATTTTCTTTTGGTATAACACACATTACCAGTGTCCTCAAATCTTTCTCTCAAGTTTTTGAATGAGTTGGGATCAGGAGTTCGTCTCTCGGGGTATTTCATTCCATAAATCCTTGATGCCAATAAGCAATTCCTATCAGCTTCTCCCAAACAATATATCATATCAGTTAACTCTTGTTGGGTGAATTTCATTGTTACTCGTTCGTTTATACTAAGAAAAATATCAACACTCGAAATTTTACAACAATAAAGTAAATTATTGACAAGACTGGTACTTTTATGACAGGTACCTACTTGATTTTTTTGAATTTATTTCGATAAATTGAAAGTTGGAAGCAATTTGAAATTCTCTACAATTTTTTTATTTATTCTTTCGATGATAGTACGTGGAACAACAGCTTTCCAAACTTAACAAAAATTTTACTATCTTTCATTGAATTGAAAATAAAAGTATTTTTTGGTCTTATTTTAGAAGAATGAATTACACCATTTTAAAGCTGAGAAAAAAATACTACGAAAAGCTACGTTTTATTAAGCACCGTTCTAAAATAATAAATCATTTCGCGACAAAATTACGTCTGGCTAGAAAAGACTTGTCATGACATGAATTTATATACGCATTTCAGAAAAAAAAAATTAAATTTATCAGGCGTTGACTATTTTATACTTAAGTATTTTTCTGCACTGAAGTACGGTATTTTTCTCCGAGTATAAGGATAATTATTTTTGAAATTTTCTTACTGAAAAGCGCCGATTTAAGCGAAAATTCACAAAACAATTGAAAATTGAGCGTAATTTTTTAATAAACCTCGAATTGTGCCACTTTGCCATCAAATTCTTGGCACCCATGATAGATAGACCCTTGAACCTTTATATCAGTGGAAAGCTCTTTCAAAGGGCTTTCCTTTGGTGTCATAATATACAGGGCGTTCCATTTGAAAAAAATGAGAAAAAGTAGTTTTGGCGTTTCCTGACTCACCCGGTATAAAATGACCGATTTCGTTAGATCCGATAAAAGTAGCGTAAACTACAGGGTGTTTGACAATTTTTGACATAATCTAGATCTCAAAATGTCCTTCCATTACGTCACAGTGAGCTCACAAAGTTGGCATGTTTTTGGTACAAACTCACCCATATTATGGTACCGACCCATCGCAGACCCATCAAGTGGCATATCGCTTGAGTCGTCTTTAAAAGTAGAATTCAAATATGTAATAATATACCTAGTGTTCCATTTAAAAAAACATAAGTTTATATCGTCACGCCTCAATGGATCACCCTGTATATTTCAAAATATTTTTAGACTATGTACCTTTGCGCCCTCTATCACCCCGTTTTTGAAATTTTTCGATATCTCTTATAAGAGAGCCAGGACATTTGGCCGACGCGAGGCTGGGACACCCGGTATATATATATATACATATATATATATATATATATATATATATATATATATATATATATATATATATATATATATATATATATATATATATATATATATATATATATATATATATATATATATATATATATATATATATATATATATATATATATATATATATATATATATATATATATATATATATATATATATATATATATATATATATATATATATATATATATATATATATACATATATATATATATACACTATTGGAAAAAGTTTAATTTAAGTGCCTGTTTGTGTGTGTGTGCATAAAGGATAAAAATATGAACGTCATGGGAGAGAAAGAGTATTATGTATCAATGTTCCTTTAATTTTGATATTTTACACATAGAAAATAAAGGCTTAAAATTGTCACTATTAGAGACATTAGAAATTAATAAATTAAAAAATAGTAATATTATTTTAAATGACCAGCTAGATTTAAACTGTTCACCACTGTTAAATATTTTCTAAATTATTTTGTACCTTATTTTATTACCGTTCCATTTTATTACCCTAGAATAGTTAGTTGATATATATACCCACACTTTGTAATTAAGAATTTAGTCTTGTACTCACCATCTGATGAAGCCACTGTGTGGTGAAACAATTGTCATAAGTTAAATAAAAATAGTGAAAATCAAACATAAGTTTATTTTGTGTTTATTTGTTTAAAGGAATTACTTATTGTAAATATGGATAGGAAGAAAACATTTTCCTTGAATTTAATGCTAGACCAATATAATTTAGGATAGTTATTACTGATAAATAAATACGTCAATAACTGATTAATTATTAATTACTAATAATTATTAACTTTTAAAATTTAAACGTACTAGTACAATACCTTCACATATTCTCACAATCCTAGTAGTGTTGCCAACTGGAGAAAGAAATAATCAATTCTAAATATATCTAAACCTGGAGAATTAATAAAAATATACCCTATTAACAATTAAGGGAGATGTTAATAGTCGTAATAATCCTAACTCGATTACTAAGATGAATTTAATAATGGAATTATTACAATTAAATTATTAATTTTTGACGTATTCTTGACGTATTCATATTTTGAGCCAAAAGAATCTTTAGTTACTCTGTGGCCTATTCTCACTGTATATAATATGAATCAAAAGTATTAACAGTGGTAAAAATAAACTAAATGGAAAATAGTAAATACGTTCCTAGTCTTATTTATTAAGAACATTGCCCAGGTAACAATTTAAGTTTTTTAAGTGTTATTTACGTTTAAAAAGATCGAGCATCCTTAATGGTAAACCATTGAAAATTCTACTGTCTCATTCATGCTTACCTAGTTAAAAAGTAGAAGAATGTACAGTGAATATAATTAGTAATAGTGAGAAGAATTTAATTATGTGAAAAAAAAATTAATAAAAAAATAATTTTTTTATACATTTTTTTTTAGTTTTATTGCAAATATTATTTATTGAGATTAATTGGTTTTAAAACAATTACTAAAGGACGCTTTAAAACTAAGATTGAAAGTAATAAATAATAAAACTCCTAAGACTTCATCGAACTTTAAAAAACAATATTGTACTTAAGGGTATCTTGAAATCAATTAGCTTTATAAAGTCTACTAATAATAAAAAAAATATTAAGAGCAAATACAAATATACCTGAAAGCAAATAGGTTTTTTAATCTAGGCTTGAAGGAATTCCTACAATTTCTTTATAAAACTATTTTGCCTTCAAGTAGTAATTATATGCATTTATTACAGCAATTTTAAAACAACATTTAAATGTTTTAAGTTACAATAAAACCCATAAAACTATGGAACCATTTGGGTTTTAAAATGTTATTTAGGTGAAGTACTAATTTTTTACAATTTACCATTTATTTTATATAAATATATATATATATATATATATATATATATATATATATATATATATATATATATATATATATATATATATATATATATATATATATATATATATATATATATATATATATATATATATATATATATATATATTTATATAAAATAAATGGTAAATTGTAAAAATTAGTACTTCACCCAAATAACATTTTTAAAACCCAAATGGTTCCATAGTTTTATGGGTTTTATTGTAACTTAAAACATTTAAATGTTGTTTTAAAATTGCTGTAATAAATGCATATAATTACTACTTGAAGGCAAAATAGTTATATAAAGAAATTGTAGGAATTCCTTCAAGCCTAGATTAAAAAACCTATTTGCTTTCAGGTATATTTGTATTTGCTCTTAATATTTTTTTATTATTAGTAGACTTTATAAAGCTAATTGATTTCAAGATACCCTTAAGTACAATATTGTTTTTTAAAGTTCGATGAAGTCTTAGGAGTTTTATTATTTATTACTTTCAATCTTAGTTTTAAAGCGTCCTTTTTTAGTAATTGTTTTAAAAAACCAATTAATCTCAATAAATAATATTTGCAATAAAACTAAAAAAAAAATGTATAAAAAAATTATTTTTTCTATTAATTTTTTTTTCACATAATTAAATTCTTCTCACTATTACTAATTATATTCACTGAACATTCTTCTACTTTTAACTAGGTAAGCATGAATGAGACAGTAGAATTTTCAATGGTTTACCATTAAGGATGCTCGATCTTTTAAACGTAAATAACACTTAAAAAAAAACTTAAATTGTTACCTGGGCAATGTTCTTAATAAATAAGACTAGGAACGTATTTACTATTTTCCATTTAGTTTATTTTTACCACTGTTAATACTTTTGATTCATATTATATACAGTGAGAATAGGCCACAGAGTAACTAAAGATTCTTTTGGCTCAAAAATATGAATACGTCAAGAATACGTCAAAAATTAATAATTTAATTGTAATAATTCCATTATTAAATTCATCTTAGTAATCGAGTTAGGATTATTACGACTATTAACATCTCCTTAATTGTTAATAGGGTATATTTTTATTAATTCTCCAGGTTTAGATATATTTAGAATTGATTATTTCTTTCTCCAGTTGGCAACACTACTAGGATTGTGAGAATATGTGAAGGTATTGTATTAGTACGTTTAAATTTTAAAAGATAATAATTATTAGTAATTAATAATTAATCAGTTATTGACGTATTTATTTATCAGTAATAACTATCCTAAATTATATTGGTCTAGCATTAAATTCAAGGAAAATGTTTTCTTCCTATCCATATTTACAATAAGTAATTCCTTTAAACAAATAAACACAAAATAAACTTATGTTTGATTTTCACTATTTTTATTTAACTTATGACAATTGTTTCACCACACAGTGGCTTCATCAGATGGTGAGTACAAGACTAAATTCTTAATTACAAAGTGTGGGTATATATATCAACTAACTATTCTAGGGTAATAAAATGGAACGGTAATAAAATAAGGTACAAAATAATTTAGAAAATATTTAACAGTGGTGAACAGTTTAAATCTAGCTGGTCATTTAAAATAATATTACTATTTTTAATTTATTAATTTCTAATGTCTCTAATAGTGACAATTTTAAGCCTTTATTTTCTATGTGTAAAATATCAAAATTAAAGGCTCATATTTATCATATTTAATAACAGTAGTTTAGTCCACCTGGGCTAGAGGTTGCAGCTCTCGGTACTTGCTTCGCAAGTCGCTATCCGCCACAGAGACATCTATGATGTCGGTCGGATAGTAGCATTTGGACCATACGAGAAGTTTCATACCTCTCACCACTACTCAATTTACCTTAGTTAGTATATGACTAGCAGGTTGGCCACTATCATTTGTCTGTTCCATAACCTATGGCATACTGAGAAGAACAAATAAGTTCAAAACCGGTCTATGTCTAGTTAGGAATTCACAAATGGCTATCGATCTATCATGATTTGAAGGTGTAATCCAATGTAGGTCAGGTATTTGCCCGCTGAGTAGTTGTTTCGTTCAAATCATATTTAATATCTTATAGGAGGTTTAATTTCTTCAAAAATATTTTCCTTTACAAAAAATTGGTTTGGACCCCATACCAGGTGGGAGCCTCTAGTAAGGTTGCGATTCTTGTTTTTGCTAGTGGCGCCCCGGACATATAGTGGTAAGTTTTTTTTGTTGAATCCACGTGTATACGCTTTTTTTTTAATTGATGAGATTGAGCTAGTCTTGGGTAACTTTGTTACGCACAGCTGCGTCCAAGCTGTTTATTTTCTTGGTTCATTTTTTATTAGTAATCTTTATTATTATTTACCCACTCGGAGCGTAACACATGCTTTATATGTATTATTAAAATGAACATTTACTACTCTCTTTTAATATGAAATAGAGTATAGTATATATTGTTTAGCTCGTCATTACAAGACGTTTCCTTTGCTAAATGCTCTATTTATTATACGTATAAAAAGATTATTTATTGCATGCCTTTATATCAATAAAACAGCCAAGGTAATTTCATGTATAGGTTTGTGAAACGAAATTGTAATTAGACAGCTGTGGCTTGTCGTACGTTCTTGAGTTGGTAAGTAACATCTGTTATAGCTCTGAGGACCTATTTATTAATATTAATTGCCGCAATTAATTAAAACTCGGGATGAATGTGTTCTGACACTGGCCCGGAACGCCTCGTTGCACCGTGAATTATGTTTATTAATGCAGCAATAAATAAAACCTACTCATTATAGTTCGGTTGAAATTTAGGGTTCGTGCCGTAAAGCTTACTTGTTTCTCTTGCGATAACCAAGACTTTAGCTATCAAATATTATTTAGGTATATTTAAATATTTCAATAAAGATACTTTTTACCACACGGTTGTGTTTCGATTTTCTGGCTAAGGACGTTTTAATTGTCAGTAACTGAATAGATTTGGAAGAGAAAGTTGTGCAATAAGGAGAAGCGAAACAGAAATTGCGAATAAATATTGTTAGGCTGACCCCCTGCTGTTCGAATGCCTGAAATAAAGAGGAAAGACATCGATAGCGCAGAGGTACAAATAGGAGACATTTGAAGAACAACCGAACTTCAATGAGTCTTAAATGTATGATAAATCCCGATTTATGCTTCGCTTAACACGTCACGGAAGAAAGTGTTGACTCCGTAAGAAAATTATATTCATATTTTTGTCTAAAACATGAAATATCACTTATCTGACGGATCCATGTTATGAGGTACGATCTCCCGTAGTAGTAGGTTTCTGGTTGTCCTAGAAAGAAACGTGCTTGCTCAAGGCTACATACAAAGGATGCGTTATCCTACTTCCAGGAATATATTTTGCAGAACGGTAATACTCGATCTGATGTTACTTTGATTTCCAAAAAACCTCGGGAGTACGTGTTTCCCTATAGCCAGCAAAATCATCTGACTTTTGTCCAATTTAACGAGTGTGAGATATAACAGGTAGATGGTTGGGCCAATCAATGAACTTTTGACGAGTTCGGTAGATAAGCGTTTATAAGCGCGCGTTCTGTTATTTGTAGTTGTACACATGATTGCGATTTATGCTGAGATAACCAGACTTGTAAATGAAGGAAAATTAATACGGCAAGACCGAATGGTTTAAATTGTTTGTTATTTATGAATATACAGGGTGTCCCAACCAAAAGTAGGCACCCTGAATAACTTTCGAGATAAATTTTTTTTGAAAAATTGGTGAAACACGTCGACCTTGTTTCCATGGGGGAAATATTTTAATGTAATACTTGTATACCTATCATCATCCCTCTACCCTACACGGCCACCCACTCAAAAAAATTCAAATAGCAAGGGGGTCGAGTGATACATCTTTTGAAAGGTCTTTCAATTCCCTACATAACTGCGTATTTTTTAAACATTTAACGATTCATTCTTAAGGAAAATAATTTTACTTTTGATGATTACACACAATCGAAATCGTTTAAAAAATCTTAAATACACGGCACTGGGTATTGGAATTTATAAAAAAACTACATTTTTTAGTGCCCTCAAATCAACACGAGTTTGTTCGACAAAAAACACTTTCCTTGTCCGTTTAGTTTTAGAATAATAAAAGACTCATAAGTATTTGATAGTCCTTGAACATTAATTTGTTCACAACCAATTTTAAATCGAGATACATTTTGCCAGAGTAAGTTCTCAAAATGGTTTATACTCTTCAGGAGAGAACATAAATTGTCAGCATTTATTTTACAAACGATAATTGTGCTAGAACTACGGAGCGCATATTCAACAGAAATCACCCAGATAGAAGGGTTGGTTCTCAGTATGTTTTACAATTATTGACAAAATTTATGGAAACAGGTTCTGCAGGAAACAAAAAGCGTGAATATCAGCGACCGATTAGGAATGAAGCAGTCGAAGTGGCAGTTCTGGATCAGGAAAGTAGCTGAGGCTTCCGGTGTATCACGAAGCAGTGTTCATCGAATTGTAAAGGCCCACAAATTTCATTCATATAAATTTAAATTGGTACACGAATTAAACAAAGATGATCCCGATCGTAGGCTTAAATTCTGTGAGATTTTTAGTGAACAGTTAAACGGTAATGCCAATCTACTGTACAATACGTATTTTTCTGATGAATCGACATTTGAGTTAAATGGAGAGGTAAACAGGCAGAGTTGTAAGTATTGGAGTGAAACCAATCCACATTTGTTCATGGAAACTGATACCCAAAGGCCTCAGAAGTTAAATGTTTGTGCTGGCATCTTAGGGGATCACATTGTCGGGCCGTTTTTTATTCCTGACAATTTAAATGGCGAAAGGTACCTCGATCTATTAGAAAATAACATCGACCCAATGATTACCCAAACCCTCGAAGAAGACGATAATCTTTTAGAGGGCGAACTGTTTTTTCAACAGGATGGGTCACTCCCACATTTTGCTATAGCAGTCCGTCAATTTTTGGATAATCGGTTTCCTGAGCGATGATTTGTAAGAAGAGGTCCTGTGGAGTGGCCCGCTAGGTCACCCGATTTAACTCCCTTGGATTTCTTTCGGTGGACACATTTGAAATCGAAGGTATTTGCAACAAAACCCGCACCTCTGGAAGAGTTACGTGAAAGAATTGTTTGAAAATGCCGTTTATTTACTCCAGATGTGGTCAGAAATGTTCGTACATAATTTCAAGACAGATTATTCTACTGTATGGAAGTCGGTGGGGGTCATTTTGAACAATACATACGATAATTTAAACTGCTTCTTTTATTTTTATTTCCCGAACCTAAAATAATGAAACAATTATTTCTCTGGAACGAATCAATAAAAGTTTTAAAAAATACACAGTTCTGTGGAGAATTGAAAGACTTTTCAAAAGATGTATCACTCGACCCCCTTTGCTATTTGAATTTTTTGAGGGGGTGGTCGTGTAGGGTAGAGGGATGATGATAGGTATACAAGTATTACATTAAAATATGTCCCCCTTGGAAACAAGGTCAACATGTTTCACCAATTTTTCAAAAAAATGTTATCTTCAAAGTTATTCAGGGTGCCTACTTTTTGGCTGGGACACCCTGTATATGAATATACTGACCTAACATTTCCTTTTTTCTTCTGTGTCACCAGAATTGTAAAAAATTAGCACCAGTTGTTCCCAGGCTCTCCTTTTTATAACCATATTTGAATAAACGTTTGAATTCATGTCCCAAATCTCAGGACTTTTTCAATTTCATCAGTAAGCAAATCAGTATTAAATTCCTCAATCTACATAGGTGTACATATGCGTATGCAACGTATACATTGCAAAATTCGGTGATTGTAGAAACAAAAAAAACGTAATTGAACGCAACAAAACACTGGCTTCAACTAAACAGACAATGGAAATATTTAATATTTCAAAACGCGTGTCAACACCAGCGCGTTTTGAAAACTTTTGCGTTGGGCCATGTCGAACGCGCTTATAATTCCGATCTCGCGTTACTTACTATGTGAACAACAGCAAATACTAATTTTGTGTAAATAAAAACGCGCGTTAAGGAAACGCGCGTCTAACGCCCGTCATCTGAACTCTAAAGCACATTAATCATATCATTCGGAACATTCTTCGCAGTGTCATATAAGTTGAACAGTTTCTGCATTCTGAATGGTTTAAACGTGTATGATACTACATAGTGCACTTCTGAACTTTATCTGTGTCGACAAAAACTTGCAGGTTTGTTCAAAAGTCAAATAAAATTCTGTAAAAACATATTCGATGTGATAGATAGCCAATTTTATTCCACAGCCTTCTGAATATTAAAAAGAAGGATTTACAAAGTTTTAAACCCCAACAAATCTTGAAGAAGACGAGATAATAAAATGTAACCATTTTTTTGTCCTCAATTTTTATAGATGGCTGCCAAACTTACAAGATTTGTCTACGGTTCTAGGCTAAATTTAATAATATAATCGTACCGGACTATTAAAGCGTACACGCACGGCCGGAATTTCGTTTTGAATATTCTTAATTAGATGTGCCGTTTAATGATAATACATGACCTAAAACTAGGGTGTTTACTAGAAGCCATCCATTCTAATAGAATGTGCTAGGGATTTGGCCCCCTAAGATAAGACTTAAAGGATAAGTAAATATGAGTTTCGAAACTATCATGCTCTGTTAGCTTAGCTTTTGACTTGCTATTAATTGCGTGTCGTAAATAAAATATTGTGGGGCCTGTTCAGTGGGAATTTCGTACTCGGAGACGAGCTTAAGGTATTTCGTCAGACAGTTCTAGCGCTCATTTTTCAAAATTTATTCAGTGAGTATCTTTTAGTCTTAGTATGTGATTATCTTGCAAATGTTTATTCATACGAGATTGCTGAGAAAATCGTTTTAACTGAGATATACCATGTAGAAATTAAAATTCAGTTAACATTTTTAACAAGGCAAATTTATCTAAAGCAAGAACACTGGCCGACACAATTTTTGTAACATAGGTAACACTACCGTTTTTATATTGTTAATACCTCTCTATTACCTGAAAAAAATATCCAACAAGAATCCAGAATATGGCCGGAAAGGAAAGAATTTGAACCGGGAACTAGTAATGTTAAAAATGTGCCCCTTGTAGACCGTAAGAATTTGCCATCTCTTCATAATAAACTTGGGCTAATGAAAAATTTTGTGATGGCTATGAATAAAGAGGTTGAAGGATTTAAATACTTATGAGAACTTTTTCCCCAGTTAAGTGACGCCAAACTTAAAGAAGGCATTTTTATTAGTCCTCAAATTAGAAAATTGCTTGACGATACAGATTTTAAAGGAACACTCAACCGACAGGATCTCAGAGCTTGGAACTTATTTATAAGCATAGTCAGGAGATTTTTAGGGAACAAGAAGGATGAGAACTACAAGCAACTAGTAAGCGAACTTTTAGATTCGTACCAAACGCTTGGCTGCCCAAAAATTCACTTTCTGCATTCTCATTAAAATTTTTTTCCTGAAATTTGGGTGCAGTAAGTGCCGAGCAAGGAGAACGATTTCATCAACATATCAGGACAATGGAAATTCGTTATCGATGATGATGGGATCCAGCCATGATGGGTGATTACTGTGTTCTTAAAGCGAGAAGATTTGCCTCTCATAAATGAAAAAATGAACTGAGCATATGTTCTTCAAAAATTATTCTCTATCTTCGTAGACATATTTCTATAAGCCGAATAATATGTCATATTGATATATATACGGGGCGTAACAGGATCATGGTACACTACCCTTTTCTTCTTTAGTTTTGAAGACAATTGATTGAAATTTGGGATATCCAATATTCATAATAAGCGGCACTTTTTGACATACATGTGATTTTTTTTTACTTCCGGTGACACTAACTTTCGATTTTTAAATGGAACACCTTGTATGTTATTGCATTTTTTGAATTCTGCATAATTTTCTGAATCCAACGATACCAAATAAGTGACATTTCAAACGTTAATATTTTTTATGATATAATTTTTAGTTTTCCATTTAAGTGTGCCTTGACGGTTTCGATTTATTCCAAATGATCCGTGTAACTAGAAAAATCGAAATCCCGTCAAAAATACTAAATTACGTAATTTATGACCAAATAAAGTTCATCAAAATGGTTTTTGGGGGAGAAACTCAATTTCTTCAAACAGTTTTTCAAATGGAATCATATTGGTACCGTGGTACCATTTATTAGTACTATTAATAAGGAATTTATTCATATGTCGTATTAAAATGTGCGAGAAATACAAACAAAAATACAGCTAATAGAAAATAGGAAAATACAATTTTATCTAATTACATGTTAAGAGGTAACTAAGTTCGCTTTGAAAACAATGAAATATTTAGCTTGTCAAACATTTGTTGGTTTACCGGTGTTGTTATTATGTCTTTAAAAATTGTTTAAAATTCTTGTTAATTGTATTCAAAATACCCCTAATTTATACAAGAGATGAAAAAGTGGATATCTTAATTATTTATAGGAAATGTAGAAAAAATACCGTTGCAGCGAGACACCTTTATACTGAGCGATATTCTGATAGACAATGTCCAGCGAGAAATTATTTTAATCGTCTTGAAAATCAATTCCGAAGTGAGCCCAACAATGATCCCGAAGAAAATTTCATTCTTGACGAGGGAACGGAAATTAATGTTTTGGCTCGAGTAGAAGTTGATAAGATTGTTTCTTTAAGGCAAATTGGGTTTGAATTGGAATTCAGTCACCAAACAGTAAACCGAATTTTGCACAAATACCACTATAAATCTTTTAAATACCAATTGCACCAGCACTTGTACGAAAATGATTACGAACGTAGGATGGAATATTGCAACTGGATTTTACATAAAAACAATGATTTCTTGGGAATGATTTTATTTTCAGACGAGTCTAGGTTTACAAATTTGGGACTATTTAACCGACAAAATACAAAATATTGGTCACAAGAAAATCAAAATTTATTACGGGAGGGTAACTTTCAAGTGCGGTTCGGTTTCAATGTTTGGCTTGGAATAATCGGTAGTAGAATCATTGGTCTAATAATATTTGTAGGACTCCCGACTGGTGCCAGATTTCTGCAAAATTAAATTGAGGACAGTTTAGCTGAATTACCTTTCCATTTATGACAGGGAATGTATTTCCAATAAGATGGCGCTCCTCCCCATAATTCAAGGATAGTAATTGATTACCTTCAACGGAGATTCGGAGAAAACGTAATTTCGAAGTGGCCTCCAAGGTCACCTGATTTAACACCCTTTGATTTATTTTTTTAAGATCATTTAAAAAATATTGTCTGCGCAACCGCCGATACAATCCGTGAAGACTTGAAGCTAGGTGTAAGACGCGTAATTAATAGCATAACGGCCCGAATTGGCGAACGTTCTTCGAGAAACAGCTATGTGAGTTCAGAAGTGCATTGACGTTAATGGGCAGCATTTTGAACAACTGTTGTAATGTTTTGTGTTCATTTTTTGTATTCCAAAGCCACCTTATGTATAACAAGGTAATTAGAACAAAATTGTATTTTCTTATTTTCTTTTATCTGTAATTTTGTTTGTATTTATTGTACATTTTCATACGACATATGAATAAATTCCTTGTTAATAGTACTAATAAATGGTACCACGGTACCAATATGGTTCCATTTGAAAAAATTGAGTTTTTCCCCAGAAACCATTTCGATGAACTTTATTTGCTCATAAATTACGTAATTTAATATTTTTTTGACGGGATTTTGATTTTTCTAGCATTACACGTTTAGAATAAATCGGAACCGTCATGGCACACTTAAATGAAAATCTAAAAATTATATTATAAAAAATATTGACGTTTGAAATGTCACTTATTTAGTATCTTTGGATTCAGAAAATTATTCAGAATTCAAAAATGAAATAATATACAGAGTGTTCCATTTAAAAATCGAAAGTTAGTGTCATTTCCGGTGAAACCGGAAATTGAAAAAAATATCACTTGTATGTCAAAAAGTGCCGCTTATTATGTATGTAAGATATCTCAAATTTCAATCAATTATTTTTAAAACTAAAGGAGATAAGGGGCTGTACTATGATCCTCTTACACCCGGTAGAGCAAAAAATAGATTAGTAAAATTAACAATAAGGTTAATCCTGCCCATAATGTTTTATTAACGTAACAAGAAAATATTACGTTTTACGACTTTTTGCTTGTCATTTCCCTAATCAGAAGGCTTTATTCCAGTGGGTATGCTATTTAGGTACATGTTACAAAAAAAATATATTTTTTTGTCCGCCAGTGGAATTATCAGACAGCTGCAGAATGGTTTTTACTTACAAGCCGATGGGGCTTTGACAAGATTTGTTAATTTAGAAAACGATAACTATAATTATGAAAGGGTGGGCGACTGTTGTCTTCTCGTGGTAGAGCGGTAAGAAAACTTGTCCCTTATCCCAGAGTCCTGGATTCGATAACTGTAAAAGTGAAAAATAACATTACATCAACTTTAAGATAGGCTACATGGTATTCAACCCAAGCATATACAATGTATCCTCGGATTGATTTTACAAGTGAAAAAAC
This sequence comes from Rhamnusium bicolor, assembly GCA_029963845.1. Classification (NCBI taxonomy): domain Eukaryota; kingdom Metazoa; phylum Arthropoda; class Insecta; order Coleoptera; family Cerambycidae; genus Rhamnusium; species Rhamnusium bicolor. The sequence goes on from JANEYF010002796.1 coordinate 115,253, forward strand.
TTTTTTTGTTTTTGATTTTACAATAAAAAGTTATTTGTTATGAAAATGTCACCTTCCTTAAAAAATGCGATTGAAATTGAGAAATATTAAAATTTGTGTAAAGGGAGCCTCAAAAGTTGAGTAAAGTAGTTTTAATGTTACAATAAAATGCCAAATAAAAAAGTTTCTTAGAATCGGCTAATAAATACAAACATGTAAATTTTTTATTGCAAAATTTTACACATTTTTTTATTTTATACCGACTGACATGGAGAAAACCTTTCATTTTCATTAAGAATGACTTTTTGTCATACATCTACAAATAAGAAAGTTTCTCCATTTCAATCTGTATTGAATAAATGTTAAGAATATAAATTAAAACTAAGAAACAAACAAAGTAAACCACAACTGTTTGGATTAAGCGATAGCCGATCCAGAAAAATATATTTCTCTCGTTTTCAAAACTTTCTTTAAAACATTTTTTCCTGATACAATATGTATTTGGTATGTTATATGGCTTCAATAATATTAAAAACAAGGCAATATGCCAGCACATCTAGCAAGCGAAACCATGATTATCACTTATGGTCGTTACAACAGTACATAAAATATTTGTTGACCCCAGCGGGTCCACCAGATTTTCAAATAAGGACAGTGCTTTTCTATGAGCAAAGTGTATTGCCTCACATGCACAGTGGTCCAAATTTAGTTGAAAACGGAACTAATATTTTTTTTTCCTTGAAAAAAAATCTTGGCTTACAGATATGGTTTTTAAAAGGGGGTGGCATGACGGGAGCACTAGGTTCCGTATGTCTGTAGGGTTTTTTGACTACAACCTTGTTTTAACCATTTAAAATTATTATAATCATTCTGTATATTAAACGGAATGATTATGAAATAAAAATAACGAAAATGAATTGATAATATTTAGGAGCTTAGGGGTAGTTTTGAAGGAAACACTACACTTTTTTTACAAACATTTATTTCAAACAGGTCAACTTATCACTCAATTCAAACGTAGAATAACAAAAATAGGTCAGTTAATTTCAGTCACTTTCACTGTCGTCATCTGTTGATGATACATTTGTGGTTGTATCGCTTTCATCTGCCGAACATTCTTCCATAACCGCTGCACAAAGCGGTTCAGTTTCCGGCTTAAGATCTGGTTCCTTTAACAGGCTTATAACCTCTGAACTAAAAGATGAGAGTTTCTTGTTCGGCAAGAAGATGATATTATTGGATCCGACGAAAGTAGTAACCTATTCAATAAATTTTCATTTGTAGTCACCCTCGAAAACTTCCTGGTATGAAACTCTCTAAACTTTTTTAAATCTTTATTCCGAGATTTCTGAGCTTCCTCAGACAGTTACCTAATGGGTAATAGTGCAGTTCTTATTGTTGCAGATCCGTGAAGGAGAATTTTATGAACTGACGCAGGCATGTAATACCATGGATACTTTTCCACGAACAGTCTGGCCATTTGCACTGCATATTTGTCGAAAACCTCACAGTTAATCTCGTATCCACAAGATAATGCAGATAGTATAACGTCGAACCTTCTAATTATCTCTTCATGAATACCAGTTATGGAAGCCGATTGAGCTGGATCTTTAAAAAAACGTCTAGCTGTATTTCCGTCATTTGTACTTCCACTTCCACCAGGTTTCGGAATGTCTACTAATAACCCCATTTTTTTTCCTGAAATCTTCTTGTAATTTTTTTTTTCGCACTTCAACAATGGATTTATTTTCTCCTCGTATCTGCCACTTTTTTTATCTCCAATCTGTATGATACATGTAAAAGACATTCAAAACATCGAATCCATGCATGTAAAGTTAATAAACCAAATTGAAAAGATTGTTCGTCTGCCTGCTTTTGTAAAACTGCATCAATGTTATTCATTTCAACAGGTTTTGCTTAAAAGATCTTGAAGCCGAACTTCTGCCAAGGTTTCCGTAATAGTGAACGCTTCTTTCGGGGGTAGCATCTTCTCTTAGCTTCCAGAGCTCTATGGTAGGCGGGATAAATATCAGCGTTATATTTTTCCCCTCTTTTCTTAATAGTAAATACTGGTGCTTTGACAATTTTCCTTCGACAATAAGTGAAACTGCTTCATCTTCATTGTATGGTATAACATTTTTCCGTTCTCTAGTCTTGAGCCATGAAGATCTTATCTTTCCAGCACGAGTAGGAGTTGTGAACACAGCTTCTGAAATCAGTTTAGAAGCTGCCTGTTGACCCTTTTCTTTAAGACTTTTTTTGGCAGCAAATGTAAGTTCCTCAGCTTCATATACTGCTGCTATATTTTCCACTCTCTTTCTTTTCGCTCTTTCTCCTATTTCTAAAAATGATTTCTTTGGACGACCAGTTGATGTACTTGGTTGTGACTCTGCAGAGGGCTCCTTTCTCTGAACCAAATCTGATTTTTCAAAAACAAATGCTCCATTTAACCAACTGTCATTCCTTTTTAAAAATCGATCCACAGTATTCGCGCAATTTTCAAATTTTTCAAAAACTTTACTGCAAAAACGACTACACTCCTTCTGAAGACGTCGTTGTTCGTCAATATTACCCTCTATTTCAAAGTATTGGACTAAATAATTGAGTAGATGCTTTGTTTGAATATTGCGGTTTTCTCTGGATTTCTGTCGTAAAATATCGAAAAGTTGCCTTCTCGTTAACATTTTCAATAAAGGACGAAATTTCCTAAAAATTAAAATATTAGTATCAACATTATTCGTAGCATTATTATTAAATAATTATTAATTATTTTATGCCATATCACGTTTAATGTATGTATAGAAAAATAATACATTCTCACAGAGACTCAAAATAAATTAAATATTTTTAAACTGGGGCAGTGGTGGTCCTCAAATATTTGATATGTTTTTACTGACACTTCAAGCTATTTTTTAAATATTTTTCGAGAGCGGGGACTCGCGGGGATTATTCTGTAGGTCTACGTGAAGTTTAAAATTTACACTGATTTGAGTGAGAAACAATGCAGAAGTTAATGCTTGTGAAATAAATAAATTGCTTACCTGACTAAATTGTCCAATATATATTTCACCAAAATAGCACACAAAATATTAACTACCACCTCTGAACAAACTCGGGCTACTAAACAAACTTTTATTACATTAAAGCGCACTACATAAATGCTAGGGTTTATCCAGGCGTACAAAGCAGGCAGATCGCCGTAATGACCTGAATTTCTAGGAAGGGATGGTCTGGGTATTTCCGCATGCGCCCCTAAAATTTTATTAAGGTACAACAACCTTGAGAAAATGGGTCTTTTTTCCGCTTTTAAACCAGATCGGAAC
>JANEYF010002797.1:0-134257 GCA_029963845.1 Rhamnusium bicolor
ATATATATATAATTTCACAAGAGTTAAGAATCTTCTATATTGTAGCAATTACACCTTATTAGAACCTTAACCATACGCACACGGTGTCGGCTCTTTTCGAATCGATATCTTTTAAATTAATATCATTGGAATGCACACAATGGCTCTGTTTCACCTGGTACAAGCAGTAAGGAAACAATTTTCCATTAACGTAGACTCATTTTTTAAACAGGGAATATGATTAGAGAAATATTATTTAGGTATTTATAAAAACCCCATATTTTAATATTCAGTTTGAAAATTACCTAGTTTTTTATTCGATCATGCTAATAATATACAAATGTTAGGTAAACTCCATTAAATTAATCAACACTTGAAAACACAAATTACCTAATAGTGAAATATACTAAAACAATTACCTCATCTAGCTAATATTAGAATATCTGAAAATCAAATGATTTTGATTTCGATCTCTGGCCGTGAACACTTACGAAAGTTTTTAATCTGTTGTGCTGTCTATATTTTTTAAAACATTTTTTACTGACATTGAAATTGGTTGGGTAATCATTTGTTATGCCTACAGATGTGATAAAAAAATATTCTGGTTTTGGAAATTTCAAGGTAATATCATTAAGAGTTATGTAAGAATAGTACTTTTGTGCTAAACCTCCGCCCATAATAATGACGTTTATTATTATTATTATTATTTTCGATTTCCCGATGATGGACAGTCCTCCCATGGCTCCGATTCTCAGAGTCGGCGTAGGCACATTTACCACAGCCATTCCCCGTATCCGCAGGGTTAGTGACTGCATATTCAGAATAATGTGCCCTAAGCAGACGGAGAGAACCCAGAATGACCGCCTTCTGTATGATCTTCAATTCCGAGAGCAAAATAGGCTTTATTCCTCAGTACCTATTACTAGGACGCCTATTTTTAACGAGTAGCCTGAGTCAGAGCACTTGGAGCTCGAATTATTGTTTTTTTTTCGGTTGCCCGATGCTGGACAGTCCCTCCCGTAGTATGCAACCTTCACGTGTAGATCACCAGAAAATTACCTACAGTCACTCCCCACATCCCGCAGGGTGGTGGCTGTATATAGTCTTCAATTATTATTATTATTATTAACTGGCTATTGAGCTCTGAATAAATATAAGTGTATTAAATGAAGCATATAGGCAAGATAGGTTTTTACTTTAACCTATTTGTCTGTTTCTGCCAATTTTAATCTGTAAAAAATTTTCAAGGACACAAATTTCACATTTTAAAGAAAATAATATTAAATATGCATTAATCAAAAATATTTGTTTTATTTGAATTAGTTTCTATAAACAACGAAAACATCGACGACTACAATTGACGCAGGTTTCACAAACCATGTTAGCATCATCTAAAGATGATTAACGACAAAATCATCTCCATATGATGGAAACTTGGTTGGCGAAAACGCACGTTGATGTTTTGGCGTTTGAGAGAACTAGGTACTTCATTTAATATAAAATCAAAAATTTCCTAAGTAGTGTTTATATATTTTTTTTTTTTTTAAAAAAAAAAAATATATATATATATATATATATATATATATATATATATATATATATACATATATATATATATATACATATATATTGTTATGTGAATCTATACACGTTAATATATTAAAAGTGTACAAATTAAACGGCATCCTAAAATACTACAGAATCGATTAAATAATTACCACTTCTAGTGAATTGAACTACATTCTACATAGAATTCATGGTATTTTAAAGCAAGAAAAAAATTAAAATATTAATCAAAAAGATATTACGATAATAAATAAAATAACCAAAAATATCTTTTTTCCGTGTAATCATAGGAATTAATTCATATTGCAGTACAAATTAAAGAACATAATGTGGAATATGTATAGTAATGAATTCAGACTAGTGTATTGTATGGACTATATCTATGGCCTCTAGATTCGGCAAAGACCGTATAGTTTTATGTGCATTGCCTTTTCCATAAGGTGAGAATATAGTCAAAATAGACTTATTATTACATCGTATAAATCAGTAAAGTCTATTTCAAACTTATTTGTAACATAAAAAAGTCGGTACTATTGACGGTAGTGAAAAGGATCAAAGTCGCCGACGTTTTTGATGTTGCAAATAAGTTTGAACTGAACTTTAAAAGAAAATTTGTGTCCCAACTTGAATTTTTGAACGTACCACCCGCTTGAAATTTCCAAATTGCAAAGATCTAGTAATTTTAACTTTAATGAGTTGGTGGTGACGATGTCCGTCCATCATCATCACCAAAAAATGTTAAAATGTTTTGGTAACCTCCTTAGCTTTAAATAGCAAAAAAATTTAAAAAAGAACAGTAAGTTGCCGAAGTAAAAACTTTTCTTAATGCACACTTAATTTTTGGTTGCTTTGAAAATAGTTTCTGATAAAATTGTCTATTACTTCATTTTGGTAATTAATACAGAAGTATTTATTGATTGCTTTCAATTTGTAAATTGTATTTATTGGCAAACTAAACGTCCAGATTTGCTGGGTGCTGTAATTTATAATTTCTTTTAATAACGAACACGTGTTCGAATGTTAACTTTGAGTAATTTTGTTTCATGATTTATTTTAGACGTATTTGGTATAGTTTTCTGGTACGGTATAAAAGCTTATACCTTATTTTTGGATTGAAATATTGAATACTGGATTTTGGAAATTTGGCGAGTTAAATGATAACTGATTTTGGAGATTGTATTATACTGCCTACCACTTCAGAATATTCAGTCGAGGGAATCCTAGCGAAGGTTTCTGTACTCCACCGCAGTTGGTTTTTGTCAAGCCAGTTCAAGCAGATTACTTTGGGTCCTGGAGCTGCCTACACTGCTTGCATTTTAAGATGTGCTATAAATTGTTTATTTGTAAAATCATTTGTTATTTTGATATTTTATATTCTATAGTTTATAATTAAATTCATTTTACCTTTTATCATTATATTTTATCAATATTAAACATACGTACATCATAGGAAATTTTGTTATAGAGTTTGTATAAATTAAATTTGAAACCTCTTTCAAATAGTGAAGTCCTCTGCAGTGGTTGAATAAGTAACCCTTTAAATCTAATATTCTAATTCTAGTACATCTTTAAATTTGTTAGTAGTTAAATAATTTTATGAATTTTAAACCCTAGACAACATTACATATTTCTTGTAAGGATTTTTGTAGTTTCTTCCTTATTGAGATTTTGATAATAAATTATATTTATTTAAATTTTCTTGGCTATTAATTTATTTCCTCACACATAAAGAAGGATCTGTAAGCCCTTTGGGACCTTTTAGTGTATTAGATCTTATACTGCCATTTAAGATCGTAATAGACTGGCATTGCCCATAACTATTGTGCCAACTTTTCTCGTTAAGGCCTGTAAACTTACACAATAGGGTTCGGTGTAATGGTTGAAATTATATTTGCGTAAATCAAACTGGGGTCAAATATAATGTATAGAGTATTATAAACAGGAAACTATCAATAACTAATCTCTTCCATTTGCAAAACCTTCACCCTCCAAGAATCTCTAGTTTACCCAAATGATACACAAATGAAGAAAATGAATTCTCAATACCTGAGTTATTCAACTCATTACCAGATGCAATAAATTGCTAAAATAAAGAACCTTGTAGAGAACCAATAACTGGGGAATCTATCAACAGCTTCTAATACAAATTCTTTATTATCAATGATATCAAAAAACTTTAAATATCAAAGCTGGAAAGCATTTTTTGGACATTTTCGTTTTTTCAATAAAATAATATTTTTTAGCTAAGGAGTTTCGTATCCACAATCTCTTAATGTAGTTTTATTAGTCTGTTTGAATAAAATTAGTAAAGAAAACCTCAAATTATGATTATGTTGACTGAAAACCAAAGACCTCATTAGTCCTGAGGAAGACAATAAATTTTGTCGAAACATCGACTAAATGAGAATTTGAGGTTTTCTTTACTTTATCCAAACCGACTAATAAAACTACAAAACTCTATATTTTTTCATTTTTTTTTTCCTCTTTTTTTTCCTTCCCTATACCTTTATTTTTTTTTTTTTTTAACCTTTTTTTTATCCCTTTTTTTTTTTTTTTTTTTTTTTTTTTTTTTTTTTTTTTTTCTTTTTTTTTTTTTTTTTTTTTTTTTTCCCCTTTTCCCTTTTTCTTTCCTTTTTTTTCCTTTTTCTTCTCTATTTTTGCCCCCCCCCCCAAATCTTTCCATTAATCCTCTTTAATTTTTCTCCCTATCCATATTATTTTATTGTATGTAGGTATTTTTTGCCATTTGTTTTTTTAATTGATGTTAAGAACTGTCATAAAAAGTTCACTTCTGTATTATTAACGCTTCACAGTAGGTACGTTTACGTGAAATCTAATTTATCATATTAAAACTGTTTTTGAAAATGCCTTTAACTGAAGGGAGAGGATAGAAATATTAATGATGATTGGTGTTGGCGATAGGATGCGGACTCAACAAGAGGTATGCAGATTATTCCATGAAATGCACCCAGTTCGTGAACCTATTTCACAATCTGCGGTAAGCAGAATAGAGCAAAAATACAGAGAATTAGAACATGTGAGGGACGCACCAAAGCAAGGTAGACCTAAATTAAATGAAAATATTCAACAAGACGTAATTTTGTCGGCAGTAGAAAATCCACATTGTACAGTGCGGGGAATATCCAGGGATTTGAATATTGGAAAGTCTTCAGTGTCGAATATTTTTAAAAAGGAAAAATATCATCCTTATAAAGTACGTCTCATCCATGAATTGGCTGAAGACGACTTTGACCGAAGAAATGAATTCTGCGAGTATATAATGAACCAAAATAATCGAAATAATTTCATTGCAAACGTTTTATTTTCCGACGAGGCAACGTTTTACTTGAACGGGGATGTTAATCGGCAAAACACCCGTTATTAGTCTCAGAAAAATCCACACTGGAAGCAAGAAAACCATACACAACGACCACAAAAGGTCAATGTGTGGGCTGGTATTGTGAGAAATACAATTGTTGGTCCATATTTTTTTTGATGAAAATTTGACAGCATTGTATCTGAATTTCTTATAAAATACATTAATTCATGATTTGACCTAGGTTTTTCCTGATATTCAAATAGCCAATACTTTAGACAGCAGAATCTGGTTTCAACAGGATGGCGCACCGCCACATTTCGCTGGAGCTGTGCGCGAGTTTTTACAAAGAACCTTTCCAGATCGGTGGATAGGAAGAAGGGGAACAGTAGAATGGCCCACTAGATCACCTGATCTTAGTCCACTAAATTTCTTTTTATGGGGTTATTTAAAATCTACAGTTTATACCAACAGACCTGGCAATATCCGTGAGCTAAAAGACCGAATCAGGCAAGAAATGATGAACATAACACCTGCTGTGCTATAAAATGTCAGAGACGAATATATTGCCCGGTTAGGTCATTGTCTAGTGGTCAATGGAGAACAATTTGAACATTATTGTAAAAATACAGTAACGTATAACTTTCTAATTCAATTTTTATAAACACCTTTTGTATTATTGCCCACCCTGTACCAATTTGAGGCAACTTGTGATACATTTTTGGAATCAGCTCAGCAAGGGACATCCGGAAATTGGGAAAAAAAGTGGGGTGTTCCATTTAAAAAAGCCGGTGATGACGTAATTACTCGAAGGTAGGTCACCCTGTATATAACTTTAACTTTAATAACTTTTTTTTTTTTAATCCAAAATTAACAATATTATTTTTTTACATTGAGTTAGTTTAAACATAATAAATGCACCTGATTTCACAAGGAAATTGTTTTGTGCCTTAATAGTTTATATATTTATATGTGACATTAATTCATTATAATTATTAATATTAACAAGTAAAAGACTAATAATAATTGTATGTAAAGTTAATTCTACATAATGGTTCTAATATAATCTTAATTCTATACAAGGATTAATAACTAATGAATAAATATTATAATAATTAAAAGAATATTTGTTCGAATAAATGTAAATTATGCATAATAAATATTGATATTTTTTTACAGAATAGTTTGTAATTATTTATTGTCTTTAAGTACTCAGGAATAATATTATAGATCTTTGGACCCGTGAAGCCAATAGATTTTTTGAATAAATTAGAATTTGGTCGGGGAATAGTAAGAGCGTTGCTTTCATTTTGCCTCGTATTGTATATATGGTTTGTTGGTACTCTTAATTCCCTATTTCTGTAGATGAATTTACGTTAAGGATATATAATCCATTTACATTGAAGACATTACTTTAAGTATCCATTTTTGGGTAATTTTTAGATTTTTTCAGTTGGCTGTTATATGTTCCACCCCATATTATGATGCCGTATGTAAGTATAGATTCTACTAACGATTTATATGTCATTTTTAGGATATTAATTGGAAGAATGTTACGAAGTTTATAGAAGATATGGACATGTTTTCTTAGTTTGATATTGATATATTTGGTATGATTATTCCATCTCATTGTTTCATTTATTATAAGACCCAGATATTTAATGTTTGTAGTGTTCTCAATTATATTTTCGCACGTACAGTTGATTAAGTCACATTTTGTATGGAATTTTAAATTATCAATTTTCGGCTGTTGTCTAGAACTATTGCTAAAAAGTAATGAAATTTGTTTTTGAATGATTAAGACTTAATAGATTATTGTCCATCCAGCACTTAATATATTAAATTATTATTTGAAAAAAACAGTAAATTAAAATCAAAAATCGACGTGTTTCGGAAATTTTCAATAATATTGTTTATTTAGATAATAATGAATTTATGCGTTACTTTATGGACGCACTGTAATAATGCCCTAGCGCCGTACAGACTGAGTAACATCCCCTAACACATCTGGACGAAGCATGTTGCAAGCATTTCTTATACACAGTTTTGTGTCTTCTGGTGTAGTTGGTTGTGCAGCATAAATATTACCTTTTATGTAGCTCCATACGAAAAAGTCCATAGTTCTTAAATCTGGCGATCGTGCCGGGAACATTACTGTAGATTTGTCCATCAAGAATGTGTTATCTGTATAGATCAAATGATGATGGAAGATAACGATTAATTCTTGGACACCATTATTTGTATCATACACTGCTGCTTCATCCTGTTGGAAATGCATGTGCGTTAATTTAACTAGGGGCATACTGTCTAGGAACTTCAATAGTTCATTTTGTATAAGCAACTGATATCTTACAACTCTCAGTCTATCATCTTAGAAAAAGACCTACCAATCGATCATTTAGTAAACCTAACCAGCAATTAAATGGCCAGCTTTCTTGAACACTTCTTTGTCTGGCTCAATGTGGATTACTGTCTGACATTATTTTGCTCGGAAAGTCTTCAACTTCTTCATGTTGTATGAGATAATATTTTTATCATTTTCATATATTTTTTGGCCCAGTTGATATTTATAAAAAATGCATTTCTCTGTTATAAAGAGAATTTTTAAAACTAATTTCTTAAAAATCTGCAGGATTAAGATCGGGACGCTTTGAGGGACAAACATTTGGTTCTATGAATTGTAATAGTCTGTCATCACTTATGACCAAGTTGTGTATATGATCAATATTTGCCATTAAAAAGCGTTTAATCTAGTGGCCAATTACCGTGACGAAATGTTGGAATTTTCAGTAATCACAATCATCATGTTCATGTAATTTTCTTCATTATTAGTAACTGGTTCAATCCCCACTATTTTCTTTTTCCGGTATGAAAAAAAAACACTTTGTTGGGATATCACTCAGCAAACTGTTCCGCTGCTTTAACGTTATTTTCTTTACATTCTTCATAAATTCACAACAGATTTAATAAGTCTTCATTATTGTAATTCATTTTTATTTGTAGTTTACGTATTGTATTTTGCTTGTATAGTATTTAGTAGATTTTTAAAGATGAACTACATAGTTGAGACAAGTCATAATCACTAAGAATGTCAAAATTGCCATTGTTTCAATCCACGGCCTGTGTGATTGATAAATTTATTAAGTTAAATTTATTCTAAATGTAAGAAACTGTTACTATTTATTAACAAAATTTATGAAAATTGTATATTTTTGAAATGAGAAAAAAATAAGAAATACCGTTATGATAAAATGTACATAGTTTTATTTGAAAAAAAACATTTTCTTTTAATTTTCAAAAAAGGATTTGTAAAATAATTTTTTTTCTTGATGGCGATAAAATCTTGAAAGAATTCTTTACTACTCTGGTGTTTAAAGTTTTTTGATATCATTAATATTAAAGAATCCACGGGAGTGGAAATTTTACAGGACCCACCCTGTATATCAAGAAAACAAAACAAACAGATTCATAATATGTGTTGATTAATTAAGGTTGTGATTGCGCAGAGTGAGAAAAGAGGCATTTATAGGTTTGTTACAAATATTTGAAATACTAAAAAAGATGTGATATTTTAAATTGTTTTAGGACATTGATACTAGTGAAAAAAAGTCAATCCATCATAACTTGCGACGTATTTCGAGCGAGTTTACCACAGTATAAAATTAGGGCAAAAACCAACCAATTCTAATTATTTGCTTTTTGTCTTTGGATATTATTACTAAATATTAATTAATTTAATGGAAACAACCTGAAGTGTAATAATTAACAGTATCTTTGATACTTGCCCAAGTACGCCTATGAAAGTTTGTTTACCTGATCTCAAACTAAGATGTAGCATTCAGATTATCAAATAAAATTTAAACTTATCTAAATTATTGATGCTGATACCTTACACAATTTTAGTCACAGTTGTGCACAAATATTTTTGGAATTATTTGAGGTATGTTAATCGAGGAATTAAAATATTCATAAGTAATCGCGTTTATGTCTTTTGTAATTAAGTTTTACTTTGAAAGCGTTAAATTGGTTGTCGTAAAAATGATACTATACAATGAAAAAAATTTTTTTAATATAAGATATTAAAGGAATTTGATTTATTGTAACAAGTTAGTTTTTTTTTAATGAACGTAATTTCATTCAAATCTCATCACCGCTATGGATTAAACTGAACTAATTAAATGATAATTAGTACATAAATTAAGTTTGCATTGGCAGATTTAAATTTATGTAATGATTAATAATGCACAAATACATGTCATTTGACATGTAAATAATGAAATACATAATTGAGTACATTAAGTTATTTATTTATAACAAATACTTATACTAAAAACTTTAAAAAGAAAAACTGACAGTTAAGTTTAAATCAACTATACATGCAATTCATGAAATATTCATTAGACATAAGTGAATTTTGGTAATCTTTCCCATACGTACAAACCTACTTTTTCTTCTAAATAACCCAAAATATCTAATCAATATTTTCGTTTTTTTTTTTTTGTAAAAATGGTCAAATGAAAATACCGTAACAACAAAATGTTATACATATTTTTTATACTTTTACAAGAAAATAAATCACAGATATACATAAAACAACTTATTTTTAAACAACTACTTGCCTGGTTATTTCTCACAATAAATATTGAATTATAAAAAAGATAATATGGATATTATATTCAATACAACTGTGCAGTAATGTTATTTTTATAATTAAAAATTTTCTATTATACAAAGTCAAAACTAAATGAAACAAAACTAATCACCAATATTGTCATTTATTTAAACATTTAGACATATTCAGGGTGACATGTATCTACATGTTTGCGTCGTCAGTACTATTCTAATAAAGTCATGAGAACAACTGGGTAATCTCAGTAACTTTTTTTAAATCACTTATTTAACATCAGCCTATTTCTGCTACTAAAACCAATCATCGACGCCATGAGAGAAGCTCGTTAGTTATATAAGCACTGAAATTTTTAAAAAGCTGATATTCAAAATTTGTGGTGGCATGTTTTTGGAATTGCAGAAATAAAAATTATGTATTATTAAAAATCCTCACATTTTTGTATACATTTACCTGCAAATTCCCCCAAGCAAAGTAACAGGACTAAGATCGGGACTATTTGAAGGCCAAAAAAATCGCCATTTTATTCTTTGAAAGACGATTAAAATCGATTTTATTAAACATTTACAGCATTCTTCAAGTTACAAGTTTGAGTCATAGATTAACAAAATTGGTAAAAATTATAAATTTATTTACCAATTATTTCAGTTTTTTTTTATAGTATTACTGGCCTGAACATCCCATCGTATGTGACCGTCATTAAATATCCATAAGTATTTAATACTTCTAACAATAGTAGGTATTGTGCTAAAATCAGGTAAATAACATGTAAATACCAAATATTTAGTTTTATCCCAGTTTAATGTAATTACGTTTCTATCAAACCATTCTTTGAATTTTTTTAGATCTACCGATACAGAATCCAATAATTTTTCCGAGTTATCACCTTGAAAAAAATATCAGTGTCATCTGCATAGGATATGGTATTTCCTTTTGTAGATAAAGTAAGTAAATAGTTATATATTTATGATAAATAAAACAGGTACTAGAACTGTTCCTTATGGTGCATCATAAGTCATAATTCTTTTCTCACTTGTCACATCATCGATCATATTTTTTTGTTTTCGGTTTGTTAATTTACTTCCAAATAACGCTAATATATTTCCACGAATTTCAAGGTTTTCCAATTTTTTTAGCAAAAGCTTATAACTCACAGTGTCAAAAGCCCTTACTAGAACCACAAATATACATATGGCTAGTTTACTGTCATCAACTACATTACATATTTTTGAAATTAATGCTGCTATTGCATCTTGCGTATATTTACTTTTACGAAATCCACACTGCATCGTGAATTATTTTATTTTTTTGTAAATAATTACATGACCGCGTTTTTGTAGTCTTTTCTAGATATTTGCTGTGCGCAAACCAACTATAATGGTCTGTAGATTGATATTTTTGAGCGGTACCCATTTCTGAAGATGGGATTGGTAATTTACAAAAATTATAGTCATAGAACAAATGCGTTAGTTTTGAACAAAAATGCAATAATTGTAAATTCCAGCTACTTTTGAATATGTATTGGTTTTATAAAGCATTTATAGTATTCTTCTGATTGCAATTTGAGTCCAAGATTGAGAAAATCCGACAAAAATTAGGAAGCTACTGGAAAAACAAAAAGTTTCGGTTTTTTTGACCACCCGATATGTAGTTGGTACTTATCTGTGAGAAGTTTTTTGTAAAACTATGGAAAATAATAACTAAAATTTCGTTGTTATTATGTGTCCATTTCTTTCTTTTTTTAACTTTTTCCGAATGAATGCTTAATTTTTACTGACCATTATTACTGTCTTTATGTGAGGTGCCTGTTACCAACGTGAATAATTTGAGAAATTAATATACTAGTACAGTGAAATCTTCAGCAACATAAGAATATGTTCGAAGTAACTGTTTTATGCTATAACTGGGTGCTTTACATTATGCTGGTATTAATATTTTCACTAATATTAATCAAATATGCAGTTGTGTTGTCATTTGTTAACATTATGTTTGTAGTTATAACATTAGGAATAAGTCTCACAATTTATCTATAGAGTAAAGAAATATATTATAGGTATTGAGCAACGTCTGGAAACAATGAAAACCTTCCATTTTCTATTTTCCCAAAGTTAGTGTAACTCGATGAGATTCAAAAATAATTCAAAATAATAGTTGTAAATATATCTATGCCAAGATAGGTTGTTATTTATAATATTGTTTAATATGTATACTAAGAACTGAACAAATAACAAACAAAAAGAAAAAACCAAATCACCGGCGCATTCGCCAAAACTATGGTTTATTTAAATAAAAATTAAAATGCAAACCAGTCTATGTCTGGTTAGGAATTGACAAATGATATTGGCTATCGATCTATCATGATTTGAAAGTATAATCCAATGCAGGTAGGGGTATTTGCCCGCTGAGTAGTTGTTTCGTATAAATCATATTTAATAACAGTAGTTTAGTCCACCTGGGCTAGAGGTCACCGCTCTCGGTACTTGCTTCGCAAGTCGCTATCCGCCACAGAGACATCTATGATGTCGATCGGATAGTAGCATTTGGACCATATAGACCATATAGAAGTTTCACATACCTCTCACCACTACTCTTACTACCATTTTTTAAAAAAATAATAGTTAATTTTACGATTTTTCGACTTTATTTAATTTACAGTAATTTTAAAAAACTGGTACAATACAGAGGTTGAACAAAACACATAAACTACATAAACGGTCTTTAACTTTTCATTTATGTGCTTTAAGTTGCATTTTGTTTAACCCGATTCTTGTACTAGTTTTTATTTGTTACTTATTATGAACAATAAAAACTTAGGTTAATTAGTTCTGAGGATGCTAATGAACACAGTGAAACGTCGAATAAATTAAAAAAAGTGTTTTTTTCAGCTTTAATCAATCTAACTAAATTGTAATCCCAAACAGCAATTATAGTAGCCCCTACGTAGTAGCTACCATCAGTGGAACTTTAAAGGTTTTCGCAACTAACGACTGTTACGTAATGGGAACGGTCCTTCTACCAAGCCTTAACCAAAATGGGAAATAGTTATTACGTAGCAATTACTACTCCGGGACCGTCCCTATTACGTGTTGACAACTAGGTTATTACGTAAACGGAACATAACCAAGTAGTAGAAAAGACTATTTTTATAACAGCTCTGTCAGTGGTATGAGAGCAAACTATGTTTTGCATTCTCTCTCGTTCGAATAGCAAAATGTAATGTATTGCAATCGGACTTATCGAGTTGAGTTGAAGTCAATATGTCCAAGTTAAATTGATTGAATCAAATACAGATAATAAACTATAATGTTTTGCAGTCACTCCTGAGTGTGGATATTAAAACGGGTACTTGTTTTCTGTAAAATGTTACTATGGTACTTCGATAAAAAAGACGCGCTCTATAAAAAAATTGTTTTTTCATGCAAAAATATTTTTTTCAAAAATTATGTGTATAATTTAAACTACAACATCTTTCATGGTAAACGGTTTTTTATTATATGTATTATAAAGCAATAATGTTCTATTCATAAAACATGACCACAATTAATAAAAAAAAAAAATCTGAATTATATTTCTATCTGTCAAGATGGCGTCATCACTCAATAACAGAATAATAGCGAATTTAATTTGAGTCACTATATAGTGACATATATGTCAACAAAGTATTTTTCACTTAATAGAGATGACAAAAACCAATATTATTTCCCTTCAAAGTTGCATTTACCATAAAGTAGCAGATGCGACTAACATAATAGTTGTAGTTACTTAAAAAATGGTGATGGGAACTATAACAATTTCACTGTGTAGTTCTGTTTACCAAGAAGTAGCAAGTGCGACCAAACACGTCATTATATCGGTTGCTTTAATCTGGCATCTACTACCCTGCTATGAAATGGTTACTGCGAAGTTTTCTCTTATTACAGCCATATTCATATACTGTTGTGTTGTTTTTTGTAAAACTGTGTATGACATTCACTTTTAGTACTATAAACATGATCTTCATGTTTCATAGAACTTACAACCCTAACGTATTCTTAAGTTGATAAGAATAATTTTATTGTTCTACTAAACGTCAACCGTCAGCTGTTCAACCCGCGGCCCCGCCACAGACCTCAAACCTATATCCTATGTCTATGGACTCCGCGCAATTTTAATAATTGGTGCTGCTTGGTATATTCTTGTAAACAGTATCAAATTACGGAAAAGTGCTTCATAGGAGGAAATGCAAGAGAAATTTTCGTTGCCTATTGAATGGAGATAATGAAAGTTCTAAAACCTTTTTAGTGACCATTATTGAGTTTAAAATAGTAATCATTATACCCTCTGGCTGCGTTGCTAGTTGATTTAAAAAGAGCGAAAATATTTCCTTTTCGAATGAAAACTACTCTTCAAAATCAGTAGTACTTTTCCGTTCTGCTTATTTTGTTACGACGTAATAGCTTCCGATCTTGAGCCGTGTTATTCTGTATATCAACAAGTTTCAATATCAAGTTTTTGGTATGTATCTATTTATTTGTCGTTAACTCACAGAAGCTAATGGGAGTAGTAATTTAACTTGATTTTAAACGAATACGACTCAATGAATAATGGTGTAATAAATGCATTTCCTAGAATGCATGCATATATGGTAACTAATAAATATAATCATTTATTTACAGAACTACATAAAATTTAAATAATGAAAATTGCATGACAGATAATGGACATTTCCTGGTAAATACTTGTAGTATCAACTAGTTTGTAAGTGCAGGTTAAAAAGTATGCATCAAAAATTATTATTATAGGTATTTATTAATCATAATGGGGGACTTATCGTAACAGTAATAATAATGCTACAGGTACAACAAAAGCTATTATTGCTAACTATCGAAAATTTGAACTTTTGCATTAGTTATTACATCAAAGATTAATGTTTTAATGATATAATTTGTATAATACCTTTTATAAATAATAATAATATAATAATAATTTATTTATTTATCTAAAAATTAGTTACATAAAGTCAAATAACATCCAATTGTGTTTTCATGGAAAACCTTCGTGTGAATCGATATTACGATTGGAGATTTCTGAGTGAAAGGAGTCGTTGTATAAAGCTAGGGTAGAAATTTCCGCTGTTTTCGTAGATATTCAGCGAGGTTTTGAAACACTCGACCGTAAGACATTAAATTAAATTATTAAAGCTAAAAATATACGGATTTGACCATTTGAACACATTGTCTTAAGTTTGATAGAAACTCACATAACTAGTAGGTACCAAATAAAAAAAATGAATGGGAAGTTATCTTGGGAAATAATAAGTAACTCAGAGTACCTCAACGCAGTGTTTTTAGTCCCTTATTATTTATTCTTTACATAAATGATCTTAGGCATGTGTTGAGGAAATGCGAAATTCATCTATTTGCCGACAACACCCTTATATATTATAAAAATACAAACTTTGTAAACTTGAAATTAAATATTTTGACAGAAACATTTACAATCGATAAACTTAGAGCCAGTACTTTCAGTCTCGGTACTAACACTAATCGAATGACAATATCCAAGGAAACTATTGGTATAAAATGAAGAGAGAGAGAGAGCGAGAGACATTATCATCCGATTAGTGTTAACCAAGACTAAAAGTACCGGCCCTTAGTAAATGTATTAAAATTTGAATGCATGTTTATGGGCAACACCAAACTCAACAGTTTATCATACGCTAATATTACGTCATTTTCTTTATTGCAGTTCAGTTTTATATGTAAGTTGTATACATTTTAATGGGTTGCAGGTTCTTCAAAATAATGCAATGCGAATAATATTAAGATACAAGAGCCTCTTTAGTAGTCAATAGATACTAAATACATTACACTTGCTTAACATTGAACAGTTTTTTTATCTCCCGATCATGACTTAAATTTTTAAGATGTTTAATAATACTTTACTGGACTATCTGGTATGACAGTTATTACCTATTACTGATGTACACATACGTAATACATGTACGACTATTACAAATAACTTTTATGTAAAATAAACGTCTAAGTGTAGTACCACTAAAAGTTTGTTTCACAAAAGAGTTGTACAATTCAATCATCCTTATGAAATTAAGGCCAGCAAAACTGTTCAACAATTAAATCTCAACTTTTATATTTAAAAAAATACTGCTTACTAACCTAGTTAAGTTATTCTAAATGCAATTTTTATTTAATTAAGTTCTTCTCAATGATATTTTTAGTTATTATTGTATCTATTTTTGTATTGTATTCCTCTGTATCTTGTTGAAACTATATATTTACTATGTTATATACTATATGAATCTTTGCTATGTGTATTAATTGTATTTACTATCCTCTTTAATAGATAAATAAAGGATTATTATTATAACCTTTTATAAAATCTATGTTTTCATTTTCAAGAATTCTGATATAATCTTTTATAAGCTACATCTGCAATACCCTATCTACAACTATTATATCATACTTCAGAGGCTGCTCGTTTTGCTTAGATAAATGATAATTTTTCATAAGTTACTTGCTCGCAAAAGGAGTATAGCGTTATAAATTTTATTCCTGATGTCATGCTTTGGTAGAGTAATTTAAAAACTAATAATAAACGAAATTCATATGAAAATTAATCATGACATTTCAACTAGTAACTCAAAAACTCCTGCTGCGACGAACTTTTGGGGTAGACCTTTTGTATGTAATATTTAACTAAATATGGCATGTATAAATTCTGTTTAAAAAATGATATACAAAAGGATTTGGGAAAAATTATCCTTAACCCCACTAAATCACCCCACTAACGCTAGTTATTAAAAATAAAATATAGTAATATGCACCTATATCGAGCAACTAACGTATGGAAATTTCGTTATTGCAATTAACATCATATCAGACACAATTAATAAACTAATATTTATCCCCCTTTAAGGGATTGTAACTCCCTTATTATATTTTTTCAGGACATACGTTTAATAAGCAAAATGCCTTGATTTTTGAGAAGCCTCTGACAGTTGTCTCACTAGTTGTAGATATTTAAGGATATTGAAAGCAAGCGAGTACTGAACCATACACATAACGTAATTTTTTTGATAGAGCCGATACACATTTTTGTGCAATAGTCGTGAGAAATTCCACGGAGGATTGGGCGTGCAAAGTTTTATGAATGTTCAGCGTTTGCAATCATGTTGTCAAATTGTAGCCAATGTTTGGTGACAGGCTATCAGCTATCTGTGAAATATTCACTGCTTAAAATTCAGTTTCAGCAGTACAAGGAAAGCCCAAACAGCCGGCAAATTCTCGTTTCACGAATACACAATGCGATCCTCACCTAACTTTTTTTCCTTTTTAAATGGGCGCCAACTGATAAACTTAAAACCGTAAAAAAATTTTAAAGATGTTAATCCTGTAAGTCACACTGGGCGTGTTGGCAATTGTAGACAACGAGAAATTTATTCCATTAATTTACTGGGTTTAGTCTATTACCCAAGATCTGGTGTGGCGAATGTGTGATGATAAAACAATTACTATATAATTTAAAAAGAGAGCTGAAGACGTAAAATATGTATATAAATTTGTTTAGAGTAATAAAATGCTGTTAGTTGAGGACACATAAGGAATTCAAACACGTACAGAGAAATAGAACTATATGAATATTTTAACAAATTGAACACCCTGAAAATATGTGCTGCTTGCTTATATCAAATTAAACTTCTGCCAATTTCAGAACGTCTAGACTAATTATCTTTGGAAAACACTTTTTAGTTTTCATTAAAAAAAAATTTATTTTGTCAATTTCAGGAGACAAAAGTCAAAGCAAAAATTTAACTGAAGACTAGCAGATTTTTGTCGAGTAAAATTGTAAAATAATTTACAAAGTAGTGTGTTCTCTTAACTAATTATTAACTCGGATGGTAGGTAGATTACTTTATTTTACTTTATGAAATAAATAAATGTAGTTTAAAAAAACTAAAAAAACACGCTTTTAAAGCACATCAAACTAAAAAGTGAAAAAATAATTATTAATATAAACTGAAAACAATAATTAACGAAAAATACTAGTATTATTGTGAAAAAAAGCGTGGGTTGCTCGATATACGAAAAATATGGCACAAAGCGCCCCACGCTTTTTTCACAATAATACTAGTATTTTTCGTTCATTATTGTTTTCAGTTTATATTAATAATTATTTTTCACTTTTTTAGTTTGATGTGCTTTAAAAGCGTGTTTTTTAGTTTTTTTAAACTATATTTATCTTTCACTTTTTAGTTTGATGTGCTATGAAAGCGTGTTTTGTAGTTTTTTTAAACTATATTTATATTGCTTATTGATGCTGATATAACATATATCCAACAGATATTTCGGAAAAATTTTTTTTTTTTATTTCAGCCATGGGATTTGAACTCACGCCCGAGGAGTCCGTCGTTTCGCGTCGACTAAGACTTGCCCGCTCGGCCAACGACCGAACTGAGAATCACGGAATATACTTACAATATTAAGCCTCTTGCTCTCACGCAGAGGATACGTGAGGAAAGGACTGACGATCCTGATCAGGATAATGATATAAACTTATCAAATTATTGTATTGTTACCGGTTCTTCGTAAGTTTACAAAGTTTCAATTAGATCTGTCCGTTTAAAGTGGGTCAAAATCGAGTCCAAAGAGTCGGTTACTAACAAACAAACAAACAAACAAACAAACAAATATACAAGTGAAGCTAATAAAAGCGTGTTAAAAAGGATTACAAATATGTATTACTCAGTATAATAAGTAGGTATATTTATTAATAAATTTGTATCTATTTTTTTAAGTGATTCAACATTTTGGTATAATAAATGAGACTTGTAACAGTTATTACGTGGGTTCCAAAGAACATGAAAATAATGAATATCTGCTCCAACAGAGTAATTTTTCACAGTCCTTCAAAATGGTGCATCGAGGTAAATACTAAATGACTTACAAATAAATATAGGAATTATGGACGACATGCCAGAGACGGATTACTGTGGAGAACTGTAGTATATCCGGTGGGTATAAAAACGTTGATATACTTATTTTATTTTTGTAATTACGTAGTTTCTGTTGACGTTTTTTCTTTACTTATTGTTATTACGTACTTTCTATTGAGCGTAGTACGGTACTTTTTTAATAATGACGAGGCAACTCGCTTCTGCAGAAGAAACAGTACAATCATGGATTCGCGATTACTCCGATTTAGTGTTTGATGGTGCAGACCTAACTTGTATAGGGCTTTTCTATACGCGAAAAACCGCCGTAAACGCACATGTCACATGGAGAAAACACCATGCCTTAATTGGGGGAAACAGAGAAATTTAAAAATGGACTTGGTGAAATTTATTGTGAGCTGTAACATTCTGTGGACGCAGTTGCACAACCCATTTTTTCAAGAATTTATAAAAAAAACTGTGCTGAGGGACGGTATGCCGGAGCACAACTTCCTTCATCATCTACACTGAAAAAAGTGTATTTGCCCCAAGTATCTGATCATATTATTTGACAGATTCACTCTGAACTTGGGCGTAAACACATTTGTGTCGTAGTTGAGACAAGCAACGCATGTGGGTCGAAAAGTAGCAACGTATTGGTGGGGGCGTTGAAGGATTTATATACCACAGAAAGACATTTGTTACCTCCAAAGATTTAGACTGCACAAATGCAGATAGTATGTCTGTTGTTATGGACAGTTTAAAATTATTATGGGGGACAATTAATATGAAAACAAATTTTTATTATTTATAACAATCGCTGCAGCATACATGAAAGGGGCTGGGCGAATGCCTCAACAGACATTCAACTGTTTTCATGTAACTTACCTAGCTCACATCATGTTTGTAATCTGTGCCCTTAAGAAAACTACTTAAGCTGCTAGTGTTAGTTACACTTTCAGCTATCTTCAAAAGATATAGAATTATTTTATATCTGCACTTTTTTGAGGTCTCAAACCCTCTTCACATAAGCCACAAAGAAGTTATAGTTTCTCATAGTTTCCGAAATCTCAATGGTGTGTATCGAATTTGGGACACACGGTATTGTATAATAGAGAGAGTTGAATTAATTTTAATCTATGGTGATGTAAATCGTTGCGCAAAACAAACGACTGCGATTTTCAATGAAAGAAATCCGAATAAACGTATATTGAAATTACAGAGTTACAGAAACAGAATCATCTGCGGAAAACAAAAAAAATAACCGAGTGTTTGGATCAAAGAAGCTCATACTGAATTGTTATGGCATTTTCTATCAATCTCACAGGTTCATTTCGCCAGGTGTTTGCTATAGACGGCATTTCTCATAAAGCTGGTCACAAGGTCCTAAAATTGCATAAACTTCATCCATATAAAATGAGAGTCCATCACGAATTAGCTGAAGACGGTTTTGATAAAAGAATTCAATACTATAAACAAATAACCGAGCGAATAAATCATAACTTGTTTCTGTTACAAAATACTTGCTTCAGCGACGACGATTCAACACTTGCCAATAGACACAATTAAATATATTAGACATACTCAATGGGCACAGAAAATAAACTTTTGGGCTAGTCTGTATTGAGACAGTGTTATTAACCCTTTGTTCATTGAGGAAAATCTCAATGGCACATATATTTGAATATCATCACCACCATTAACCCTATTATAACCCATGCGTCAGAGAATCAACTTGATGAGGATAGTAATGTTTTCTTAGATGAGGACATGCTTCACTTCCAAAAAGATGGCATTCCTCTGCATTATGTTTCACTAGTCCAGGAATGGTTGAATAATATATTTTCTGGTAAGTGAATCCTTAAAAGAGGACCCATAGTGTGGCCAGTAAGATCTCTGGATTTGACGCCACTCGATTTTTATCTGAGGGGGCCATCTCAAATCTGTTGTTTATAGAACTCTACTACAAGGCATTCAAGAACTTTGGCAAGAAATTATTGCCGAATGTCGTTCTATTCTAAGAAAGGTTTTCGAAAATGTGAGTTTGAGAATAGTCTATATTACCGTTTGGAAAATAATGGCAATATTTTGAGCATTTGTTATGAATTAAAATAAGTAACATAAACGAAATGTTTTAGTTTTCTCATTTTTTTCCCAACAACACCGTATAAAATGGGCTTTTTAAAATGTGAACCTGGTAATGGTTGTTCAAATTCTAATTAAAGGAATAATATGAGCAAGATTTTGCAGTCATTTTTTTACGAATTTCGGAGTCAGTTTTGGCTTAATTATACAAAAGTATATGATGAAATTAAATTTAATTGTTGCAGAAATAGGGAATAAATGATTTCGTTAATAATAAGATAATTGTGTTTCTTTTGAAGAAGTACTGAAAAACCATTATGTGAAGTCGAAAGCTTGGTAAGTCCTTATGATTTATATACTCTCAAAATGAGCAATCAGGATTATCATTCACATGATCTTGCCTTCTTTAGAAAGAATGTTTTTCAGGCTTTTCTGAAAACTGTTATTTATGAACTTTCATTTCTCTCGCTACTTTTAGCGAGAAAAAATGAACAAAAATAACAAATTAAAACTACAGTAATCAGTAATACAGGCTGAAACGACCAAAATTCTTCTTGTCTTAAATAAAACAAAGTATGATTTATCCAATGTGTTTCGCATATAGTATAAAATACTGATGAAGTGGATATTTACAAGTACATTTCTTTTCAATTAAAACGATGTAAGCGAGCACTTGTATATAAAAATGAATCGCATTATCTGAAGGTATTTGCAAACACGTCCGCATTGGAAGAGCTCATACAAAAAGGGTGATATATCAAGAAGATGATTAAAGCAGTTTCAGCACAAACATTCGAGTAGGTAAATAGGAACATTCCTCAAGTTTTTAAAATTTGTGTTTGTCAGATCTCACCTTATAAATTATTCAGCATTGTATCGTACACAAGCAATAAATATCAGTAATTTACGTGTAGCGAAAGGAAAATAAAGGAGCAGTGAATACGGACGGGATCCTTTGTACACGACGGAGGCACATACAAGCGGCGTATTAACGCATATTAATATCCTGTAGGACAACCAAAAGGCTCCCACTGTTTGTGACTTATGGCACTCTAGCAAGTAAACGACGATTGCGAATAATCAAGTTATCGTTGACTTCGTACACCGACTACTAGCAAAATGTTTGAGTTGTGGTACAGACCTACTTAAGGTAAATATACGAATATTATGTTGCTGTTTGCCGACGGACAACGACAATAGTTGTTCAGTTTGTGTTTCACACAGGCGACTAGTAATTTCTCATTTCCATTTTGACCAAAAGTAAAATAGTCTTTTCTTTTCAAATAATGTTTTACACAGCCTCAATAACTGGTACCAATTGTGTTATCAGTGGCGGTTCGTGATATTGAACACAGAAAAGGCTTTAAATTTAAAAGGCAACTAAATTTCAATATGATTACAATTTACACGTTTCCCCACCACCCTTGAGGTAGTACAACGGCTCGTTACATTTCTTTGCCATGGGTTGATTGCCAGAGTAGCCCCACTATCCCATTTATAATTAAATTATAACTTCTAATAAAAATCAAAATAGTTTTAGAAAAAAATTGATAAATAAAAGTGTTTTTCTACAAACAAAAAATAGAATTTTTTTTACCAAATTCGTCGATTAATAATTTAAATAAACTGTCCGCGTTTCTTCCACTACTTACATAAAAGAATCAACAAACCTTTCAACAACTTCACAGTGCATTACATATCTAAAAATTTTGGAAAGTTGAGATTTACAAGTAATGTCGGTCGTTTCATCAATATGCCCCGAGAACAATTCGCAATTATGCAGTTCTTCTAAATTTTGCCTTTAATAATGAAGCTAACACTCTCAATTAGGTCATAATGAATTGATTTAGACGTCACGGAAGAACCAGTGGCGTTATTCAAAAAGTTCTCTAATTTTGAATCATACGTTTTTAAAAAATCTATTAGCTTCTTGAAATTTCCTTTATTATATGAATCTCCTTTTTTCGTCATGTTCTCGAAAAGAATTTTCTTGAGAAGATAAATATATAACGGCATCAATTAGTCTCTTTAATATCTCCCTATTTTCACGGACTTTTTCATTAAAATTTTCTATTTCTCTTTTATGCGCAGAATCCAAGAAATTTACAATATTTTGTTTACCAAACATTTCGAATTTAATGCAAGATGAACTATGCTCCTGAGATTTTTCGTGCCTTTCTAAACCTCGCTACAAATTTTGCTAATTATTAAACTCGGCCCTACCCCAAATTGAGGATTGATCATTAGTAAATAACAAACATTTCCAACAATATAATTTGTTTTCAACTGTTGATGCCGTTAACCACTCGATTTTTTGAAAATTGCTATCACTAGACCCTCTGTTTTGTTTACAAATTGTGAAAACTAATGACGGCATTGACGGTGTAGGTCTGACCATTTTTTTAATTCTTATCTTTTGATCATAATTAAGAGAACTAAATCCATTTAACAACAAATAATCCACCACGTCTGGACAACAAGACATGTCGTTGGGAATATTTTCACCTAGAGCACTCATCTTTCAACCACCTGTTAAATATTTTATGTATGTTTATGTTCTCCCACGAAACCACAAATTGCCACTGTCCTTGTTCTATAACTGTTATTTTCTTGGAAGAGAGGAGATCAATGCTCAACCAAAGTGTACATGCGCTAGAAAGAGATGGGGAGCTAGAGGCTAGCTGCCCTCACTAACAGATACAGAATGTTTGCTGAGATAAGCGCCAAAAATTCTAGGTCACGAACAATGAATGTATTGAAATGGGGGTTGTCTGGCCGCTAGCCTCCTCAGTTCATCCAAGCAAGCGCGAAAGCGCCAGGAGAGACCGGGAAATATGCATACGTGGAGTGGACTATCGGGACTACAATGTTACATGTTTGTGGAAAGGAAAGCAAATTTTTTTACACTGAAAATTAATTAATGAATTATAAACAATATTGAGAATTGAGATATACCTAAGTAGAAATTTCTAAAAATATTAGTTTGGAGATATTCTGCTTCTTCCAAAATTTTAGAGGAAGCTTAGCCTCCCCTGCTTCCCCTGACCAGCCACACTATGTGTTATACTGCCAAAGTTTACATAAACACTTTCCAAAAGGCAGAAAAGGTAGAGAATTTCTTGATTTTACATACATTTAATAAAAATAAGCAAATTGAATAATAGTATCTGTATACAAATTGTAGTCAGAAAATCGTCGGTATGATTGAATAAAAAATAAAAGGCGCTTATTTTTACTTGTCGATATTTTAATAATTTTTTAATCTTCTTCAGTACTAAAAATAGAAATTACAACTTTTCTGCCAATGACAATAATAATTATTGAAAATATATTTCAGTATCAATATCAGCATATCACTTAAGACTATAAGCCTTGGATTCCAATTGACTCTAAGACAAGAAATCAGTAAAATTCCGATATATTAAGACAAAAAACATTTAAATGACTGTGTAAACGAATAATAATAAGGTAAATGAAAACTAAGTTGCTTGAATATTTCAGTTTTAAGAAGGTGGAACTTTTAAATATTTTTTAATTAAATTGTTATAAACAACACTTAAATTGTTCGTGTTGGTTTTTTATTGACCACATTTTGATGTAGATTAATAATAGTTATTTATAACACTAGGACGTAAAATACACTTTTTCGTATGATTACGGAAAATTGCAACCGTATGAGTACGAAAAACATTTTCGTCCGTATGTCATTAATTATTTTTTATTCGATTGTAAGAAGAGAATAATAAATTTTTATTTCTTATATTTATAGTAATTGAAAAAACTGATCAATCGATTTCATGTCACTCTGACACAATTTAATAAAGAACATTTTTTCATTTGTTTATGGTATCAATTATTGCGTTCATGTTTGTTTACCGTGCGAAAAATACTTTTCGGGAAAAGTAGTCGCCTAGAAATGACAACAAAAAAATAATACCAGTTCTGAAAAGAAGATTTTTTCGTTTAGATATTCGAACCAAAGAACATAATTGTATTAAAAATACAATCGAATAAAAAAATCATTTCACTAATTAGTCTCTTTTGCTAATTACTCTCTTGATCTAAAATGCTGATATTGTCAAAATTAAAAAAAATATATGATCAAATGAAAACTGGTAGAGACTGGTGAGCTAGCATAGTTGTGTCCTTCTTTTTCCTATATTTTTCTACACATGGATTAAAATGTTCACTAGTTCTAGCTTTTAAGTATTGTTTGGTTTGAGCAATGTAAATTTTATTACAATTGAGACAAGGAATTCTATACATATCGAACTGGAATCCAGTAGGAAGTTTATACTGATGTTAATAATAACATTACATAGTTTTTTTAGGGTATGAAATTCATATTACTTAATTTTAAAATTCTGTTTTTCAAAGATTTAACGATGGTTAATATTTGTTTTAATTAGTTAAGATTTCTCCCAGAGTTAATTTCCTTTTCAAACCAATTATTGCTAATATTATGTTCATCAGATCTTATGAGAGTAAAACATATGAATGAAATCATTTTATTTCGTTCAATTTCAAGAGTAATTCTGATGTTATTGTGGCAACTATTAAAATAACCTAAAATATTACCTAATTCTCCTTGAAGAATGGATGATAATAATGTCATTTATATAAATTTTACATAAAGATATATTAAACTGTAGGTTCATCAAAATAGTGTGTAGTATGTAGTAATAATAATAATAATAATAATACCTTTATTAACCATTGTGTGATACATAACATGTATATATGGTAAGTCAAATAAATTATGTACAGTGTATAAAACAAACAGTAAAAATAAAACAAACAATAAAAGAAAAGTAGACAACAAAACAGTAACATGTATGAAAATTAATTAATTAATTATTGTGCCAAAAACTCTAAAACACTATAAAAAGACATTTCTATTAAGTAATTTTTTGTAGCTCTCTTAAATTTGTTAAAGCCTGTTATAGTTTTTACATGGTCAGGAAGTTTGTTACACAGATTGATGGCGTTGTAATTAGGCGAATGTTTATACAAAGTGGTAGATTGAGGCGGTATTGTCAATTTGTTATTATTTCGAGTATTATAAAAGTGTGTATCTCCCAGTTTATTAAAATTTGTAAAATTTTTATATGTATAACACACACATTTTAGAATAAAAATACATATTACAGTTAATATTTTATTTTTCTTAAAAAACACCTCTGCAGCTATCTAATGGCTTTAAATTAAAAATAAGTCTGATTATTCTTTTTTGTGAAATTAGTACCCTGTTTATATTTCCGCCTGCACCCCATGTGACTATATTCATAGACAAATGGCTGTAGACTAAGGCATAGTAAATATTTAACAAACCATTAGTATCAAGTACAGTTTTCATTTGAAGAATAGCAAAAAACGCAGAACTTAATTTGTTGCATACAAAGTCCTCTTCTATTATGAAAATTTATGAAGACGGTTTTTTTATCATTCAATATAAGTTGATTACGCTGACACCAGGTATCAAGGTCATTGCAGACATGAGTTATATTTTCAGCTAACTCCTCAGGGGTCTGTGCTGACACTGTAATGGTAGTGTCATCTGCGAACATTGTAACTCTACCTTTTGTGATGTGCTTTGGTAAGTTATTCACATATAATGCAAACAGTAATGGTCCCAAGACAGAACCCTGAGGAATTCCCATGTGCACATCCCTCATATCTGACATAGCATTATTATATTTTACCAGCAATTTTCTGTTGGACATATAGGACTCTAGCCACTTCAGTAAAGTTCCCCGTATTCCAGTATTGTATAATTTGCTTACTAAAAACTCAACATTAACAGTATCAAATGCGCGAGAGAGGTTAAACATTAGTGATATAACGTACATTCCTCTATCAAGGTCTTTATAGACAGGATCTAAAAGATAATAGGAAGCAGTTTCAATAGATTTTGTGGATATAAAACCATGTTGGCAGGGTGAAATAATATTATGCAAATGTAAAAATTTAACCATCATGTTGTGAACCAGCCTCTCTGTTAGTTTTGAAATTACACTCAAAAGTGAGATTTGCCGATAATTGGCTATATTGCAATGTTGGCTAAAATATTGCTAGCGGATTATCCATAGCCGTACCTTCTTTCTGTTTATAAAATTTATCTTGAAATAGAAAAAATTGGTATTAAACCAAGAAATTATCATCTTAACTAAATCTTTTGGAATATTAGTGAACGAACTCACCACATCTAGACTAATCTAATTAGGATGTATCCAGAAGTTAATGTAATTAATAAAAATGTTAAACGAAAATAAAATGTATTTCAAATTTATTCCATGATACATGTACAAAATTGTGGAACCTGCTATAATTATTATTGTTTATAATTATTATTTTTTTATAAAAAAAATGGTATTAACCATTTTCAAAATAATAAGTTGGGTTGTTCGTAAAATAATGGTATGAGTTCCACGATTTTGGAAAATCTCATAAGGGTTCCGCGAAAAAATAAGTTTGGGAACCACTGGCATGGTAGCCGAGTGGGTAAAGTGCTTATAGCTGTTTACTCGGTACCGAATATCGATGATTCGAATTCATTCCGGAGCAAGTTAGAAATTTTATTAGTAATTTGTTGCGGATTAAGATGGGAGAGAACTGTCGATGCCTAGATGTAGTTCGGATTCCACAATAAACTATATGGCATCGTCTCTCTTTACTCAATACAAAATTTTAGGATTTTCTGGGAATTACTTCGGTGATTGAGTGGCGGTTAAGAAAACATTAAAGAAAAACAAAACATTGCTTCTGAAAGCTGCGAATGACGTTGTGGAGCATATTTGCTGGGACTATGAATTTCCTGTCATATAGCGTCTTTTAGATTTTCGACTGTGCACAGGTTACGACAGAAGACACTCTCTTTAAGGACCCTAAAAGGAAAAAGTCCACGGTAGATAAGTCAGGAGATATTGGAGGTCAGTTAATGTCTCCATTTCTTGAAAAATTGTTGTGAAAATATTTCGCGTAGTTCTGCCAAGGTGTGGCGAACAATAAGCATGTTGGGACCATATTTCTTCCAGTATTCTTTGAACTTGGGATGTTCTAATCAGTATAGTTTTCTAAATTTATAGTTATGAGCCGATTCTGAAGATCTTCAAAAATAAGGTCCAATAACACCAGAAACACCTAAACCACACCAAACGACCACCTTTGGACTGCGGAGTAGTCGTTCATGCAATTCTTTTGGGTAAGTATCTGGCCAATAGTGGAAGTTTCGCTTATTGAAAAACCCAGTTAAATGAAAGTTTGCTTTATCCGACATTAACAAATTGTTTAATAACAAAGGATTTTGCACAGAACCAGTTTCTCGCCATTTTCTAATCTATTTTATTATTGTATTCCTTGTTGGCACTTGTCCTCTTCTACGATGATGTCCAAACATCGACTCAATCTCGGCCGGAATACATGTTCTATAGGCCAGCGATTCATAATAAAATAAATTCCAGACTAAATAGAGTATTTTGTTCATATATAGGTAGAATTCTATTTGACATTTTAGAAAAAATAGCATGTTGTAGCTTTAAATACGTGTGTCTTGATTCTATTTGTTTTATATGTTAATTCAATGGCTACGGGTTTATTGCACATTAAAATATTACTTACTATTGGACAATTTTAATGTAACTTTATAGTTTTAAGGTAATAAATATGCATTTTATTTTATAAGATGTCGGAAGGAAAAAAATTGTAAAGATTATTTCACTCAAACTATATCAGCCAATAATTATTTTGATTTTCAATAAAATCAAAAATCAATATTTGAAGAATTGACAGAAAGAATCGTTAACAAGTTAACAACGCCTCGAAACAATCAAGTATTGCAAGCACTTCAAACGAAGTCCTTGCAGAAAAAAGTTTATACCACAAAACAACTTCATTTCGTCGAGATCTATTGACATTCGGCAATAAAAAGTGAAACATCCTGTATAACAATCTACTCTTTATTATTTTGTCTACTATCCGTCCTTGAAATACTACCCCGTAATTACAAATCACCCTGTAATATACTATTCGCAAAATATTAGAAAATGAAACACTATGTGTATTTTTTTACCAAAAATTACATAGATACTTGTTTTCATTAATCTGAGTAACCCTTGAAAAAGTTAAAAATGATTAAAGTTCATTTTAAATTTAATAAATTGACTTCATCGTAAACTTATTTTGCATTTCGACGTTTCTACAATCCATAATTTTGTCAACAAAACTTATTTATTTTCGACTTCAAAAAACATCCTCAAGCAAGAATTCTCAAGAACAAAGCAGAAATAAATAACTCTCCTTGATTTAAATTTCCAGTATAATTTGATGATTTGTTAGAGGAACAAGACTGTCTGAGCAACTCGCTAATTACTTGCATGTACAGAATTTCGAGAGACATCAGCAAGGGGTCGCATATTGCCGCAGTATAACGTTAAAATTTTCTATGATCAAAATGAAATTCTTACAGTAGTCAAAAAATGCGGAGCACTCGAAGAATGCGTGACGTTTGCCGGCAAACTGAGCCTTACGGAGACGGCCTTTAGGCTGCAAGGCTACTGCACAGACACCGTACAGGAGCCGACAAAGCCTCGTCTTGTTTTAAAGACACAGATTTAGTATTAACCGAGAGTCAAAATAAAACCAATAAATTTATAGCTCTTAAAAGTGTTTATAAAACATTGGCCGCCTCAACATGCTGATGACCATTTATTTCAGAAGCAGAGGCCGTACTGTTTCTTTTTCTATGCACAAGAATTTTATAATACCAGTTTTGTTTTGTTGTCGTTTTTATTTACTATATCATATATTCTTACTCATTACGGCAGTTGGCATGGGATTTTATCAAAGCATCTCATACGTTGAACACTCCGGATCTTCGGCCCGCTTTACCGATTCATCTACTAGCAGATTTTATTATCGATATCATAAAAAATATACTCCATAATCATCGTGTTCTGTGAACTAAACCCTAATTAGGTCTGTAAATTGTTTACATACGAGGATTAGGATGTAAATGCACATAAATTGTGATGTTAATGTGAATTGGCGAAAAATGCTAAACTAACTGGAACAATTAAAACCAAAGAATACGTGGCTGTTTTTAAGAGAAACATATTTTTTGCAAATCTACAGAGTGAGTATATACAGTCCCTGGCCAAATACTGACTTCACTTTGTTTGAATTTTTCGTTATTGTTTCAATAAATTTAATATTTAATAGGAGTTTCGTATTAACCACTACTCAATATGTTGATATTTTGTCGGAACTGAAATGGATAAAAATGTAAGAAAACCTCAATTTTTCAGTCGATGCTTCGATAATACTTATTATCTTCCTCAGAACTAACAAATAAAAAAATTGTCTGTGTAATGTAGCAAATCTAATAGATAAAAACATATTTAAAAATTTTTTAGAGATTAAAAATACTAACATTAACATTCTGAAAAAAATTAAAAATTTCATAAATTTACCTAATGGCACTTACATGTATCAATAAGAAAAAGGTTAATGCTGAATGTAAAAACATTAAAAAATATAATAACTTCAATATTTAAAAAATTAAAAAATAATTATCATTCATGCTTACGTCTTTGGTTTTTTGTCAACACAATCATCATCATCAAATATTTAAAAAAATAAAATAACGTAACTTATGCAGAATTTCAGTGCAAATATTTTAGTGTAGTCAGAACAGAAACAATTTTTTATATGTATAAGGGTTTGAAAATATTAGTGGCAGTTTATCAAAGAAACTTTGAAAGAAGCATAATTATAATTTTATATATTTTTCCATTAGGTTATTATAAATTTATAACAACTTAGTAGAAAAATATATAAAATTATAGTCGTCCCTGTATACATAAATGAACAACAAATCGATTCTTTATTTCAAATTTAACGTATTTTTTCAACGACTGACATAATAAATAAAAAGAACATTTTTTACAGAGAATTTTTATAAAGCTTCTTTCTTTCTTTCATTAATGTTTCCTTATACATATAAGTAGGGCTGTCAAAATGTTCCGTGGGACAGTGGCGTACGCGAAATTAGCTAATACGAGAAACAATAAACTGTTACAATTCATAACAATGTATGTAAAACTTACCCTCTTAACTAGCTTGATGAACTAGCTTGCTTATCACAAACTGGAGAAGATGTGTATCCATTTTGCAGCATCAGGTATGTTTCTATGGTTGTCTCCATGAGTGATGTTCGCTTTGGTGAAAATATATTCTTATATTTTGAAAACGACTGTTTGACATCTACTGATGTAATACACGCATACGTAAAATAGTCTTTAAACGCACTAACGGATCTGGGGCTGCACCATCACATATTTGTCTTAATTTGGTAAAACCGGTGTCTTTAGTTAACACACTTGCGAACATTTCTTTAATGCGCTTATTTGTTGCGTCGCCTATAGCGTGTAGCAGTAGATTTACTTCGTCCACTATTTACAGTGACGCACTGTTTTCTAATTTTTTTTGTGCTTTCATGTAATGATTTACAGGTCTTCGCAATATTTTTTTAAAGCTGTTTCAACAGAAATATCTTCGAATTTTGTCTGGCTTTCCTTAATAGCTGCAGCTTCATCTGGATTGAATTGTAGTATCACAGCTTTTATTTGTTGGAAATATTCAGCATAATAAAAAGCTGTCTGCAACCATGTTCCCCAACGTGTAAGAATCGACTGTGGTGGTTCAGGAATATCGGGACACTTGCTATGAAATGCACGGAGACGTTTAGGAGATGTAAGAAACACTTTTTTTTGTACTTGCTATTAATGCATCCACCTCTGGAAAACCTTTTTGGAATAGTTTCTGCCACAAGATGTAAAGCATGCACTTTACACGTAACATGTATAAACGTACAACCTTGTTCTTGCAAAGAACGGCCTACCGAACGCATTGTCACGGCGCCATCAGTCACAAACATCAACACTTGACTTTTTGACAGTTCAAATTTTTCTAACGTCTCCAGCACTACCCTGGTAATTGTTTCGCTAGTACACTGACTTAGACTTTTGCTAGCTAGTAACAGTGGAACTGTCGGTTTAAGAGAGTCCAGTACTCGTACTATAACATTTAAAATATAATTTTTTTTATAATCTGTTGTCTCATCAACAGATAACCACAGCCGTGTATTTTTTAATTCACATTTCATCTTATTTACCATGTCTACGTGTACAGTTGGTAGATAGTTACATAACGTTGTGCGACTTGGTAGCTTCACCTGGGCATTGTATTTATTCCAGAACTCTCTAAATGGTTGTTTATCGAGTATGTGCAGCGAAATATCACAGGCAATCAGCATTAATAGTAAATCAAACATAAACTGTGTTGTCGAAGGCACACCATTTTTTTTATTTTTATGGTGTACACTATTTACGTGAAGTCCACAATTACGCTTATCCCAGCACATCAAATCTTTCTCGCACACTTTACAAATTATTTTAGCACCATTATAGAATAAATTCGGGAATTCACCTATGAATTTATTCACTTTGTCAGCAAATGGCCGCTTTCTACCCCTGCGTACGTCTGCCATGCTTTATTATTCAATTAATATCAACAATACAGTACAACAAATAAAACAAAAACACAAAAACCATATGCAATACGCCCAAGTGACTTAACGTGTACACAACTCGAAAGCTAATAATAGCTGGACTGGAGAAAGAGTTTTGCGGTCAAGGTGAATGCCGGCGATAGTAAGTACATCTGTACTCTACAACCATGATATACAGAAACGATTTGCAGCTTTACATATAAGGTTTGTTCCGACAGCAGTCACGGACTGGCTTGAAACCATCAGAAATATAAGCCCAGTCAAATATTACTGTAAATGCAGTGAGCTTAGCGTATAAGAAGCAGCTGAGTGAATAATTCTAACGGTTTCAAACTGGCCCGAGACTGACTGACTTTACACCAAAATAGTTACACTAGACTCCTACATAAGTTACGTTATTTTATGTTTTATAATATTTGACAAAACACAAAATACTCCATTAAGTAAGCGTGACTGATAATTAATTTTTTTAAATTGTTTTAAATATTGGAGTTACTATATTTTTTAAAGTTTTTACACTTAATAATAACTCTTTTTGATTGAAATAATTAAGTGCAATTAGGTGAATTTATGAATTTTTAAAATTTTTTCAAAATAAATAGTAGTTTTAATTTTTTTAAAATTTGGTATTTGTGTAATGTGTCAATTTGGCACCCTTCAGTACAGCAGCGATACTTTGAACATTTTATTACAGTAGGGTCTCAAGCACCAGTTCCTGTTTTAAAGTGTAGGAACACCACTTTATTCTATCAGCAGCATGATAGAAGCTAGAATAACTCAGTGATGAAACGGAATGTCCAGACAGGTCTGTGTACGTGGTTGTCGGTTGTGTAGCAATGGACAACAAAACCGATGATCAGTTATCTCAAGCACAGCTAAGTTACGGAAATTACTACTACGGTATTTACAGCAAGCGGTTAATGACTCTATTCACTAATGCTTAAGGCGGTATTGCGGCAGGCGGTCGGCGCAGCAGGTATATTCAGTGGTAAGCGGTTACGGAGTACAAGTAAGACACAAGTGCAGAAGGTCAGTCCAGGGACAGGCGGTATATATGACTATCTAATCGCGAACGTGCTATATCTTTAAACTAGCTTCTAATATCCCTTATTAGGATTTCTTGACACCGCGTGGCGGAAGAAATGGTTTGTACATTACAGCTACAGGCACTTAGTGAGATTCCTTCCACCAATCGAGGCTTAAAAACCTCACCGGTGCCACGTCGCGTGCGCCTGATTAAATCCCTTCCACAGATCGAGGATTCAAGATTTCACCGGTACTAGTTCAACTACGACTGAGATTAAATCCTGTCCACAGATCGATGCTTAAGGATCCTATCTTTACATCAACAATAAATAGAAATGATAATCGAATATTCCCGGTGCTCGTCTAACTAGATAACACAGAAGTTCAGTTCTACTAACTTGGGTTTTAATTGTAACCTTCTAAACCAGAGATATGCGTGCGTGACTGGAAATATTAGAGGTTAACTTTCGGTAGCTAGTGATAGATTAGAGGAATAGGTTATCAAATCAACTTCAAGCTTACTTTCTGTACAACCTAGTTTTAGTAAACCAGGCTGTCGGACGGAATGCATCATGCCCCTCCCCGAGCACCTAATGAAATGCTTTTCACAGATCGAGGCTTAAAGATTTCACCAGTACTTTAATGCAACTACGACTGAGATGGGACTCTCTCCACAGATCGAGTTTTAAAAGTGCTATCTTTACGTAAGTACTACATAAAAATGACAACCGAATATTCCCGATGATCGTCGTTGAATAGATAACCCGACTTTATCAATGGATCGCGAAATTTACCGAACATCTTCGGAAAACGGGCACTTTGGACAAAATCATACAGCAGTAAATTTGGACACAAACATTAAATGACGGAAATACAAATAAAAACAGTAAAACGGTCAAAGTAATTCTTACCACTACCTGGTTGCGGAGTACGAGTACACTGGAGATCGGGAGCTGCTTACTACTAACTTAAGCAAACACTTTAGGATGTTGTTCATGAGTTATCTAAAGCTTTTAGGATTTAAATCAGTTTAATAATTGAACAAATACACTGGTCTGCAACGAAATCCTCCTTTAAAAAATTATGCTATAAGTATGAAGATTTTAATGCTCTGAATCTATTCCCGTTGGCCGATTTTTTCTATCACGTCTAGATTTTTTTATATGAATTTTTTTTTAAATTTCATAAATTTTTTTTTTTTAAATTTTTTTTTTGTCAACATCAAGAACATACATACATATAAAATAAGTTTTAGCGAGTTGTAAGAGAAAGAAAGTAAAGTCACAGCGAATACTGCGCATGCGCATATCTACTACCATAAAAATCACTGTCAATACTTTCTTTCTTTCTCTTACAACTCGCTAAAACTTATTTTGTATGTATGTATACTGTTCTTGATGTTGACAAAAAAAAAAAATTTAAAAAAAAACAAAATTTATGAAATTTAAAAAAAAATTCATATAAAAAAATCTAGACGTGATAGAAAAAATCGGCCAACGGGAATAGATTCAGGGCATTAAAATCTTCATACTTATAGCATAATTTTTTAAAGGAGGATTTCGTTGCAGACCAGTGATATTAGTTATTACTGGAGATGTTCAAAATATCCAATGAAAGAATTTGAAGTACCAAATACCAAATACCCTTATAAAGTATTTTTACTTACTCCAAATCACTAGTTATTTAATGTAAAGTAAAGTAATTCAAAATACGAAATATTGGTCTAACGTATTTGAAGTAAGTTGGAACTTACCATATTTTGAATATTTGAGGGTATTTGAAATAGTTTAATCTCCTTCAAATAATTTGAGGTATTTCAAATACCTTTAAAGTATTTTAAGGACTCTAAAGTATTTGAAACACTATAAGATATTTCAGGTATTCTAAAAGTATTTCAAATACTTGAAAAAATATCAAAAAAATTCAAATAAAGGGAAGCGAATCTAATAATTTAACCATGGACTGTAATATGCAAAAAATTCTATTATTTATATCATTCAAAAACATCATAGACACTGATACTAATAATTTGGAATCATTTTTAATAAATACCCAGAGAGTTGACCTTAAAAGTCAAATTTTATAATACTCATCTCTCTGTCCTACAAAAACGCCCAACATTGATTGAACTGAGTAATTTCGACATTAAATACTCGAGTGCTTGGTATTAATCGTGCCCGTATCGAGTGGTCTCGGTCAGAAATTTCCGCGAAGTTTGAATTCGGGAATATTTACGTGTTCAACTTAAAACGTACGACGCCTTTGAGGAATATTGTAACGTTCATCTAGATACATCCGAGCAACATGTCGATACGAGGACTTCACGCATCACTCGGGACGATAAAGACTTGAAAAAACTGTTGAACTGGTTTACTCAACATCTTCCCTCCTCAGAAATCGATTCGCTTCTTTCCATAAGTACTGTAGTTGTCGGAGATGAATAGATTAACTGTCATTTGTCCAGAGAAAAAGGTATCGAGGGGATGTCGACCATGGTTACCATGTTTGAAAATTTCGAGTCCATTAAATTCAAACGCAAAGATAAGGTCATCCCATTGGCAGCAGTCAACAGAAGCATAAAAGTCGGTAGAGCAACAATTTCCATTAACCCACTCATGTTATTTGCATTGCGAAGAAATTCGACGACGAGTTGAAGGATTATCTTAAATTCAAGCTTGCCCCATTTCCTTTGTCGCTTTGCTCGGAAGAAAGAATGCGCAAAGGCACAAAATAATCATTGTATAAAGTTTTCACACAACTTCCAGAAGGTGTGGAACTCGGAGATAACCAAATGAATGTTTTGGATGAATGATACCTTTTGCATAAAGTTATATGGCACTGTAATGATTCTTTTGCGTCCATTTGCGAGAAGTACGTTCAATATGTACGAAGTCACTACGGTTTCATGCAGTCGCTGTTTTCGATAATTATCCGACTGATGGTGGCAAAAGGAATACCAAGACCGCAGAAAGACTTCGCCCATCGAAGAAGCATATATCTGCGGATGCTTTCTTCGATGAAACAATGCCGGTTCAAGTTTCCCAAGAAAGATTTTTTAACCAATGAAAACAATAAAGCCCGTCTAATTTCGATGCTGACAACAAAAATGGAGCAAGCTGCTATTACTGTTAAACAGGCAGAAGAAGATGCTGATGTGTTGATTTTCAGCACAGTGATTTCCTTGTGCTCAACATTTGATGTTGTTTTCGTCGTTGGCGAAGACATTGATTTTCTTGTTCTGCTGTCAGCTTTAGCACCATCCCAAAGTAACATCTACCTTCGCAAACCAGGAAGAGGCAGAATTACTGAAAGACTATATTCAGAGAATAGTTTGAAACATGAAGAAGTGGCTGAGAACATTCTGTTTCTCCATGCGTTTAGTGGCTGCGACACGACATCGTCCATCTTCAACCAAGGAAAAACAAAATTTTGTACGTTGGTTCAGAAAACCGCAGGAATCAGTACCACTATTAGCATCTTCAAACATCAGGATGCAACATCAGAACACATCGCAGACGCTGGAGCACACTTTCTCGTTGCTTTGTATGGTGGCAACATGGAAGACGAAACCTTGGAAGAAGTCCGCTACCAACGTTTCGCTAAATCTGCTATAAAAAGCAAATTCAATCTTGCTTCTTTGCCACCAACGAAGGACGCTGAGCGGTAACATACGTTCAGGACATACCACCAAGTCCAAAAATGATGTGGGATCCAAAAAAATCCAGAAGACTGGGCTGAAAACTTGGCAGCAATGGGCTCGCTCTACTGACAATGACAGAACAACCAGCATCCGAGAACTTATTGAAATTCTTTTCATACACTTGTCGGATGCGGCGGAGCATGTATTTGCAGGAAAGCTGGGTTAAAGTGTTGTTGTATGTGGCTTCTGCAGTGGTCAGTCATGCGAAAATGTACCGGAGGTTCGCATCGACAGCGAGGACGAAGATGACAAAGATTTATCAATGGAAAAATAATGGATTCTCAGAAGCACCGATGATGATGACATTGAGGACACAGAATATACTGAAGACGTCAACATCAACCCACCAGGACCATCAAAAACAGGAAAACGCTAATAATATAATTGCGTGGTCAAGGTGGTGTGGAAATGAGTATACTTGGAATTTACAAAATTATTATAACTATATAATAAAATTGTAGAAACGCGCATAGAATGCAGTATAATGTGTTTTTGTGTTTCGTGAAAATCCACGTCAGTGTTATCTTCAAATGAAAGGTTCCAACCCACGTTAGGCTCATAAACTTAAATTTCAAATACTTTTGAAAGATTATGTAATGTGGCTATTAAAAGCTTCCACTTTTTAATATATTGTATAAACACTGATATTAAGTTGACCTTTGGTTGTGTATGTAGAGAAAATAGGAATATCTTTGGACAATGATTTTTTCTGCAAAAGGTACTACTGTACGTGACAACTTTATACCTTCCAATTAAATAATTATAGATAATATATTTGTACTTTGTTTGATAATTATGAGAAAATATTACTCTTATTTATATTCTCTTTCTGTTCCAAGTTTAATTCTGCACAAAATAGTTGTCTAATATTTAGAACTCTAGTTTGGTTAAAAAGTTCATCAATATGGTAAGTTATTTCTTTGTCCCTAATTTTTAACATCCATTTCTGGATTATTTCTAGTTTTTGTATATTATAAGCTTCACCTCACGCCATGATGACGTACCATAATTGAAATTCCACAAGCATTTCTTCGCTGGTGGACTCTTTTTCACTATTTTTCGTTTCTTCGCCTTCTTCCAGTTGACGGTATATAATTGTTCCTGCCTAGCTTATTCACAAAGATCATTATTAGAATCAGAAAAATCTGCACCTTTTAAATTATTTGATTTTTTTAAAATTTGACCAGCTAGATTTTATTTCGTTCTTTATTTCTTGCGTTTGCTGTTCTGTCTCTTTGCTGCTAACAGAAAACATTGCTATATATTATATTTAATTTTTTATACTACAGTAACATCTAACATTTTGCTGTTGTGTATAAAACACAGGTAGTTATTTTA
Organism: Rhamnusium bicolor; assembly: GCA_029963845.1. Classification (NCBI taxonomy): domain Eukaryota; kingdom Metazoa; phylum Arthropoda; class Insecta; order Coleoptera; family Cerambycidae; genus Rhamnusium; species Rhamnusium bicolor. The sequence goes on from JANEYF010002797.1 coordinate 38,133, forward strand.
TTTTAAAAAAATTCCCTTTTTATTTTGAATTATAAACCTTCAATTTGTAGGTGGTTTTAAACTACACCCTGTGTATAATTATTTTGGTGAAATATGATTTTAGAACTACAGAAATGCTCGTCAATTTATATTATTTTATTTATTATATTCTTAGTTTATAACAACCGTTCCTTTCATTTAATAATTGACATATTGGGATTATTGGTAATTATTCAACATGGACGATGAACCTGTTTTTTATATCATTAATTAATTACCTCAGCTAAATATTTTTGAAAAAAATAATGAATGCATCATCGTCATAGTTTTCTATAAATAATCTCAAGGTCACCAAACATGTTTATGGTGTCATTTATTTTTGGATAGTGCACACTCGAAAAAAATACTGTTACTGTTAATATACATATATAATAAGATGATATGAAGACTTTAAAATTCATATTTAAAAACCTTTCTGTATTGATTGTTGGTTAAAAAAAAATAGTTAAGTAATCTTGATTCAATATAATTTTTTAAATTATTAATTGCATAGCTTTGTGCCGTAAGTACAATAATACGTTTTTAAACATTTGTATCTCTGTTGAACTCTTATTAAAAAAAAGCTTAATGTTTACGGCGGCGGGTTAAACTTGAAGGTTTAACAAGAACTATTACTATTTATAGTTAAATTGATTTCTCGGCTTAGAAGACTAGAATTTGGACCACAAAATTACGTTAATAGTCGTTTATTTTCTCACTAACCACTAATTAATATTTATCATTGTACCGCATATAAAACAGAAGATATAATTTATTTAACACATTTCAACTAATTAATGAACCATGTTAAAGAATTCCGGTTGAGAGAAATACAGGGTGATCGAAAAAATTCAGGAGATGATTTCTGAACCAATTTTGAGACGAAAAACTCAAATAAAGTGTAGTCCTTAAATTGTTTCGTTTTGGAGATAGTGTTGATTTAAAAAAAAGTTTTTCTTAATATCTCTGATATGCGTAGAAATATTCTTATGAAACTCGATGTGCGTAATAAGCACTTAGAGATACTTAGTTTGGCTATACATGTTTTTTTTTTCGATTCAAACAGGGGTATTCAGTGGTAGTCTTTTAGTATTGGCTACATGCCTGACATTAGAGACGACTTACTTTTTATATCCTTCTTCTATCTTATTTTCACAAACACAATAAGATGTAGACGTAGAGGTCTCCCACGGTCGAAACATTTATACATTAAATACGATAACCGTCTTAAATTATTTTTAAAAACACACCAGCAAATAATCAGATATAAAATAATTATTACTTATAATATTACACTTTCTCCTACAACGCACTGCTACACAAATCGGTAACAAAACTAAATTAGAACCTAAAGTATCACAGAATATTAATGAAACTCCGTCTCTGTCGTGCGCCAACATAGACAACAATTTAACGTAAGCGGTGTAAAAGACGGAAGATGTCATGTGTTAGACATTTCCTCCCTCATGTCGCGTTTTACCCTGCATGTTCCGTAACTAAAACGATTTCTCCTACTATACCAGCGCCAACTGCGCCTTTAGATCGGCAAAATATTGTTTTCGGAGGTAATGGGAATAGTAACGACTCTTCAGATAGCCCTGACCATTGTGCCGACCCTTATTTGTATATTTCAGAAAGTTTTAGTAACCCTCACTTAATTACTCAAAATGAATTGAATGATTACGTGACTTGAGTTTGTCAAAATAACAAGCAGAACTTCTTGGTTCCCGACTTAAGGAGTGAAACTTCTTTGCTAAAGAAACAAAGATTACGACTTTTAAAAAAAGAAATGCAACATTTTTCGCATTTTTTAATATGAAAAATTCACTGTGTACTTATATTGATGGTTTAATGCAGTAACTTAATATCGAGCAATCCCCTTCTGAGTTGCGCTTATTCATAGATTCCTCCAAATACAGTTTAAAAGATGTATTACTACATAATAGAAATTTGAAACCGTCTATATCAATTGCCCATTCAGTAAGAATGAAAGAGGACTATGACAGTATGAGCACCATTTTTAATAAAATTAATTACAACAAATACAAATGGGAAACATGTGAGGATTTAAAAGTAGTAGCCATTTTGGTAGAGCTTCAAGGCAGCTTTGCTGTTTTCTTTGTTTGTGGGACAGTCGTGCAGTAAAAGAACGTTATGTGAAAAGAATTTAGCTGGAAGGGAAAGAATTTGAACAAGGAACTAGTAATGTTAAATATTTGTCCCTTGTAGACCCTAAAAATGTTCTTTTGCCACCTCTTCATATTAATCTTGGGCTAATAAAAAGTGTTGTGAAGACTATGAATAAAGAGGGTGAAGGATTCAAATAGTTAAAACAACTTTTTCCCCAATTAAGTGCCGTCAAACTTAAAGAAGTCATTTTTATTGGTCCTCAAATTAGAAAACTGCTTGACGATGCAGATTTTAAACGAACACTCAACAGACAGGAGGTCAGAGCTTGGAACTCAATTGTAAGCGAACTTTTAGATTAATACCAGACGCTTGGTTGCCGTATGTCTTTAAAAATTCACTTACTGCATTCATTTTTTTTCTGAAAATTTGGGTGCGGTAAGCGACAAGCAAGGAGAAAGATTTCATCAAGATATCAGGACAATGGAAATTCGTTATCAAGAACGAAGGAATTCAGCCATGATGGGTAATTACTAGGGCAGTCAAAAATGTTCCATGGGACAGTGGCTTACGCGCAATTAACTAATAGGAGAAACAATAAACTCTTACAATTTATAACAATGTATTTAAAACTTACCCTCTTAACTAGTTTGATGAACTAGCTTGTTTGTCACAAACTGGAGAAGATGTGTAGCCATTTTGCAGCATCAGGTATGTTTCTATAGTTGTCTCCATGAGTGATGTTCGCTTTGGTGAAAATATATTCTTATATTTTGAAAACGACCGTTCGACATCTACTGATGTAATACACGCATACGTAAAATAGTCTTTGAACGCACTTAACGGATCTGGGGCTGCACCATCACATATTTATCTTAATTTGGTAAAACCGGTATCTATTTAACACACTTGCAAACTTTTCTTTAACGCGCTCATTTGTTGCGTCACCTATAGCGTGTAGCAGTAGATTTACTTCGTCCACTATTTGCAGTGACTCCGCTAACGACAACGCACTGTTTTCTAATTTTTTTATGTTTTCATGTAATGGTTTATAGTTCTTCGCAATATTTTTTTAAAGCTGTTTCAACGGAAATATCCTCGAATTTTGTCTGGCTTTCCTTAATAGCTGCAGCCTCATCTGGATTGAATTGTAGTATTATAGCTTTTATTTGTTGGAAATATTCAGCATATTAATAAGCTGTCTGCAACCATGTTCCCCAACGTGTAAGAATCGGCTGTGGTGGTTCAGGAATACTGGGACACTTGCTATGAAATGCACGGAGACGTTTAGAAGATGTAAGAAACACTTTTCTTGTACTTGCTATTAATGCATCCACCTCTGGAAAACCTTTTCGAATAGTTTCTGCCACAAGATGTAAAGCATGCACTTTACACGTAACATGTATAAACGTACAACCTTGTTCTTGCAAAGAACAGCCTACCGAACACATTGTCACGGCGCCATCAGTCACAAACATCAACACTTGACTTTTTGACAGTTCAAATTTTTTGTAACGTCTCCAGCACTACCCTGGTAATTGTTTCGCTAGTACACTGACTTAGACTTTTGCTAGCTAGTAACAGTGGAACTGTCGGTTTAAGAGAGTCCAGTACTCGTACTATAACATTTAAAATAGAATTTTTTTTATAATTTGTTGTCTCATCAACAGATAACCACAGACGTGTATTTTTTAATTCATATTTCATCTTATTTACCATGTCTACGTGTACAGTTCGTAGATAATTACATAACGTTGTGCGACTTGGTAACTTCACCTGGGCATTGTATTTATTCCAGAATTCTCGAAATGGTTGTTTATCGAGTATGTGCAGCGGAATATCACAGGCAATCAGCATTAATAGTAAATCAAACATAAACTGTGTTGTCGAAGGCACACCATTTTTTTTTATTTTTATGGTGTACACTATTTACGTGAAGTCCACAATTACGATTATCCCAGCACATCAAATCTTTCTCGCACACTTTACAAATTATTTTAGCACCATTATAGAATAAATCCGGGAATTCACCTACGAATTTATTCACTTTGTCAGCAAATGGCCTTTTTCTACCCCTGCGTACGTCTGCCATGCTTTATTATTAAATTAATATCAACAATACAGTACAACAAATAAAATAAAACCACAAAAACAATATGCAATACGCCCAAGTGACTTAACGTGTACACAACTCGAAAGCTAATAATAGACTGGACTGGAAAAAAGTTCCGCGGTCAAGGTGAATGCCGGCGACAGTACGTACATCTGTACTCTACGACCATGATACACAGAAACGATTTACAGCTTTAGACTGATTACTATTGGTTCTTAAAGCGAGGCGATTCGACCCCCATAAAAGAAAAAAATTAACATATGTTTTTCAAAAATTATTCTCTATCTTTGTAAATATATCTATGTAATCCTAATATATGTCATATACATCATTGATATATAGCAACAAATAGATTAGTAAAATTAACAATAATGTTATTCCTGCCCTTAACGTTTTATTAATGTTAATTAACAAGAACACGTTACGTGTTACGAATTTTTGCTTGTCATTTTTGTAATCAGAAAATTTTATTCCAGTGGAATATGCTATTCAGGTACATGTTAAAAGAAATATATAATTTTTGTCCACCAATGTAATTATTGTGCCGTTTATAAAATTAAAATTTACAAGTTAGGATAATATATATGATTCTAATAATGACATGCATGCGTAAAGCTTGTACATAGATAAATGATAACATCATAGGGAAACATATACTGTAGAAAGAGATAGTTTAAAAAAGTATTTTATGTTATATTGTAGCAGCCTCATTAAACGTATATAGTGTCTTGGTACATTTACCCTTAAATCTATGGATTTTTCATATTTTTTGTAATCATATTGATCGACACTGATATAAATACCAAAGAGCCATTGATAAATTTCGTTTCACTTTAACATAAAGTAAATTTTAAAATATAAGATATAAAGTAAATTTTAAAATATGGTATAATAAAAATGGCATGTGGACTCAATTTTTATTGCTTTGGGAATCTTCGGTAAAACGTAACAAGATATTGCGCCAACTGTTTAAGTTTGCCTGGTACGCTTATCCATTTTAGCATTTTTATTCTTTTTCATTATTTTTTTAGCTTGGCGAATATGAATATACAATATCCGCCACAAAAAACTATAAACAATATTTATACATAATGTACACATACATAATAATTTAAATTAAATCCTATTTAAAAAAACAACCCTATGGAATTAATTAATGTTTTTATTTAATTTTGTCTAATTGGCACTGCTTATTAACAGACTCAGAAAAATGTTACTACCTCTGTCCTTCTGCCTTTAAAGCTGAAAAGTTTTACTGATTATTTTACTTTCATTAAGATAACAGTTAACATCCCCATCTGCCATGGTGGTCCTTGCCCTACTTATTGCTTATCTTCCACAATATTGTAGCTGGTAGCCCAATGACATAACAACCTTAAATATATTGACGTACCCAGAAGTGGATTCTGAATCTACAAACTTTTTAAATTAAGGGCCATTGGACTAAATTTATTGCTGATATTGCTGATACTTACATTTTAAATCGAATACGATTCTTTTGGTTCTTGATACCTGAATATCCTTCTAAAGCCTACCAACACTTGTAAAGAAAATTTCTTAAATTCTGAGGTGGGTTAAATTTAACTAAATAGAGGAATATGTTTTGTTTACACAAAAATAGCCCAAAATATATGTATTCCTTAAAAAACTAGTAGAATAGAAGTTTACCTAATTTCTCTAAACTGATCAAATCGTTTTGATGTTATGGATTCACAAACAATATCCCTTTGTAGTATTCTCTATGACTTCCTTCGTATTTTATTGGCATATGGCATATAGTTGTGTAGAGAATTGAAGACGCTATCTATAAAAAAAATATAGCTCCATTTAAAAATTACCTTGATTTCATCACGCAAAAAATGATGACGATTTTCTATGCCAAAAGATTAACAATTGATGTTATAAATTAACGTGTCCGAGGTTTTTTTGAGAAACTTGTATCGATGGAGAAAATGGATTCATTCCACACTTTTGTCAAATACTCTAAAACATACATCTAGCTCAATAGTAAACCAGAATAAACATATCGCAAAGTTTACCTATACCTACCGCTCCAAACGATCCCCAAAATTCTCAAATAACTCAATTGCTAGCTTCCAACAAAATTTATCGGCATAATCCATTTACTATAAAACAAGAAGGAGAATTAATAGAAGCTTTGATTACAAATCTTGCATTTTTAAAACATAATGAAGAGGAATATCCTGGACATTCTCCAGAGATATTAACCGATGATAAAATTAGAGTGGGAGCTGTCTGTTACGAAAGTCATTGGAAAACTAAAGGAATAACTGACTGAAAAACTATGGCTCTAATATCTTAGTGCACATATTTTTTTAAATTATATTTGTTCAATTATTGCAATATGAAGACACAATTTTTAAACAAATATAATTTTAAAAAAATATGTGCTCTAAGATATTAGTGCTATAGTTTTCAGTTAGTTGTTCCTTTAGTTCTCCAATGACTTCTTTATCTTTATTGTGTGAGTTTTCTAGCTCTGATTAAAATTGTTCCTCAGTGTTTTGCTACTCTCTTGTAGTTTTATGATATCACTGTAATAAGCCATTTATAAACACAATAAACCTATTAACATTTTTTTTACAACTTCAAAATCAATTAAAATAAATGTGTATCTCAAAGGGGTGTTCAAATTTATTTGCTACCATTATACAGTGTGTTTAGAAAAACATGTGCCATCGCATAAGTGGAGATTCAAATAGTTCCTATCAACATGGGTTCACTTCTGCTTCGTTTCTAAGATACACGGTGTTAAAAAGTTTTTGTCAAAATATCTCCGGAACACCTTTAGCAATTTGAATGATATTTAGATTGTGAAAAGTATTTAATATACTTACACATTTTTAGTTTAATATGATGTGGATAACTTCATCAGGGGCATGCATACGACCTTGCAATTTAAGAATTTTGTTAAAGAAATATGTATGCCACTGACCTTTTTACGTTTTGACTGCACAATTATATAGACAGGAGACAGGTAAATAATTAAAAAATATTACCTCTTGATAAGAGTTGTTTATAAGAGCGCAAGATTTGAATTGCGCGCCAGTTTGGCTGTCATGATGTCACAAGATTATGTCATGCCAGGTCGATAGGAGACAGATGGGAGTTAGTAAACCCAGAGCATTATACAATAGAACAACGCGTCCTGATTGTTAAACATTATTATCAAATTGGTGAAAGTTTGATTGCCACGATTCGTAAAGTGCTTCCAATTTTCGGTCGAAATAATATTCCTCATTCATCTACTGTGAAAAGAATAATCGAAAAATTCGAAAGTACTGATTCGGTTAGTGATGTGAAACACATGACACGAGCTCGTAGAGGTCGTTCAGAACAAAGCATCAACTCAACAACTTCTGCCCACAGACCATGCACAGTGAAGAGAGTTCATTAATTGGATCCTGAAACGACAAGAAGTGAATACCGCTTTTGCGGATAAAATCGTTTTTAGTGGTGAGGCTCATTTTCACCCCGATGGCTTCATTAATAGGCAAAACTGCCGCATTTGAGGCTCAGAATGTTTCATGAGAAAGCAATGCATACAAAACGTGTCACTGTTTGGTGTGCATTGTGATCTGGAGGAATCATTGGGCCGCTTTTCTTCGAACACGAGGCAAGTAATGCCGTAACGGTGAATGGCAAACGTTATCGTGCCATGATAACCCAATTTTCTGTGTTTTCAGCAGGACGGTGCCACTTGCCATACCGCCCGTGAAACATTGACGGTCTTGCACGAGTCTTTTCCTGGTCATGTCATCTCTCGGTTTGGTGACCAGAATTGGTCGCCACGCTCTTGCGATTTAACACCTTTGGACTTTTGGCTGTGGGGTTATCTGAAGTCACAGGTTTATGCCAACAATCCCGCGACCACCGAAGCATTGAGGGCCAAATTAGACTAGCGTCTACATATAGGTTGAAATGGGCGTTGAAGCTCCAGAAGACATGCGCGAGATTGCGACCATGAATTTTGTCTAGACGAGTCCATTATGAACACAAAGGGGAAGCCTAACTTAGTTCATAGATAAGTATTAATAATCCTTTTGGAATCGTTTGTTAGCAAGGAACTCGTTAGACGATAGAGAAGATACTCGCCTAGCACGCGGTAGGTCCAGGGTTCGAATCGCACTGATTTTTTTTTTTTAAATAAGTATTTTTTTAGTTCGTTAGTAAGATTTTCCTTGCCCTTTATACGCGAGTATCTTCTCAATCGTCTAACGAGTTCCTTGCTAACAAACGAATCCAAAATGATTTATTAATACTTATCTATGCACTAAGTTAGGCTTCCCCTTTGTGTTCATAATGGACTCGTCTAGACAAAATTCATGGTCGCAATCTCGCGCATGTCTTCTGGAGCATCAACACCAATTGCAACCTATCTGTAGACGCTTGTCAAATTAGACGCTATATCAACGAAATATCGCCACATGTATACAACACAGTTATTCAAAATTTTGCCAAAAGTGTACACATGTGCCAGAAAAGCCGTGGCGGCCATTTACGAGACGTGTTGTTCCATATATGACTCCCAAATGTCTACATTATAACTCAATAAATAAATATTTCAATATTTTGCTATAGAAAACCATGTTTTATTGAACCTTGAAATATTGCGCTCTTATTGAAACACCCTTTATTTTTTTCGATTTCAGCTTCATTAGGAGATATTTTGAAAAAAATTGAAAGAATAAGAAAACTTTAACACTGCATCTCAGAAACGAAGCAGGAGTAGACCAATGTTGATAAGAACTATTTGTCTTCTTTTTTGGGTGAGGAATCTTCAACTAAGCGATGGCACATGTTTTCTGAAATACCTTGTATAGGAAACGCAGACCAAATCATGCTTTTTTTTCAGTATATTCTTGGAAGTGATTTAACATATTTAAACATGATTAAATTCAATAAATGAATGAAACAATAAAACAATATAAAGCAAAACCTTCCTGTTTAGTAAGCATTTCAATAACATTTCACCAACTTCTGAATCACTTCAGATTATGTTATTTATTAATAATTATTCAAATTGTTTACCTTTGTGTTTCTATGCTTGATGATAATAAAAAAATTGATCTCCGACTAAGTGCAACTCGCCACATCATTTATCAAATTTGAAATGAAGGAAGTAAAAACAATTTTCATTAAAAATATTAATTTCACTTGTAGAGTTGCTCACCTGAGGCAACAGTCATAGGCGCAGAGAACTTCGACTAGTTATTTCATTATTTACGTAGTATATCTTAAGGTGCATACACATAGGCCGTGCCACATAGCGCCGCATTACGTCGCGTAATCGCGAACGTTACGGAAACATTCGCGAATACTTTGTGTGTCGTTGTTTGCGTTTTCCGTGCCGCACCTCGCTGCAACGTGAACTTGTTCACGACTGGTTTAGTTTCTAGTTGGTGCGGATTAGTTGCAATATTTTGTCGTGGCAGCATTCACTATCAAACATTGTTGCACGTGCTCCACCTATCCAAACTAAAGGCGCGCCAATGGTTACTTTCTTTTGATTTACTGACAAGAGACGGAAGAAGATCGACACAGTTTTGTACGTTCGCGATCAGCATCCGTCCAAACTCCATGTTGCTGCAACGTTTGCGAATGTGCGTCGCAGCGCGGCGCACTAGATTTGGAAGCATCTTTAGACATAGATGATAACTGAGTGATCAGTCCAATGTGCAACCAGGTTGTGTACGCGTCGCATGTATGTATTAAATATAAAGACGTCGGGTTCACAAAGACCTTTACACTTATATTTATAAGCATATAGACAAATTTCGTGACATATGACGGTACATCGATCCGGTGTGCAGAACACTTACAAAACAAAAATAAAACAAATTTTCTTATACCACATTTCCACATAACTTTATGTAACGTTGAAAGGTTAATCTTAACTGAGTTATTCATATTGAAATGAAAGAACAGTCTATTTCTCACAGAATTCCTTTTTTATTACCAGTTTCGTGAATTAAATGGTTAGTTTCAAATCTTCAGGCAACAAGACTGCAATAGCAGGAATGTAAAGATATTAATAATGTTTTTATACATGAAATTAGTGTCTTAAAATATAATTTTGGTAAAAATTATTAGATAAATCTAATAAATTAATTTAACTATTCTAGTAGATACAAATAACATTTTTTATACAATTTTTAGAAATGGAAATAAGGAGGGTAGTGATAAGAGTAGAATTGAATTTATGTAAAAATTGGTAGGATTTCTTGAATTAGCGTTGTGTTAGGTAAAACAATTATTTTTATACCTAACTGGATAGTATTCGATAATTAGAAAATTCTTCATTATCATTAGAGGAGTCTTTAAATCTCATTCATGATGATGTATAAGATGAATTAAAAATTCTAAAAGATGTCCACAGTATACTAGTGCATAAGCAGTGTAATGACATTTTAAAGGCAAATGCGGAAAATGATGTGTTTTATTAATCGATGTCTCAATGAGGAACAAGGAACTTCCTGCAAGTGATTTAGAAAGTATCAAGTTTGCAAATATTGCCTCAGTAGGTGTTAAAAGATCATTCTTGCTTTGCACTAGTATTTACCCAACGAAGGAGACCTTTGTGCACTGGTGTTCAAAATTAATTTTAGAATTCTTTTTATTAGTAGTGGTTAATCCTAGAGTCTTCAAAAGAACTTTTCGATACAAATTTGAAGTATTTTTTTGATTTGACGCAAAATTCTTTACTAGATGTAAAATTTTCGGGGCAATCATTATAAATTGGAACTCAAGGGCGGATCCAGGAGCTCCCTAATGCGGGGAGGGGGGTCACTCGACGCATGTATTGAAAAACTACCTAATAAAAAATACCAGAAATGGTGTGTAATAGAAAAAAATATGGACATTTTGAGACACATTTTTTTATATTAATTTTAAACTTAAATACAAATAAATTAAACATCAATAACGCTTACATGGGACAGCTACATTTACTTTAAATAACCGGATAGCTCAATTGTATTAAAATGATATATCACTGTAATATTCTTTGAGTTAACATGTTTCAAAAATAAACTTGTTCCATTACCGAAGGCAGACATGGATATCAGCGCCCTCCGTTCATTTAAAGTAGCTGTATGTAAATAGAAATGAGAACATGACTGTTCATAAAATTTAAAAAGGCATTTCAAAGCTAAAAACTAGTTTTCACTGAATTAAGAAATCTATGTGAATAGTTAAATTTTCGAAAAGTACATTCATTAGTGACATTACCATCTTCAATAAGATTTTTTTGATGACACGGAAGGAGTGGCAATCCCCTTTGATATCCGCGCTTGCTGGAATTTGAATTTCTTTACTACGTCAGTAATTCATCTACAAGTAAACGAGAAAGTAAAATGAAAATTAAATAAATCAATTAAAACAATAACCTTCTATCAAGAAAATGCAAAAACCGAAAATATCTCGTTAACGAGGGATGTCTATGAAGACTACTCAAATACGGCCCTAGAGCGTGTGATAGAGGAAGGCTCATGGCTGTTATCGGTTTATATCAAAGAAAGTCGGTCTGTTTGTGTAATGGGTAATTAAGAGAGGCAGTTTACTGGTTCGGGCCGGCGATTTCAACTCTACAGATGACCTCAGTTATGTGACGCTGCCCTGCGACATTCACCTGCCTCAGCGCTCGGCTACTAATCACTTTTTATTTATTGCTATTGATATTTCGTGTCAATTATTTCGGTAAAACGTAAAATATATAAATTAACTATAAAAGTAATGGTTTTCATCGAACATGTCCATATTTTTGTTAGGACATGGACGTACCAATATGATTTTAACGCGTATAGATAGGTATTGCTACTTTTTTGGTACTTGTTTTAAACAGATTTTATACGTTAATGAAATATGAGATACAGCTCAAGTACTAGTGACTTTAAAGTGACATTAATTAAAACCCTTTGATTTGACATATGTAAGTATATTAATTACAAATAGATAGACTCCATTACTCCATTGTACTTTATGTAGTCCTAAGAGTAGGTTTTCGCATTGTTAAACTGAACAAAAAAAATTGCCTTTTAATTACAAACTGCCGTTCGTGTCGGTAATAATTTTTTATGTCATGAAGTTAATGATAATAACATTACATAACAAACAATTATTGACAACTTAACAATGCGAAAATCTAAATTAAGTTTGGACTACAGAAAGTGAAGAACAGACTTTCCTTCCTCGGTCACTACCACATGAATAATTCTTCTAATTGTAAGATTTAATGAATATTTAAATAAATATAGTTTAAAAAAACTAAAAAACACGCTTTTTTTAAAGCACATCAAACTAAAAAGTGAAAAATAATTATTAATATAAACTGAAAACAATAATGAACGAAAAATACTAGTATTATTGTGAAAAAAGCGTGGGTTGCTCGATATACGAAAAATATGGCACAAAGCGCCCCACGCTTTTTTTCACAATAATACTAGTATTTTTCGTTCATTATTTTTTCAGTTTATATTAATAATTATTTTTCACTTTTTAGTTTGATGTGCTTTAAAAGCGTGTTTTTTAGTTTTTTTAAACTATATTTATTTTTCACTTTTTAGTTTGATGTGCTATGAAAGCGTGTTTTTTAGTTTTTTTTAAACTATATTTATATTGCTTATTGATGCTGATATTATAACATATTACGATCCAACAGATACTTCTGAAACAAAAACATTTTTTTTTCCAGCCGTAGACGGGACTTGAACTCACGCACGAGGAGTCCGTCGTTTCGCGTCGACTAAGACTTGCGCCTTAGCCCGCTCGGTCAACGAACGAACTGAGAATCACGGAATGTACTAACAGTAATAAGCCACTTGCTCTCACGCAGAGGATACGTGAGGAAATTATTTAATTCTGGCGATGCTGATCAGGATAATGATATAAACTTATCAAATTATTGTATTGTTACCGGTTCTTCGTATGTGTACAAAGTTTCAATTAAATCTGTCCGTTTAAAGTGGGTCAAAATCGAGTCCAAAGAGTCGGTTACAAACAAACAAACTCACAAACATACAGGTGAAGCTAATAAAAGCGTGTTAAAAATATAGTTACGTAGTATAATCTTAGGGCATTAATTTTTGATTTATTGAATACATAAAACAGTTTTAAGTTTACTATAAAACAAATTGAAAATGTATGGTAGGAACATGTTAATTATAAAACAACTGTGTGGTTTCATGTTAATAAGTCAACTGAACTGGACCAATTGGGGAAAAAGTGCCAAGATGCCTTTGAGTTACATAGGATTTATCCCGGATACCCGCAGAGTCCTGCACCTCTTTGCCTCGATACTGGTTATACTAGTTGCATATCTTACAGGTAAAAGAAATAAACACATGAATTTTGATGTGGTGTATTTGTTAATATTTATATTGTTTAGATAAGTGTCATCTCTGAAAAATGGAAAACATTTCCAGTCCCTGCCAATTATGTGTTAGGTCTACGGCTATTTTCCTGTGTCTACTACCATGTTCTTGAGATGAGCTTCTTGGAGTATACTTTGTGTAGTGAAAAGTAGATCTTTAAAGTGATCCTTAAATGTATCTCTAAAACCACGTTTTAATTTGAGGAATTGAAATTTTAAACAGTGTTGATGATCCTACCACTGTCGATTGCACATCTTGAAATTGTGGAGGAAAAACTAATTTTATTTCTATTAATTAAATTCCCAAGTAGCACAAGAGACTGTAAAAACATTGCGACAGCAAGTACTGGCAGTTGTTTCGCAGTAACAGCTACTGCGGCAACCTTATATTACCGTTGCAACAACGCTCTGATAGCCAAAGTGTTACACCATTTTCTTGCTTTAAAATGTTGTTACAGCCTTCTAGCTGCAGCCATTTGGCTGGCGATAGAACCACTATACAGCCATATTGCTTTAGCAATATGGCTGTATTCACTGAAATTAAGCTGATTTTTAGTCTAACATAATTTGGCTGATTACTGTAATATTATTTGCGCATAATAATATTATTTGGTTATAGTCATTGCCGTAATTGCTTATATTTGTTTGTCATTAAGGAAACAATGTCGATATAATGTCGTATTATCTACATCGTCATAACACCTAGTTCGCATTGTTTATCCGCAAGTGGGTAGCCATTTAAATAAATTACATTACGAGCACTATACATCAAAATTAAGTGGGAATGTCATTTGGTTGATAATTGCTGTTGTGATACTCCTAAAAAACAAAGGAGCCCCTGAAAATACGGAAAATTAACAAAAAACTATATTTCAATTTTTTTTATCTAAATGCTATTATTGCTTATTTAAAACTTTATAAATGTAGGAAAATACAATTTTAAATAGTATTGTGCTTTATATAAGTCAAAGAGATTAGTAAATTTGGGTTTAAGAAAAGGATGCCACTTTGTTTTCCAAGATGGTTGTCTGTTCTAACTAATAAAAATGTCAGCACATTTTAAATAAGACAAAACAGTTATATAGATTTTGCAGAAGTAAAATATATGAAATATAACACAATAATAATGATTTGAGCATTGCAGCTATCAGTGGCAATAATGTTAACAATACAAACGCACATTCATTACATCTTAGCCTCTTATCTGTATTTGAGTTTAAAGGTTAATAAGCCACTAGAATCATGTAGCTGTGAACCCGCGTAATTATCAGCTGTATTGCTATCTTCGTATCCATTGAGCTGTTTTTACAACAGAAAAAGAGCAATTACAACATAACCTAACATCTTCATGCAGAAATGTTCATCACTGTTTTGATCATTTATATAATTTATAATTTTCTATTGTTTCTGATGTGCTCGCTCGTACTGCTTGCATTATCTGCAGTAGGTGTAGCGCACGGTGTGGTATTTAATGTTTTAATATCGTCGGAATTAGACTGAAATACTGCGGTGTCTCTAGTTATTAACGAGCAAATATGCAATGCACTTTATTACTACATACATTTAAGCGTTTAATAATTTTTCTATAAAATGTATTTTATTTTTAATATTTTTAATTTTTGTAAATCTAACCTAACAAAAGATATCTTTAACATTTTGTTATCTGTAATATACACTTTACTGCTAAAATTTCAGAAAAAAAGGTCCCGACAATTTTGCTAATTTTCAAAGTTATGAAAGATAATTTATAACCAAATTTACAAATTAAAAGTGATGGCTGCTATTTTGTACCTTTCCCTGTAAAATACACCTTACAGCTAGAATTTCGGATAAACAGTGGTAGCTGTTGTTGTGTTCTTATTTATAGCTGTAAAATATAATTAGTAGCTTAAATTAAAGAAAAATCTTAAACCGTTAGATACTTTTTAAGTCATAAAAACTATTATGCAGCTAAGAATTATAATCTAGCTGGTTCTATTACTTAGCAATTTTTTTAGTTGTAAAAGGTACCGCACAAATGGAAATAACAGCAAAATTGTTATAGAAGGCTGTGAATTTCAGTTGCAATAACAACTTTCTAGACTAAAATTTGACAAAATATAGCTAAATAAAATATCTGATGTGGCCAGCATGTAACTTTCTTATACCAGTATATATCATCCTGATCTAAAAAATTATTCTGTTTAATTCTTCACTTACCTCAATTAAATTTTAAAAGCGTACCTTGAAATGTTTCATTAAAATTTATAAATAATTAATTATCAGCGTCCTTCGATACTGTCATCTTAATTTTTTTTTTAATTTCTTACACTGTTTAGCAGGTAACATACCCAATTACAAAACAGGGATATAGGAATACAAAATATATTATGATACAATATAAAACATAAAGCTAACATAGAAAAAAAAGAAAGAGAAAATAGATTAAAATTAAGCAATAAACAATGAAAGTAACAATACATGCAAAAGTAAACTACACCTGACAAAATATGTAATTAGACACACATATAATAAATGAAACAAATCTTAAAATATTATATTTGAATTAAAGAAAAACAAAATAGAATCACTATTTAATTTAAAACTCTAATTTTTATATCATTAAGGCTGCAATTAAAAAAAATCAAGGTCACTATATAAATTATTAAAATTGTTACAGATATTGAATATGGGTGAATTTTTCACTATGTTGGTACATGGAATGGGTAAATAGAAAATTTCGGCGTTTCGACAGGTTACTCTGGGAATATGAAAATTTAATTTACTAGGTATTTCAGGTGTGTCATAATCATTGTGTAGCACTTTAAACAAAAATATTTGAGAGAAGTATACTCGCCTGTTGTCAAGGCTAGACACAGAATATCTCACAAGCAGATGATTCTGCGGAAAACCAATAGTTGCATATGTACCACCTGATTTAAACCAAACTAATTTAAGAAACCGCAGATACACACATACACATATCCACACACACACATACACACATGAACCGACAGACATCATTCGGAAAATAGTCAGAATGAATTCAGGAGAGTTCAAAACGCATATCTCAATCGAAATCTCAAGGTCGAAAAAAAATCACGATTACTATACTTCCTTATATTAGGTATAAGAAAGTAAAAATTTGAATTACCGCAAAAACAAGGATGTCACAGCTTTGTTATAGCTGTGTTCTCTAAATCTGCTAGAGTTATTATTTAAATTTAAATATTTCGAAGGTCCCGTTTATTCTTTGTAGGTATTTTATTTAAATTTATAGTAAGAATGCCTGTCAATATAATTTTACACCTTACGCCAGCGAATATGCATGTTTACCATTTTCAGTATTAGAAACAAAGGATTGAAACGTGAATTTAAACAAATCATATATAATATGATAGTGATATGGAACGATTTCATATATAAAAGCCAACTCCTATAATGTTAGTTTCATGAAATGTAGTCTGCAGATAGGATAAAATATTGAGGTAATTTCTGTGTCACTTCTATGCATCTGCTGGTTAAGTGTTTTGTAATAAAAAAACAACAATGTTCTGTAAAAATGATGATGCAAACTGGAAAGATCAGGAGGTGGACATTACTGAGAGAGAGAATTAAACAAAGGACTCTCCTGATGACATTACAGTTGTTGTTTAGGAGAGATCCGCGTTTCTGATAATGATGCAACTGTTATAAGTTTTGGTAGGCTGGGATATGTCACATTTATATTCAATTGTTTGCAAGATAAGCCTACCTAAAAATTAACAATAAAAGAAACACTGTATGCCGGTTTATTCGACAGATATTCTTGTCTTTCGCATAGAGAATCCTTGCTTGAATTCTTTTTATAGATTTAGAATAAAAAGATTTCTATTTTACACAGAATTTAAAAGTTGGGACATAATGGACATAATCAAGTTTTCAGGACATTTTTTTTTAAATGTGATCATGTTTAAGAGCTTTTTATTTTCTTCAACGTTAAATTATTGCGCCTGCACATGGTTAAAATTATGCAGTTTCAGTAATCTTGTTTAAAGACTAATTATAAATAATTAGTTCGTTTCGAATTAAAATTTTATTTTTGTGGTAAAATGATGATGATGATGTTGTAAAAACCCCCATGTTTTAAGTATTAACTTAATGAAAGTTATCCTCGTAACTGTTATTAAGGTTAAAAGGTGTCTAGTAAAACCACTGGATTTTTAGGACTTGTTTGGTACAGAAGAAACTTAATATCTAATAAAGTATTAATAAATGGTGGTTAAAGAATTCCCTACAGTGCTTTGTAAATATTTATTTTATCAACAAATAATCGTAATAAAAAGAGTATATTTTCTTACCCTATTTTGGTTGCTGCTTGTGCTATTGAAGCAAAGGAAAAAATGACACTTTTGGAGAAGTTTTTAGTTCTACATTTACCACTTTCGTTGAACATACTAAAAATATTTATGTCTAAGCTTACGCCATTTCACAGGATGAGAATGTGCAGTAATATCGGCTTTTAAAATATTTTTTTGTTCGTTTAACAACAAAACTATGTAATCTGATTTCCTGCATAAAAAATAATCGATGCATCTAAAATCAGTCTATAGAACATAATGTGAATCCCCTTTTTGTAACATTAAATGATATTGTATCTGCAGATTTGAAAGCATTGTTGCCAATATACGGAGGGAATCCTGTTAAAGATTCTCTGAGGTACATTTAATGAAAATCTGCAATGCAAGTAGTGTTTATCAAAACTAAACAAAGCACCACCTTATTCGAGTTCACTATCATTGCATTATCTGAAAATTATTGGAAAGTAATGTTCCAAAAACAGATAGAAGAATGTTGATCGTGTGCTACATCCTTGGACAACTGATGCTGTAACAGCAACAGAAGCTTTACTTAGAGGTGCAACGGTAAGACTTCTAGAGCAGATCCATGTTCCAGAAGTCTATGATCAGATGATGTGAAATTTATGTAGTGGTATTTGCACAAATTGCAGCGAGCAAACTATGTGGATCCCATGGACAACACAAGTGATGACAGCTGTGAGGATGAAGTAAGTCTCATTTGTGATTAAAAATATCGATAATAGTCATAATAAAACTCTATTGTAATATGGTGTTATGGCAAACAAAAGAGAACATTATAATTTATTTTATTAAAAAAGTTTTATTTTCTATTCTATTACATAAAAGACTTACATAGCTTATAGAGTATGTTTGTATATTTTTATGTTACGCTCTCTAAACTATGCTGTATAAATTGCTGTTGGTATTATTTTTGTTTTTTCTAAGACATCCCCTTTTTCTTGCATGTGTGATATGACTATTCAGCTTTGTACCGCTATGACCCTAATTTATCACATTTATTCGTCACTAACTTCTGACATAAGGAGGTTAGAATAAATGCAGATTCGTCCCAAATATACACACGTGTCAAGAATCATAAAGAGATTGTATTTTAAGTTTTTTGCATATTTCAGCCCATTTTCTCAAAAACTGTCATACTTAGAAAAAACTGACAGAACCTTTTTCCTAAATAACCTTCTTAATTTATTTGATATGTAGATGTTTTTGTTGCAACTCGAACATATGACAATGTGTTTAAAAAAAGACACATATTTCACCTCATGACTTAAAATAGCATAACTAAAGATGGATAATTTTAGTATGTTTAACTGGGGAGGACAATCATGTGAGTGTAAAATACATATTTGCTCGTCTAGACGGGTAAAGGGACATAAGGGATCGCTAAAGTCTTTTTTATGTGACTTTTGGTTGAAAAATATGTGATAACAATTAAATTCAGTCCTCTTAGAATGTAAGCATCTGACATCTGCCAGTTGAATATTATGAATTCACTAAGAAAAAAGATGTGAAGTTAAAAAGGTTGTTGACACCAGCAAGGATGGTTGCAGAAAAAATATCGCATCGGAAATTCCTAGCTCGTCTAGTAAAGAATCACTTCCCGATCTTGTTAGGTAGATAGCTATATTCCGTAACTGTCTGGAAAGTTAACTATATTTGTGAGAAATACATATTTACTACTGGTCTAGGTCCAGTAAAGTAGCGTAAGGGATAGGTAATAACCTTTACCGATCCTTATGTCACTTTTGGTTGACAACAGTATCTGAAACAATTAAAAATGATTAATTCAGCCTTCCTTGAAAGTAAGCGACTATGTCAGTTGAATTTTATGAATTTGTTTGACAAAAGATTTCAAGTTAAAAAGTTTTTTAAGCCTAAAAGGAACGGTTGCAGAAAAAAAATTTATGCGACTTCGTTAAAGTAAAGAATCATTTTCCGGTTTTGCTACGTAAATAACCATAACATACAATTTGGATTATTTAACAAATATTTAAATACTTCATCTGGCATTCATAGTTACTAAAAAATTACTGAAAAATAATACAATTATTGTAAAATAGTCATATATAAGACGAGATGTTCAAATGCAACAACATTTTTGTTGAAAATTGAATTGAAGGAACAGTACTGCTTTCTTATTCGACAGGTCATAAGAATTAATTATTTATTAGTGGCTCATGCATTGTATCAAGAAGAAGAAGAAGAAGCAGAAGAAGAAGACCCTATATTTTTAAACAGGATTACCTAATATACAGTAAGAACATAAAAAAAAACAAAAATATAGTTAGTATAGTAGTTAGCAATAATTAGTTTGGTTTAGTTTAGAACTAAACCATACTGTGTTATATTTTCTATACATGTATTTATACATATTTTCATAAATAATACCATGATTTTTTGATACTACATGACCCTAGCTCACTCTACTTTGTATTATATATTCTAAGAGTATGTGTTTAAAAGCTTCACTTTTATATTTAATATAGGTAATTTATTGTATTCATTAACACCTTTAAAAAACAAAGAATTCATTGTATTTTTTTAATTAGTTATAGGTATGTAGATATTATTCATAGTTCGAGTAAAATGATCATGATTCACTTGGAAAAGTAATGTATTTCGAGAAATATTGTAGCGAAAGATTATTTAATACCTTATAAATAAATACTATTGTTAACAAAAAAAGTCTTTTTGAAACTGAAATCCAGTGCAATTTGTTCAACATCATTGATATTGCAACTGAGCCATTTTATTTAAATTGAAATGAAGTAATAATGACGAGCAGTATTCAAAATGAGGTAATATTATAGTTTGATTTATTGTAACTGTAGATTGTACAGAGACCTTTTAAATTTCTAGAAAGAAAGTATAGTTTTTTTAGATATTTTTTTAATTAAATGGGTGAAGTGAGCATCAAAAGAATTAATATGCTCACTATCAATCAAGAGATAAATTATTAACTTTTATCTGGTCATATTTATATTTAGTTGTAAGGAGCATTACATTGGTTTTCAATCCATTTAATTTAAGTTTGTTAATTTTTATGTATTTATTAACACTTAATAAAAGAGTATTCATTTTTTTTACAGATATATGGAGACTATAATCACTACAAGCTATTAAAGTGTAATCAGCAAATAAATTTATGTATTCGCAATCTACGAATAGATTTATATCATTCAGGTATAAAAGAAAAAAGCAGCGACCCCAAGACCCTCCCTTGTGGAACACCGAACTTATAAGTATTTCAGATTGTGCTGAATTTTTATCTCTAACTTATTGTTCCCTACCATTTAAATAATCTGCAAACCATTCTATGATCTTGCCACTAATTCCATGTTGACTTAATTTTGGTAACAGAATACTTTTGTCGATGGTTTTAAGAGCCCAGTTCAGATCAAGGAGGACAGCTACCACATATTTATTATTATCTATATCATCTTTAAATTTAGTTACTATGAGTTGTAATGCTGCTTCACATGAATGTTTTTTTACGGAATCTAGACTGGTTACATATTAAAATGGCATTATTACATTGTAACCACAGGTTGTAAACAGCAATTTCCAGAATGCATTCTATAGATGGTAATGTGTTAATAGGTCTAAATTCAGTGGAGATAACTGTATTGTCAATTTTTGCACCAAGAATAATGGGACTTATTTTCAACAACTCTGGAATTTTAGTTGTTTCTAATGAAGATAAAGTTCAGAATCACATGACCTGATGTGAATATCTGTTTCAAAATCTTTTCATTGAGGATTTCATTAATGCTGTATTTAATATCTAAGGAGGATATAATATTACGTAAATCACTAAATGTCAAAAGTTTAAACTGTGAAAATTAAGGATATACATTAAAATTATTAATACACCAACGTTAGTCCCCATCAATTTCTTCAATGATATTGGAAACACTATTGACAAAGTATTTGGTAAAAATTATTCGCAATGTCCAAATCATCACGTACACAAATAAATTCATCATTATGTTTGAATTGAATATAATTGAGAAATTCACCTAGATTAGAATTCACTAGTTTTTTAGAGTTTTTCACATTTGCTGAGGGTTATTTATGAATCTATCTATTTTTTCAAAATAATATTCACATTTTTTAATTTTTAGAATGTTAACTACTTCTTTCTTTCTTTGTTTTTTAAATTTCCCAATTTCTAACCCTATCGTGGTCTACACTGCTATCAAAGATTTTGTACTATCTATCCTGTTCTACAATTTTATTATAACCATGAATATTAAATCAAAGCTCATTATTTTTAAATTTAAATGCTTGAATGGGAGATACACTATTAATTAAAACTTCCAAATTTTCAAAATTCCATTATAAAGCAAGTCCACCTCTAACAAATTATTTGACCAATTTAAATGTACTAAATTATCTTTTTATTAATCGCAAATTATTTGCACTAAAATTTCTATATTTTTTATGGTTATGATGGTTATGTTATATGATGTTTTATGCCTGTTAAATATGTTAA
The DNA here is from genome assembly GCA_029963845.1 of Rhamnusium bicolor. Taxonomy (NCBI): domain Eukaryota; kingdom Metazoa; phylum Arthropoda; class Insecta; order Coleoptera; family Cerambycidae; genus Rhamnusium; species Rhamnusium bicolor. The sequence continues at coordinate 60,614 of JANEYF010002797.1, forward strand.
AAGAAATGACAAAGTGGTCAATTATTGCAGGACAGGAGTTTGCATTGGCTTTAAACTTACTTTAGCTAGACAAGACATAATCTAATAAAGTTTTGCTATCCTTTGTCGCTCTGGTAGGTTCTTTAATTGCTTGGCTAATTCCATATGTTGTAAACAAGAATTTTATTTTATTGACATAATCATCGTTACATTATAAATGTATGTCGTACTTTTACAATTTATCCAAATGTAACAATTCCAGTACAGATTACATCTATGGAAGTATTCTAATAACACTAAAATATTGGGAAACCTTTGCAGGTAGGTTATGCAAAGACCACTATCCCGCAGCAAGAGCAACAACAATATATTAGAAATCTCGTTAGTATTTCTGAATCATGTCTATTTGTGCCCCGATCATAAAAATTAAAGGTACCGGCGAGCGGCTGCAGGAGCGACCAAATTAAATCCAAAAGAGTACCCAGTATATTAAATTTATCTGTTTTAGAAGGTCTGTACGAGCAATAAAGATAAGGAGCGAATGACAGAGGCGATCCAACTCCCTGGGTGGCCTTGTTGAAACAATTCTTAAAATGCCTAATACTACTAATTTTATAGAATTATCTAGCATTCCGGCTGCTTTTAGCTTTTAGTTATAACGTGTATACGAGGCATTCGAAGTGCCACGGCTATTTTGCATATAAAATGCGAAACAGATAATGTCGTTTACTAACGACACTAGGCTTTAGTAAAGCTGCTACTGCTTTAGGGAGCGAGCATCCATTAATGACAGGTAGGTATGGATTCAGCAAAAATTGCTATCGATGAGGTTGTTGTTTATTCTTATATTACATACTGAAAGTTGATTGGTTTTTAGTTTCAGTGGCATCGACCAGAGGTGAATAGGGCCCGGTCGGTGAATATTCGGTAAATTTCCCATTGTAGTACAATGAACTACTATTTTTGGGATATTAAATAACAGTAGGTACGTTACATTTGTGTATACTTATGCCATTTTTAAATTTTTCTCATTGTTATCTCAATGATTTTCTAAATAGCAATACGAGTATTGTTTGATATTTTCTGGAAAGAGATATTCCAGAAATGTATCATACATAAGAAAAATTTTGAGAAAAAAAGTAAAAAAAATCAACGTTAAAAATCCAGATTTCATCAGATTTTGAAACAACTTAAATAAAGATTTCCTTCAATAATTATCTTATTTGGATTTTATGTCTAAAAATTTATTGGGGGACTACTTACTAGTGCATGGAGATTAAATTCATACCAGTTTGAATTTGAAATCAATATTTAAAGAATACATGTAAAAGGAAGTAAAAAAAATGTGAAAAGATTCGTCGCATACATTTTGTATATTTTAACTATTCTCATGTTGCCGCTGTAGTTTCATAAACTTTTTTCTTCAAATAGCCCTAATTGAGGTTATCCGAAGGACTTCATTCTGGTGGTCTTGATGGACAATGTACAGGACCTATCGCTGGTAGTCACATTCTTGAACATTGGCGTTGTTAGTGCACCAATTCAGTGATGTGGGCAATTTATATTAAGTCATTCACGAATTTGGAGTGCAAGCTGGATCACCGTAAACGAGTTCATTATTAACAACATATTTTGCCTCCTCAGTTGAATATTGCCCTATTCTACCAATTTATTGTAAATAATTTATGTAAATTATTGGAAGATGTTCCTTCTGCCCTGTGTTTAGGAGCCTGGAGGAAAAAAAAGTCCAAATATTTACTTGTTATATACAAAATAACAAAAATAAACGTGCAGCAAAAAAGGGCATATTGGGTGTTGTATCCAAATCGTCCAACACTATCAGAAAATACGTTTAAAAATATTTACCGAAAGGTGAAATAATATCTCCAGTTTTAGTAGAAAAAAGCGTGTAGTTCAAGCAAACCAAGAAGAATAGCTAGTTACACTGCTTCATTTCGAAGGTACTGTATTATTTTTTAGAAAATTCTAAATGTACTGTAAATAATGCAGTCGATCAATTAGGTAAGTTATTCCAAAAATCAAACGTACGTTAAAAAATAACAGCTACAGACCATGTAAAATTTTACCCGTACAAGTTTTAACAGAGCCTCATAAAAAGGAAAAGGCTGAACTTTTGCCGCCAGATGATTCAAAAGTTGGATGAAAATCCCGATATTTTTACTAAAATATTATTGGCCAGATGAATCATCCTTTTCTATGGCAGGAGTTTTTAATAGGAATAATTAAAGGTCGTGGGAAAACAAGCAAAACAGAAAAAGATTGGTAAAACAAATAAAAAAATCAGGAAGAAAAATTGTTGGCGTTTGGTGTGAAAATTTGAGAAACAAAATTATTGTGCCTATATTTTATGATTATACTTTAACTGGAGTTTACCTATCTGGAAATAATTATCCCAGAAGCAGAAAATATTCTTTTGCAGAATTTGAATAATGTATTCCCAATATGGATATTGAATAATGGACCTATTAAATGGCCACCTGACAGTCCGGATATGACACCTATAGATTACTTTTTGGGAATTTCTAAAAGACATTGTCAGTAATAATAATAATAGTATTCAAGTCATTAAAAACAGGATTAGACTTGAAATAAACAGTCTGTATGTTAACAGGTTGAGTGCCAACGTCCAGTATACTTGACACTTGAGTTTTCTCTCATGGCCCGCGTCCAGTTAACTTGACACGCTTCAATAGGCAAATGTATTACTTTTAATAATGCTGGGCTCCCATAAGAGATTGGAGTGTTTAGTGCGGGCTATAGTAAAAGTTCGCGCCAAAAAATTTTAAATTTTCTGCTTCGGTTGCGAGTATATCAGCAGTGACATTAGCCGTTGATTCTCGAAGGCATGTTCCCGCATGTTTTGTTGTTTATCATCAGTTGGTGGTAATATTTCAAGTGGAAAGTGTGTTTGTGGAAGTATATACATTGTTTTCTTTGCCGGGTGGGTGTATTTACATTATTTACAGGGTGTACAAATATTTATTACTGTAATATTCTTGCACCATGGATGGTGACGCAGGTGATTCGCCTTTGCCAGGGTAAGTTCTTACGTTTTAATTCTATTATGCATATTTGAAATTTTTATCTAACCACTTAGGAATGAAATATCTATTTTTTATTCATTCTATAGAATATTTCCCCCAAATAAAATGCATTGTTGCTATCTTGTGCTCGTTTGCCCTAAAGTTGTGTTTTTTTTTTTATTTTCAGACCAAGCAATGGACTGAGAAAACGGAAGTTGGAGCTAAACCCGCCCACTGCAAAGGACAAAAGTGCTGTGTTGAGGTGCAGAGAATGCAAAAAAAGTAAAACCAGATATTTTGCCCAGTTTGCAGAGAAAGGCCTGGTCTCTGCGTTCATCCATGTTTTAAGGATCACCATTCAAAAAACTAAAACGGGATACGTTTGTTTTATTTTATAGTGTTTTTATTAAGATTTTTTCTCAATATATGCAGGTTTAAGTTCAGACAATAGTTAGTTTTGCATTTTCTTTTATGTCCAGTATACTGGACGTTTATGTACTTTCGGTATATTAGCATAGAACATTTTAATATATCCCAATGTCCAGTATAGTGGACAGCTGTCAATAACTGTCAAAATGACAGAATCATATCTTTACATATCAGAACTATGTTGTAGTGAGCACAGCGAATTCATTTTTTAAAATATTTCCCCTTGGGCTCTGATTAGGATACACCAATGTCTCTGTGGCACTCAACCTGTTAATAATGGAAACCATTTCCGGTTCAATTATAAATATAAGAAGACGTTATCAATTATGCATTGACAATAATGGTGGACACATCGAAGATCTTTTATGAGTTATCATTTATTTATATTTAAATTCCCTAAATAAATCTTTGTTACCTATTTTGTATAAATATTTGGTTTTTTCTTCCTCACTGTAAACCATTTTGATTATTTCATTGAAGAAATGTCACTTATCAAACATAATAGTTGTCATATTCATAGCTCACTTTAACAATGTTAAATTTTCCATATTTACAGTAACTAGTTTAACTAAGATATTCGACGTTTAATAATTCAAAAACGGTATATGGTAGGGTAACATATGGTATATTTTTGAAATCAGGAACAAAGGATGATTCCAAAAAATTAATAATATACAGGGTATCCTATTTAAAAAAATATTTTTTTTTGTATCCCCTGAAATCTGCACGCTACTGTACCTTTAATAGCATTTTAACAATATTCAGTCATAACTACACAACTTTTATTAAAAACTTTTTTCCATAGGCAATAATAACGGTGATAAGGGGTCGGTAATTTATAATAAATGACCCAGTACCTAATTATCCAGAAATTCGATATTTTCTATACCCATAATTTGCAACAGTATATGCAGAAAACTAAATTTTGCTTCATAACTTTAAGAAGAAGCCAAACATCGAAATTATATAAGAGTCAAATATTATTGGTAATATACTAGCAGTTTACGTTAGCTTACTAAAATTAATAGTAGTGATGAAATATTCCTTTTATGTTGACGAGTTCTATCGATTTTCAAAGTTTGAGAAAATAGGTTTATCCGGTTATTCTAAATTTCGCTTCAAGAAGTTATCACTGTTATCACAGTAGGTAGACCTTGACATAATAATTATTGGAACATATACAAACAGCATATCGCCAAAACTGTAAGAAAGTTGAAAAATAACAACAGAATTTTTTTTCAGGAAATTTCATATTACACCTAAATTTCCTGAAAAAATTAAACTGTTGTTTTTTTAATTTGTAATTTTCAATAACATTTTCAGATTACCTTTTGCTTCATTTTCAAAGCTAATATTAATTACTTTACTCTTGCGCACCGAGATGAGGGGGTAAAAGTTTGACAACATCCGTTACGTTTTCAGTAAGTGTGCGTCATGACTCATGAGCCTGAAACAAATGTAAAAAAAATTTTTCTGTCCTTATCGTGAAGGAAGTTATGGCATTGTATTAATTTCAAATGAAACACACTGTGTATCGTTGTTCTCATCTTTTCCTTAATCGAATTTATGCAGCTATAATTTTAAATAAATAAATACAATATTTGTTTTGATTTTTTTTTGTTGCGAATGTTGTAACCGTAATTGTTTTTACAAAATATAATAATTAGTAAAAAAAAATTTGGATTCAGTCTTGGAATCTTAGAACGTAAAACAGCAGTTCTCTCTGTTTTCATATTTGTTTACAAATTACCTACAAGCACTTGTTTTAAGATGAAATGATCTGTTTTATTTGATGAGCAACCAAGCGTATTTGAAGTACCATTCGAGGGTTGGAGAACTAATAACACATCTATTTGTCAAATATATTAGTATCGGGGTGATGGCAGTGTCGAGGGTTTCTGTATTATCTAGTGCTTCACCCTAATCTGATATAAATTGCAATGATAGCCCTCACGGCAGCTCGCAATTCTCGCTGTATACTCAAATCATCTCAGAGGCGGCCATAAATGAGGACATTTTTAAGCAGAAATATTTTCAAATAAATGAGAACTATTTAAAATGAGTCAAAATCTAATTTCAAGTGTTCTCAAAAATGTAATTAAGTTTTAAGATGTAACACAACAATACGTAGAATACTAGATAACCGGATGTAACAGGATAATGGTACACCCCCTTTTCTCCTTTAGTTTTGATGATAATTGATTGAAATTTGGGATATCTAATATACATAATAAGCAGCACTTTTTGACATACAAGTGATTATTTTCACTTCCGGTTTCGCCGGGAGTGACACTAACTTTCGATTTTCAAAAGGAACACCCTATATATTATTGCATTTTTTGAATTCTGCATAATTTTCTAAATCCAACGATACCAAATAAGTGACATTTCAAACGTCAGTATTTTTTTATAATATAATTTTTAGTATTCCATTTAAATGTGCCATGATGGTTCCAATTCATTCTAAATGATGCGTGTAATGCTAGAAAAATCGAAATCTCGTCAAAAATACTAAATTACGTGATTTATGAGCAAATAAAGTTCATCAAAATGGTTTTGGGGGGAAAACTAAATTTTTTCAAATGGAACCATGTTGGTACCACGGTACCATTTATTAGTACTATTAATAAGGAATTTATTCATATGTCGTATTAAAATGTGCGATAAGTACAAACGAAATTACAGCTAAAAGAAAATAAGAAAATACAATTTTATTCTAATTACCTTGTTATACATAAAGCTGCTTTGGAATGCAAAAAATTAACACAAAACATTACAACAGTTATTCAGAATGCTGTCCATTAACGTCAATGCACTTCAGAACTCTCATAGCTGTTTCTCAAAAAACGTTCGCCAATTGCTGGGCCGTTATGCTATTAATTGCGCGTCTTAGTCGTAGCTCCAGGTCTTCACGGGTTGTAACGGCTGTTGCGTAGACAATATTTTTTAAATGACCCCAAACAAAGAAATCAAGGGGTGTTAAATCACGTGACCTCGGATGCCTCCTCACAGGACCATTCGTCGAAATTACGTTTTCTCTGAATCTCCGTTGAAGGTAATCAATTACTATCCCTGAATTATGGGGAAGAGCGCTATCTTGTTGGAAATACATTCCCTGTCGTAAATGGAAAGGTAATTCAGCTAAACTGTCCCCAATTTCATTTTGCAGAAATTCCAAGTATCTGGCACCAGTCAGGGGTCCTTCAAATATTATTGGACCAATGATTCTACTACCGATTATTCCAAGCCAAACATTGAAACCGAACCGCACTTGAAAGTTACCCTTCCGTAATAAATTTTGATTTTCTTGTAACCAATATTTTGTATTTTGTCGGTTAAGTAATCCCAAATTTGTAAACCTAGACTCGTCCGAAAATAAAATCATTCCCAAAAAATCATTGTTTTGCTGACGTTATTCTGCAGAATCCAATTGCAATATTCCATCTTACGTTCGTAATTATTTTCGTACAAGTGCTGGTGTAATCAGCGAAACTGGGAGTGAAAAAAAATCACTTGTATGTCAAAAAGTATTACTTGTTATGTATATAAGATATCCCAAATTTCAATCAATTATCTTCAAAACTAAAAGAAAAAGTGGGGTGTACCATGATCCTGTTACACCCGATATAACACTTGATATAACTATGAGAAATAAAGTGTAGGTAACAGGTGGTATAAATCAATTAGTTATAGCGATAAATAAAAAAACATGTCAAAGCACTTTTTCACTAATATATATATATATATATATATATATATATATATATATATATATATATATATATATATATATATATATATATATATATATATATATATATATATATATATATATGAAATATGAAAATATGTAGAATGTGGTAACAAAACAGCAATACTGATTATTATAGAAGGAAATTAATAATAATAAATTATAATTAAATTAAAAATAATTGTAAATAAAGTTGCTATCAAATGAATCATTAAATGAGGTAACAGATATAGAAAAATAAAAACATGTACTACAAAACATTGATTTAGATTTTTAGAAATTAGGTTCTATTATAAAATAATATAACATAATATGAAGAATTTGCTATGAAATATGGAATCTGAGAATTAACTTATCGTACATATCGGCACCTTAGAATAAAATAATAAAAATAAAACGAAATATCCATTCTTTACAAAACTATTACAAACGTAAATATACTTAACTTAATAAACATCTTTTACTTTTTTCAAATGAATGAAAATTTTATATCTTTTTTAAAGCTATTTTTTGAGAATATACGCACCAATATCTGTTATTACTATAATTAGTAATTTTGCAAAGATATTTACAAATGTTTAAACAGAATTTAGTTAAAAAGCCGTACGGTATCTGATTTACAGGAAAATATTATTAATAATTTGTAATAAAATGACAAAGTTGGAGTTAACAGTAGGCCTCTGACGATGCCTTTGAGATTGTTTAAACTTCCTAACAAATAGAATGGGAAAAATTAAATTAAATAACAATTAAAATGGCGGTTAATTAACATCAACCAATATCCCCCAGGGAACGACGTTGAGTCCTATAATTTTTCTAACATAACGTTAATGATATAGGAAATTTGCTTACGACATATAGTGTCATCGCTTACTCTGACGATGTTGCATTTCTGTTTTTGCAGAAAACTGGTCAGATGTAAAACAAAGAAACTGTGTTCAAACAGCCTGTTCTAGGAATTTTCCTTTTATTCACCGTAATCCTAATTTTAAATTATTCCTTAAATATCCACGAGCTATACGGTCAACCTTACTACATATTAGTATCCCATAATGAATCAAATTATTATGAAATGGCCTCAGAAATAGAAATCCTATTATTTGATTAGATATCTCGATAGAATGTTAGTTTTCTACAGGACCCTCAAATACAGAAATTTAATGAAGATCCTACAATTAAGAGCCATACGTTATTTTCTACAGCTATCTATTTAAGAAACCATTTTTTTCTTTATTTCCTAGGTGGATGATATGCCGTATTTTCATGTTTCCACACTACATAGGGAAGCAGCCTTGTTCGAAGTCGTACATTCAGAGTGAGGCACAGCATAAAAAACGCAGAGCAGGAGCATTTACTGCATGCGCTATGCCTAAGCCTGGTCAAGCGATGGTAGATTCAGGGTCGGGCGCAATACCAATGCCATCGCGCGCCTGTTTACGATGATGATGGCACGACACACTTTAGTTGTTATCTGTCGGTCGATGCATAGGGTACTAATAAATAATAAATAATGTTGAGCGTAAAGAGTAGAAAACGACCGTACGCTTATAAAGTGAATAAATTTATCGGTGAATTTCCGGATTTATTCTATGATGGATGTAAAATAATTTGTAAAGTTTGTGATCAAGACTTAACGTGCTGGAATAAATACGGCTGCAAAATTCATGTCAATAGTAACCGGCATAACAATACAAAAAATGGCGTGTCTTCTTTGGAACCTCAGTTTATGTTTGATTTACTGTTAATGCTGATTGTCTGTGATGTTCCCCTGCGCATATTGGATAAACCAGCATTTCGGGGAGTTCTGGAATAAATACAATCCCCAGGTGAATTTACCAAGTCGTTCATCGTTACGTAGATATGTACCTAGTGTTCGTGAAGACATTGTAAATAAGATTAAATATGCATTAAAAAATACACGGCTGTGGTTATGTGTTGACGAGACGACAGATTGTAAAAAAATTCTATTTTAAATGTTATAGTACGTGTACTCGACTCTGTTAAACCAACATTTCCACTTTTACTAGCTAACAAAAGACTAACTGCGTGTACTAGTGAAACAATTACGCGGGTGGTGTTGGAGAATTTCGAAAAATTTGAACTGTCAACAAGTCAAGTGTTGATGTTTGTGACCGACGGTGCTGCGACAATGCGTTTGGTGGGCCGTTTTCTTCAAAGAGACGATTATAGGTTTTTACATGTTACGTGCAAAGTGCATGCGTTCCATCTTGTAGCAGAAACGATTCGAAAATGTTTTCCAGAGGTAGATGCATTAATAGCAAATACAAAAAAAAGGATTTCTCAAATCTCCTAAAAAACTTTACTGCAAATTGTATTAAATAATAATAATAAATACCACAGAAAAGATTGTATGCCAAAGTACGCCTGATGACAAGCCGATCACATATATCCCGCATTATGTAAATATGGAGATTCCTCTACCAGTAAAAGAAAAACGATCTGTATCAATTTTATAAGTTTCAATCTGCTATATACGTTATTTTGTTTTGCCTAGTAAAGAAGAATGTAAAATCTACAGTTTTAATTAATATGTATCATTTTTCTGATATTTATTCCATTGAGACGGACGCCAATGTATCATCACCCTCTGTAATATGAAGCATATTGAATGCCAAGTGAGCTTGTAAATCCAACAGCCACTTATTAAATGATGCTCTATTAATTGTTTCTCCATATTACTGTTCGATATCTTTGATACCAAAGCCATTGTGTATATTTTTCATTAACTTTGAAAATGAGATTATTGAGTAGATATGCATATTCTGTGTTAGGTAAAAGATGCATATGTACTACGATATAGTTGAAATTTGATTCAGTGAAATACTAACACTGATATAATTCCTCATAGCACAAAACAATTATCTAGCATTACCTGTATTAGAAGCGTATTTTTTAAACCATGTTATGTTTAGGGCTAAACTAAACTGAATTCAAAAAGGTACGATACGAATTGTGTGGAATCGACAACCGACAGATATAAAAAAAAAATTAAAGAATTAGTCAATTATTCGAATTAATCAGAAAATACAAATTTTCATTTAAGTTATCAAAATGATGTGTAATGACCTCCTATTCGTGTTAGACACTGTCGTTAGTTTAATTTGTTGTTTCTTTTAAATAATCGCGGGTAGTTGCGCGTTTTTTCATTTCTGTGAATTGGTAACCTCGCCGTTTGCGATTCTACCAATAACAGACGGGAGAAAACCGTCTCTTTTGCTTCCTGAAAAATATGGTATTGGTAACAGTCATTACCTGTTGCTGGTGATTGCTGAAACAAACAAAGAGAGAAGAAGACTAGATGAATCGACTCAGGACATAATCAACCACAAAATTTACTTACTGGTTTTGAGAATTGATTCGTAAAAATTAAAGGCAAACTGGAAATCGCCCACCCCCTCGATATTTAGGCAAGGTAGTTGCCATTTTTCACAGGAACCGCCGAATTTTTAATTGTACTACCAATGAAATTTAAACCACAAAGGTCCTTCGATAATTTCCAAGTAATGTTTTAGAACTCGCAAATTAAATTTGGCGATGGATATCAGATTGATGATTTTGACCGTTTTTGTATTAACCGCTTAAACGATATACCTTCATTAATTTCTTTTTTGCAGAATTAAAATTTTGAATAAAAAAAAACAGTTACGCATCACATCACGTTTAATGAATATGACACCTTACCTTACTTTTAAATAGAAAACCCTTAAAACAATTCGATTTCTCTCATTTTTCTGATTTTGAAAATATCTACATACGTCATGTTACTCATGTTATATCAAACAGTTTTTGAGATGTTTGAATTTCTGGCGTTAAAAATTGTTAATGATTTTGTTAAACATAGTTGACTTTTGAAAACAGAATAGTTGCATTTCTGAAATATAGATATATGCAGTTTACTTGTCAAAGTAATGTTCCTCAAAAATCAGTATCTGTCATGGTTAATTCTTCTTCTTGTTTTCAAAAGCAACTACTTTAACAAAATCATTAACGATATTTCAATACTAAAATCCAAATATCTCAAAAACTTGTTGATATAGCATGGACACATGTTGGTATTTTCGAAATCAGAAAAAATGAAGATAACCGAATTATCTTAAAATATTCTATTAAAAATAAATCAAGATGTCATATTTATTAAACGTGATATCAATTGTTTTTTTGAATAAAAAATTGGATTCTGCGAAAAAGAAATAGTTAATGAAAATCGTTACACTTTTGTGATAACTTCAAAAATAACCAAGTTATTTCCAAAAACGACATTTTCACGTGATGAAATTGTACATGCCAAAGTTTTCACCCCAGTTTTGAGGTCTATTCTTTAAGTTATAAAAAATTTGTTTATATGAAACAGGTACGCTTATTAAAACAATAAGACAATAAGAAAATTTAAACCAAATTTGTATTATCCATTAGAAAAATAGAGTAATGAAACCCATCGTTCGAACTTGTTTGTCGGAACAGACGGTGATCTTTTCTATATTGAGTACTAGTACTGTCTGCAAATCAAACAATATTTTTTGTTACATCTAGTGGATCAAAACATATGCTATTACGAGTTTATCGCTCATAAGTAGACACCGGACAAGTTCCGTGCGTGCAGGTCCGGCATCAATAAATACCACTTGTACAGAACAATTAAAATACACACCTTGAGTGTCTTAACATTCCATTAAATCTATTGTACTGTGTTCAAAGCATTAGTATAGATTGCAAGGCATTGGCCAGACAAGTTACATGAATCATACTGGGATAGGTAAAAGCCTGGTAGCTTTATATATACTCTACGTGTTCCAAGATAGATGTAACAATGGACATCAAATTGTCGAAATTTGAAATGGTTCTTGGAGATTCAGTCCTGCTTGATGTAAAAATATGATACAATCAAAAATGAGTAGATCGGAGTTATATAGGGTGTTTTATAAGTCAATTTATAAAAATCTTTACTAAGAAACTACCTTTATTTTTCAAGATACAAATATAAAATGACTCTGCTGAACTGCCCCTTTTTTCAGTAAATTAGTATTTTATTTTGAATTTTTATAAATCATTTTGGCAAATTAAGAGTGCTTTTGAATCGCACATATCTTTTCAAAAATAAATTGGTATTATGAATAACTTTTTGTTTTTAACGTCTTATCTTATTTTCAACAAAAAACTGATTGCTCAAAAATTGCAACAACTTTGTTTCATGGAATTTTTCCATAACATATTGAAGAATAAAGGTAGTTTAATAGTGACGAGTATTATAAATTGACTTATAAAACACTCTGTCGACGGACGTTCGTAGATCTGCCTTAACAGTAATCGTATTCGAAACGAAAGTTAAGCAACGGTAATCACAGTCAGTAATTTGATGGTAACTCAAGTGAAATGTTGTAGAACCAAAATTCTACAAAAAATGTAACAAAATGGAAAAAATGATATTGTCAAAAAATCACCCAGATCACATAAAAGGCCCTCAGCCCTTAGAAACATTTAAAAAATGCCCAAGACCGAAACTACACGGGTTCAAATTACAAAATGTCACTTCGCTTTTTTCAGCAAATAAAATAAAGAATAAAAAACCATATTCAAAACTTCAAACCGCAATTTCTTAACTCAACTCTCCGATTTCTAAAAGCCAAAATTGTAAAATTAATTTTCATGAAAAAAATCCGCTCCGTAGTATAAATGCAACGGCCGGCATCGCCATGCATTGGAAAACATCAAAATAACAAAAACTCATAGAGAGGGTCCTAAATAATAATTACAAATAGGTCTGAATGATTTGAATGTAGCCCGAGAGGTCCTACAAAATTTTAATTTCAGTGGTCGACAGAAGCTAATAATTATCACAGACCAGAGCCATCGTGAAATAGTAAAAGCTGAATTTCTGCATTCGTATCATATAAATTTTAAAAGATGCTAGTCGCACACACCTAGAAAATAATTTTTACAAAGTCAGTTAAACAAATAGTAATTAGTATTAATGTAAAATATTTTAAGACAAATTAATAATAGTTTCAGGCAACAACCCTTGTTTCTCCTTGTTGTGAACCCTATTAATCACCACCAACTGATCTAAAGCCCTCAGAACAGTCCTTCGTTGGTAATTTCATAGGTAGTTAGATCTCCACGGGCCCTAGAAGTCTTAAGATAGGCACTAAGAAATTTCTCCACAAGATACGAAGACGGCGTCCACCATATATAAAATATTTCTATAGCATCCACCGCAGACAACCAGAAGCACTCTTCGACAGCTTTTATCATTCGAGGATTTTGGCGTGGAGTCTTCCGTCATCAGGTTTTATTGTAAAACTCTACGTTGTTTTTTATTTATTAAACTTAGAAAACCCCAAGCAGGCTCCTACGGACGTAGGCTGTTTACTAACAAAAAATTAAAAGTCAAACATTATTGTAAAAGAACATCAACGACTGAGACCTCCGAGGACAGGTAAGTAAGTGACTTGCATACTCCTAGACTTAGAAATCATTTTCAGAATTATTATTTGCGAGGCTAGGCGTTTGAGAAAAATTCTTGACCTTATTTTACATTAAAAAATTTACTTTGTTTTAAAAATGGAAGCTCAACTCGACTTAAAATTCATTTCTTTGACAAAATTTGGTTAGTTCTAAGTTTCCTAGGTGTTTACTAGGCTGCTATAAAGGTTTCAGAATTTACTGAAATTTTTTGAGTTCGACAGCCAAAATTTTTACAAAAAATAAAATTCATCAAAACAGTTTGTTAGTCCACCAGGACATAGAAAAAAAATCATTTTAAATTTTTAATAATTTTCGACTTTTAATAAATTTGAAATTTTCATTTAATAACATCACATTAAGAATAAAAAGATACACTGCTGAAATTATTTTTTTTTTTTTTGAATCCTTTTAGGCAGGCTAGTAGTATTGCAGTTGTAGGTCAACTTGCCGTCCAGTCTGCTGAATTTCAAAAAATTTTCAAGACATTTTTCAGTGTTTTATGATTGTGGATTTTACCTTTTTCTAATTTTATTTTTGGTCTTAACGACTCAAAAAATTTTACACTTTCATAAATCACCTGAGCTCGTCATTAAAAATTCATTTTTGTAAGGAACCCTCTGTTCAAATTATTTTTTGGCCTTCAGCGACTTTGAAAAATCAAATTTCATAATTTAAAAAAACACTTACAGGGAACCAAAAAGACATTTTTTTTCAATTTCATTTTGGTATTAAAGCAGACTGAAAAGATATTTTCAGTATTCATTGTCATTTTCAGGCTAGAAGAAAAAATTGTCAGGGACCCCCAGTGCAAATTTTTTCTTGCCCTAATTAAATAAATAAAAAGCAAACGCTGCTTGATTAAATCCTTCAACTAGAAATTCCGAGATAGAAACATGTCTATCAAGCCAGTACCGCCGAAGAGGAGTTGCTGAGGTTTTACTCAGCTCTGCTAGAGTAGCCAAAGGCACGCCGAAACATCAACGAGGACAAGAACAGGCTACCTTACCATTCCGTATAATAAAAATCGACCTTGAGAAAATTACATTATCTTCATGGCTCTGAGTGAAGTTATTGACAGATTTAGAACAAAAAGAGCGCGTAAAAGATTGTGAATGCGATACCATTGGTAAAAAATTTTTTTTAATAAATAATATCACAAAAATTAGACAATCCCCGAATCCAAAGCTGAAACTGCACGGGCGAGGGTTACACTTATAAAAAAACGAGGACACACGACTATGCCGGAATCCTCGCAGGACGATAGATAGATTATCTAGTCACACTTGCTATCGTGTGTTCTAGCCAACTACTCCACCAAGCCGAGAAACTATTTATATTTTTTTATATATTTTATGCTCATCTCTTTATTCTTATTACTGTTTGTTATAGGGTTACATAACATATATTTTACACTTTGAATAAACAAAAAAAAAACATTGTGCTGATAAAAAGTAAACAATTTAAAATTTCATAATTTTTTTATTTAATTAGGTACCCAAAAAATATTTTGCGCCAGGGTCCTTGGCCAACTACCTACGTCACTGGTGTTACTCCAAAATTGTTGTTATATTATAGTTTTACACCAACCAGGACTGACTGTCTAAGTGTTCTTCAAAAAATTCGAAAAAATTGTTGTCCATCACGCCTCTTGTTACATTTATCCTGGCTGGTAGCCTCTACCGCCACCAAACGGCACCCATAATTATTGTAGAAATGTGAACTATTTAATTTTACTCTTTGCTAGTATTTTATTACAAAGATTTGTTACTTTGAAATGCATTTATATCATTTAAATGACACTCAACATTCAATTTGAATTGTCCTTATTACTTTAATAAGGAGGTGGACTCTAGACTCTACAGTGGTAGTGTGCCTCTATTCTTGTCACAATTTTTTGTTTAAATATTAAATTTTAATTAATTTAAGTTTGGAGAATCTTATAATTATTAAATTTAAAATTCAAATAAAAATTTGTACTCATAAGAATGATTTCTTCACTGTTACTAAAACATCAAATTAAATAATTCTGTGAAAACATGCACTAAAAATGTGTAAGTGTATTAACCCCTAATAAAAATTAAAACTGCAAATTTAATATGCCTATCACCAGTCAAGCGGAACAACTCGATATGAGAAAACTAAAGTTTATCATGTGAAACTTGCAGAGGTCTTCAAAAACATTAATTACGAATGACATGTATTAAAATTCCGCTCTCGGTCCTGGTTTAATCATAGGCAAGTGGTCACCCCATACTAATAAATGTTCAAACAGTATAATATGCTGTGAGGGAGCTGAAGAAAAACGTAATAAAACCGGGGTCGGGTCGTCGTCTTTTATATGCGAACACCGATGACTTTTAATATCCTCAAAGCGGATCGGGTCGACCCCACACACCTATATACGCCTGAATTATTACATGTTATTCACTTATTATGGGCCTTTGTTGATTAATATTCATATCTCTTGCAGTTATTAAGTCTATTAATTTTATTTCCTATTGCAGTTTTTACAGGGTGATTGGATGATTTAATTAATAATTTGTAGAAAATGTTTATCAAACAGAATTGGGCTAAAAATATATTATTTATATCAATTCTATATGTAAAACAAAGAAGGAAAATCCCAACATATTCGAATTAACTAAAGTTTTTGTTTCCTGCAAAAATAATTTTGGTGTTTATATACAAGGTGGACAACCTTAGGCCGGTCGTCCTTTGGATGCGTGTTCGTCCGAATTATTTTCGTCAGAAATCGGAGGAATAATTTCGTCAGATTTCGCATATGTGGTATCGTCCATTGGACCAGTTTTTACATTGCACGAAGTCAGTCATACGTAGTGATTTATCAAATAAGCATATTATAATTATTAATAATACGGATGATTATCTTTTGGAAAATAGTTATCTTGTTCGACGGCGATTAAAATTAAAAAGAAAAAAGTGTTGGGTAAATGACATATTTGCAAAACGAAAAGAGTTCGGAGAATTTCATTATTTATATGATGATTTGAAGAAGGACGAGAAAAAGTTTTTTGATTACCATCGCATGAATCAGGATACATTTAACTATATTTTAGATGCCATAAGAGAACCAATAAAAAAGTGTCGAATTTAACTTTTCAACATCTATCTCGATCTGTCACAAATTGTTACTATCGATTCGTCAGAAGAACTGCGAACAATCCCATTTGTTTCGGATAGATCACACATCGCATGTGTTCGTCCGAATTCGTACGAATGAGTTCGGACGCAGTGTACGAGCTTCAATCGGTTTCAATGAAATGGGATAATTCGCACTTCTTCGTCCGATTTCTGACGAGGGCAATTCGGACGAACACGCATCCAAAGGACGACCGGCATTAAATTCCTCACCACTGGAAACTCGTAAACCATTAGAGATTTAGAAACGGTTTAAAGTTACACCATTTCATTCTTAACAAACAGATACCTTAAAATTTTACACATTTATTTCAGTTTTTGAAATATTCTGAAAAATGTGAAATTAACTACAACCACTCCCCAACATCCCTTAGTTACTGTAGATTCCAGAATAATATGCCATGTTTATTTATTGTTCTACATCCACCCGGGCCTAACCGGACTAATTACAAGTATGGTATATTTGAAACACAACAATTCTATGAGAGTATACATTGGATTAAATAATAAAAAAATATATTTATATACAAAAAAGTATACATACTATAAATTAATTAAATGTGTAAATAACAAGTTTATGATATTTCTATTTAAGATGTAGGATTAAGTGCGGATCAACCAGAGTGTTAACATTATTAATGAGTCGAAGCATCGTAGCGAGGGGGGAGGGGTGGTAGTGACTACTATTGGTACAGCTGCCTCAACATAAAGGTTTCCAGGTCATTTGTGACTTGATAGAGAACACGTATCTTTTTTTCTTTTCTGTAACGAATAATATCTAAAGATTGGCAATAAATTACGTCCATCCTCATAATTCTTGCATTCATTCAAGTAAACATAATAATATAGTCCAGTAGCCAAGCTGCGTAAAAATGTATTTACTTTTTAGATTAGAAACCTTTATATTGTGGTAGCTGTACATTGAACATAAAAAAGTTACGATTTTGTCGCGAAGGTACAGGGTTATCCAACGAAATATCCCACCCCTATATTTTGTTTATTTTTTTGAGTTAGAAAAAATGTTTTAAATAAAAATTGTAGCGAATCAAATGACCTCGTTTAGAATCCCTGCAAAGAATATACAGCTGGTCCCATAAAAGCGGGACAAAGCAAAGTTACGTTTTTTAAATAGAACACCCTATACTTTTTTACATTTTTGAAATCTGTGTTTTCTGTCATTAATAAATATATAGATATATTGTATCTTGACTTTTACTGTTTTTTATTTATTGCAAATTTTAAACAACCAGCATCAGCATGGTTATCAGGTTCGCCATTAATAAAAAACAATTAATTTGATACGTATGCCTTACCAAATAATTTTATAAATTCAAAAAGCAAAATGCATGGTTTTGTGTGTCATATTATTTATGAAATCGTTTACTTTATCAGAGTGAGTTGTTTACTTTATGAGAGTTCTTAAATTATTCTGTAAGTGTCAAATTAAGCGTTTTTCATCCATGGCTAACATGATAATCTGGCATATGCTGGTAGTACAAAATTTTCAATAAATAAAAAACAGTAAGATCAATATATCTATATGTCTGAAATCACAAGAGAGCACAGATATCAAAAATGTAAAAAAATATAGGGTGTTCCATTTAAAAAATGTAAGTTTGGATTGTCCTGCTTTTATGGGACCACCTGTATATTCTTTGCAGGGACTCTAAAAGAGCTCATTTGAGTCACTGCAATTATTATTTGAAATATGGTTTTCTAACTCGAATAATAAACAAAATATAGGGGTGGGTCTTTCGTTGGATAACCCTGTACATGAGAACGTACTAGTTCCAAAATGTGCATTAATTACACCATTCATAATTTTATATAATAACATATCCAGAGGTGGTATATTAAATTCAATTCTTAAGTATGTATAGTTATAGTTTGGTCTAGTATGATATATTCATAATAAATATATCTAAGAATTCGTACTGTACACAGTATAAAAATAAATTTTAGGTTGCGAGTGCCAAATTATTTCTTCAAATTCAAGTTTCATCCTAGTCAATGCATAGTACAGGATTGTTTGTAATGGCTTTTATGTTGGTGAAAGAAGATGCTTGTCTTATACAGGGTAGAGCAATAATGCGTCCGACTTCGATATGTTGAGTTCCATGGTAACTAGAAACTTGATTTAAAAACATAAATAAACTAGACGAAAATGTCTATAACCGGAAATTATTCTCGAATACAGGGTGATCTTCCACGAGTGTGCCAAACTTCAGAGGCTGGTAATTTATCAAAAAAATAAATGAACTTTCATTAATCAACATATGTCCTAAAACGCATAATAAAGGGAGCTACAACCCCTTGAAGGGGGTTGATGAATATCAATTTTTCGATTATAAGTCCAATATGGTGGTGATTAAAATGAAATTTTCATGCATTACGGCCCCGATGTAGGCGCATAAAAGTACAAATTTCGTAATTAACAGCTTGCTTTATTGAGGTAGTTTTGAGGGGTAAGGGGTAGTTTTTTACCCTAAACTTTTTTTTGACATCACTTCCGAAGCAAAACTTTTAAATAACATTATTTCCCATGCAATAACGCAGAAAAATGTATTTTTCAAAATTTCTGTCACACCAGCCGTTTTTGAATAATTTGCGTTGAACGGCAATAAGGTTTTTCACGTGAAATAAACAACATTTTTATTACAAAATTAAAAATCAATGTACAACACAGAAATAACGTACTTAATAGCTAAAAGAGTAACTGTTCAAAATGACCTCCTTGAGCACGAATACACGCCTCACAACGACGAATAACTGAATTATTAATTTCAGCCATGTCACCATTGTTTGTGATATAAGCTATACTATTATTGATCCTTTCCATCAAGTGCTGAATATTATTTATTTCCTCAAAATAAACTAACTGTTTCATATGCCCCTAGAAACAAAAATCTAAAAGTTTGAGATCGGGAGAGCGAAGAGGCCATAAAACAGGACCACAACATTTTTATTACAAAATTAAAAATCAATGTACAACACAGAAATAACGTACTTAATAGCTAAAAGAGTAACTGTTCAAAATGACCTCCTTGAGCACGATTACACGCCTCACAACGACGAATAACTGAATTATTAATTTCAGCCATGTCACCATTGTTTGTGATATAAGCTATACTATTATTGATCCTTTCCATCAAGTGCTGAATATTATTTATTTCCTCAAAATAAACTAACTGCTTCATATGCCCCTAGAAATAAAAATCTAGAAGTTTAAGATCGGGAGAGCGAAGAGGCCATAAAACAGGACCACAGTTACCAATCCAGTTATTTCCAAAATTCCGATTCAACCATTCAATCACATGTCTTATTGCCGTTCAACGCAAATTATTCAAAAACGGCTGGTGTGACAGAAATTTTGAAAAGTACTTTTTCTGAGTCATTGCATGGGAAATAATGTTATTTAAAAGTTTTGCTTCGGAAGTGACGTCAAAAAAGTTTGGGGTAAAAAACTACCCCTCACCCCTCAAAACTACCTCAATAAGGCAAGCTGTTAATTAGGAAATTTGTAATTTTATGCGCCTACATCGGGGCCGTAATGTATGAAAATTTCATTTTTTTAATCACCACCATATCGGACTTATAATCGAAAAATTGGTATTCATCAACCCCGTTTAAGGGGTTGTAGCTCTCTTATTATGCGTTTTAGGACATACGTTTATTAATGAAAGTCCATTTATTTTTTGATAAATTACCAGCCTCTGAAGTTTGGCACACTCGTGGTAGATCACCCTGTATACAGGGTGAGCTAAGACGATTCTACGGGTCAACTAACATTTTCTTAAATGGAATGCCATGTATATCAGAACATTTTTTGAAACCTCTTTGTGGCCTCCTTCCACTCCTGTATTATTATTGACTCTCTCCCAACCACTTGGATTTTTTTTGTTGAAATTATGCCATTTACACGTGGATATTAAAAAAATCACTACAGTCACAATTATCGATTTTAAGAAAAAAATATGTTAGTACTAGTTATGAGACATCTGTGTGATGACACTTAGCCATTTTCACTTCCTAAAGGTATACAGGTTGGCCAAAAATAATTTTTAAATTTACAACTATTTGAACTGAATGTTCTCAAATTTTTCAAATGGAACACCCTGTATATTTTTGGACGATGTGATGTAAAATTGAAAAACGAACATTTTTGTATGTACATCCCTATGGCTATTTGTAACCTTTTTCGATTTATTAAACAGTAACTGCAAAATTCGGCATAACTTGTTTTTCTTAAAATCGATAGTTGTGATTGTAGTAATATTTTTAATATACACGTGTTGTAAATGGTATAACTTCAACAAAAAAAATCATTACATCCAAGTTGTGGGGAGAAAGACAATAATAATACAGGAGTGAAGGAGACAATTAAAAAAGTGTTCTGATATACATTTTATTTAAAAAATGTTACTTGACGCTGTAGAATCGTCCTGGCTCACCCTGTATATTCGAAAACAATTTCAGGTGATAGACTCTTTTATCTAGTTTATTTGTGTTTTTAAATCAAGTTTCTAGCTATAGAACTCGAGATGTCTAAATCGAACACATTGTTGCCCCATCCTGTACATTCAAGCATTCGATTAGCTGATGCGGAGATGTTATTTATATGTTCAGAAAAAAGATAGTTGACAATCATAAGTAACGCCTAGGTCCTTAGCACTATTAAATTTGCCTCATTCATTTCGTAGTCAAATACAATGGAAATCATCTTTCTAGTGATAGTTATTATAAAACATTTTTTATATTAAATTGTAATTTGAAATCACAGCTCCATTTACGAATACGATCAATATCTTTCTGGAGCCCCACCAATCCAGCTGAAGTAATTTTTTTAAAATTTTAAAATCATCTACGAAAAGTAAACAATTTGACAATTTAACAACCGAAGACAAATAATTAATGAACAATCTGACTAATATTTGATGTTTACTCCAGAATTTGCATAATGTTTTCCAGAGGTATTCTCACAATGCTTCAGTACAAAACATCTGTCCAGTAAATAACTTTTTAATAAGAATATAATTTTTAAAGACAAACCAAATTTATTCAACTATTCCAACAAGATATCATAATCAACTTTGGCAAATTCTTTGGTAAAATCTGTAAATATTGTGTGATGCAGATGGAGAGAATCTAAAATGCCCGCATTTTATATTTGAATGCTCAACCACCGCTATTGATATTTGGCAGGCCGGTATGGTCTTTAATTCCGAGAGCAGCGTAATTATCCGGTATAACCAAAATATAATATGAGTTTATTATGTCAAAAAATATAGTGGTTCCTTACTGAGTACCAATGGCAGAACGTGACTTTTGGGGATCTGACGTTAACTATCTTTTTGAGCCTTCATCTCTAAGTCAGTTAATAGAAAAAAAGTCGATTTCAAATTCGAAAGAGAAATAATGTAACATAACAGAATTAGAACAACATAAGTACCACAAGTATACTCTAAAAGACTAAAGAAATCAGATTATATTTTGATCGCGAAAGAGAAATAATTTTATACTGAAAGAAACTATCACGTGCCTCCTAAAAACATAAAAACAATCCTCTGTTACCCATAGGTCAAAAACTATTCAAAAAAGATTATTAAATATTTGCCTCAGTCCCTATTTAAATATATTTCGTAAGCTATCCTATTTTTTATATTAAATGTTATATTTACATAGACAGTTTTTTTAAAGAGCTAATTTGGTGCAACAAATAGGCGTCTTTTATGCTAATAATTACCAATATACTAATACAAACATTATAAATTGTAACGCACAAAAAACGCATCTTAAAAAAAAGTAATTTTGATGCATGCATGTAAATAAATTGTATGCTTATTAATAGCTTAGTTGTGAATAAAATAAATGTTTTTGGATTCCATTAGTACATGAAAATGCCGAAAATAATAAATTTTTGATATACCGGCGCATTCGCCTAAAGCTTGAAAATCACCTGAACTTGCACTTTTGATCCAGTTTTTAATGATTTGAGCGACTCTACGAAAATAAAAAGGAGATCCACTCCTCCCTCCCCAAAAAAAAACAAACGTTTCATTTTAATCAATATCAGTAAACAATAATATGCATTCATAACAAACAATGATACTACTATTAATAAAATAATTTACTTCTTCCTATATTAACACTAGCGTATTATTTCCTATTAAGTGTAATCACAGAATCATATACTCTAGTGATGTGATTTAATAAGGCTTATACAATGGAAACAAACAAACATAAGAGGATTTTGAGTCTTTGAAGGCATGGACATAAATTTGGGATATTATGGGGACTTAAGTTTCAACAGTTTCATGGTATATCCGCCACTGCAGATCATGTCACATTCTCAATGATGAACGACCATACATTTTAAATAACAAGCGAACTTTATACAAAGAGATCCAAAATCATAAAGATTTTTTTTTGTCGCTTACATTTATTTCTTTATAAAAGATTATCAACTCGATTTGGAACGCCTGATAGACTTGGATTAGCAGAAAATAAAGTTTGGTAAATCGGAAACTGTTTGGACTGTTTAAATATCATCAACTCTTAATCATTCTGGATCTCTCTATATTATGTATGCCTATGATATATAATTACGTTGTTCTCGGAAATGAAGACCATACCTGCCTGTCAAATATCAATCTATTTATCAAATTCAACCGTTCCTCTATCTCTGATAGTTTATAAGATTTCAGTAGTGAGGAATTAAAAATTGTCCACCCTGTACATTTATTTTATGTGCAATCTTAAATATAACAAGAAAAACATCATCTTAATCCAGTCCGAATGCCTTTATTATTGTAGTACTTTTTTCTTTGATCCAGTCCTAAATTTTGGAGAGAAACTTTATTCTACAGAGTATATCTGAACTGAGTAGCATAAATTGTTAGTCATAACCACACAACTTTTATTTAAAACTTTTTTTTCTATAGGCAACAATAACAATGATAAGGGGTGGGTAATTTATAATGAATAACCCTGTACATGCAGTTAGTACATTGTTTGTATTCAAAATTCGCGAAAATTTTCAATGATGCTGTAAAAATTAGTGAGGCGTATATCCGTAAATAGTGCTAACTTTTTTCATTATTTCATTTTTATTTCCTTTGCGTTATTAAAGAGATTTTCATATAATACTTCTCACAAACTAATTCATTTGCCGAAAATAAGGAATCAATAAATAAATTATTGTCATAATTCATTTTCCAAATTTCATCACCATTTTTGTTATAATATATAGTTAAATATTAATAACTTGAACATTTTCATTGTAATTTCTTGAATTAAATCAAATCAAAAATGCCATCCAAAATAAATTGCCCCTGTCGCCATCTGTCATCGAGGTGTCTAGTGAGAGTCGCAGTGATGACGATTCAGTACAGAATTCCCCCAATATCCATCTCGTAGAAGCCTGTTAGGTTTCTTCTAAACATTTGTTTGAGATCTGTAAATAAAGCTTTCGACCAGTAGATGGCACCATATAATTTAACAGTAAATATTAATAGTACAAAATATTTTTCTGTTCCTCGAGGCTCCAACAAATCTAAAATGTGAAATCTTTAACTTTAGAAAAAAGTCTTCAAAGTTCAGTAATATCCATTTTAAAAATAGCATTTTAAACATATTTTAAACAGTCTATATTTCAGATTTACACTATAAAAAAGGGTAGGTAGGTATTTAATTTATTTTATGTCATTTGCCCATTATACTCACATATACAAGTTTACATATAACAAAAACAGCAAACAGCAATAAGAGGAATAGGTACTGAATAAATAAGACTTTTTCTTGAATAATATCCAGCTGGTGAAAGATGGCCTCTGCGGCAAGGGAGTGTATTGCTGATAAATCGTCAACTTTTTTGTGAAACCATATCCTAGGAATATAGTATATATACAAACGATCACAAAAATTGTCATACACTAATTCATTTATTTCATTAACGCTACATGGAAAATGGAACGCAGAAATCACATTCTCTCCCCATGCCTTCTTTCCCTGGTCCGACTTTACCTATAGTTGTATATGTGGAACCCACTTAACGTATTAGTTCATTTCGTGAAATGGACATCCATTTTGTGAATTGGAACCAGATCGTGTAATTACAGTTTTTTTTACAATCTGTTTTTTAGCCAACTCGTGAAATGGAAAAGCTATTTATTCACTCAATGAAATTGTCTTGTATTAGATGATTTGAACGTACTGTATAATTCGCATTTGTCCACTTTTCGCAACACTTTTATGCAAAACGTTGCTATATGAATCTTCGTTGCGTTAAAAAACAAAATAAAAAATTATTTTATTTATATATGTTTGTTAGTTCGATGTCTTCTTTGTGTTGTTTGTTGTAAAAGAAACATATACTTATTTGCTTGTCTTGTTTTTCCTTGATTTTACAACATAAAGAATTGTCTTATATTTAAATATATTTTTTATCTATTTACACTAGATATTATCAACTGAATAATAACATCTGTCTAATTAGTTAATTATTTACGACATTATGCGAACTGTACAAAAACACAATTCATGAAGTGAATGGTTTTTATGTTCAGATAGTATAATGTTAGATAATTTCATGAAGTGGATAAATTGACTTTCCGTTTCACGAACTAGATAAAAAAGTGTTCAGATTGTGAAAAAACTGTGATTACACATTTCACGAACGAAAAAACTGTGATTACACGATCTGGTTCCAGTTCACGTAGTGGATACCCATTTCACGAAATGGACAATTACGTTAAGTGGATACGCCACATACACAAAAATTAAAACAATTAAAAGTAAAATTTCTCGGTTAACTTCCCTTATCATTTATACGTTATATGGTCATTAATTTAAAAATGTTCGTAACTGATTGAAATAATTTTCAAAGTCAAGAACAAAAAATATAAATCATTTATTTTTCAGTAAAGTAAGTAGAGAGGCACTTCAATTATATTTTCAAAACAACAATCCATCATTCTGAGTTCAGTAGCGGAACTAGCTTAAATTTAAAGGTGGACCGCTGGGTGGTCCACACGTATTTTTGTTGTGATAATGAATATGAAACAACTATTTACTCATATCTGCTTAATAGAAAACAAAACGTATGTATAAAAAATACGTTTTCTGACTACATGTTAGTTCCATATAGTGTGGCCCAAGGTTCTATTTTGAGGCCACTCTTATTCATTGTTTATGTCAATGATTTATTTCATAACATGTTCCCTAATACCTGTATTGCATTTGCTAATGATACAACTGTAATTAATTTAAGTCCAGACGTCAAAAATCTTATTTTAAAAGGTGTTGACACTATTTATCAAGCCAAAAAATGGTTTATGCCAAATCACAGGCCAACATTTAGTTTGAAAAAAAATACCAGACTCTACCTACGTACCCAGGGCTTTTAGGGGTCGCTGATTCCGATTCCGAGGTCGGTTAAGCTCTATCACGTCAGGTTCAAGGTCATTTGAAGGTCAAACTAAGAAAAAGTGGTTGAAAAAATGTGAAAAACTTCGTACATAGGTTGTCAACATATAAGCTCGTCAACTTTCACAGAAAAAAATAAGTAGTTGATTCATTGAGTTAAATATATTTGCACTGAGATAGACGATGAATCTTCACGTGCAGCAAAAGCTGGCGGACGAATGCAGGCTAAAATCAAAGGCGGTCGTGTATTGCAACTTGAAGGTGCGGATCTGATAAAAAAGGTCAACTAAAAAACTGATATTTGGACTTAGAATCCCGAAAAACCTTCTGATTTTTCAAGTGTATCAATTCATCCTCATAATGACCTTAAAATGACGCCTGAGCGTCCTTAATGGGCCATCTCCGGATTCAGACTCAGCGACCCCAAAAACCTATGTATGAATTTTTTCAGATTTCTTGACAGCTTCTCCTCTGTTTTTCTCAAATTAACCTTGAAATGACCTCAAAATGACCTTGAAATAGCCTCTGGATGCCTTCTAAGGGTAAGCGAACACCGGATTCGAACTCAGCGACCCCAAAAACCTATGTATGAATTTTTTCAGATTTCTTGACAGCTTCTCATCTGTTTTTCTCAAATTAACCTTGAAATGACCTCAGAATGACCTTGAAATAGCCTCTGGATGCCTTCTAAGGGTAAGCGAATACCGGATTCGAACTCAGCGACCCTAAAAACCTATGTATGATTTTTTTCAGATTTTGTCTACCACCTTTTCTGAGTTTGACCTTGAACCTGACGTGGTAGAGCTTAACCGACCTCGGCATCGGAATCAGCGACCCCGAAAATTTCTGGCAACCTAGGTAGAGTTTGGTGTTTTTTTTCAAACTAAATGTTGGCCTGTGTATTTAAAGCTTATGAAGAAAAATCTCTATCTCATCTATTTTAATTAAGTGAAATTTGGCAGTTATTATGGAGACTGTCAAATTTCGTCACATTATCTCTAATTTTTACTTGTTTTGCAATTTCCGATTCAATGTATAATTACAAGATGGATCAGTCTTTCATTTACCATGGAATAGCAAATTATGTTTTCAATCGCTTCAAACTAGAAAATATCTGTTAACAAGCGGCATTAGAACAGGAATTGTCACACAAATCATCACAAGTTTATAAGTTTCTGAAAAATCTTTTCTTTTTATATATTCAGTTTAGACCAGGAAATCAAATAAAGAAGTTGAACTCCCCTCCCTTTTTCCAACTATAAGGAGCGTCAAAGAACTTTCTTGGTCTATTGGCTGAATAACTAAATGTATTTTTCCTCATATAGACTTTTTTGGGTGGGCCTCGGCCCACTATCAGTATATGTTTCGGCAGCCACATTGGGAACTCATTTTATGGGATATATAACAGATAGTCATTTTTAGACGAATAAGAACTGCGTGCCTTTTGTATAATCCACTTGCCTGGTGAACGTGAAAATAAATAAATAATTACCTACTACAACAATTGACAATGGTTTATTGGATAATTACGTAATATTAATTATTACAAAAGAAATGGTATTACTAGCAAATCTATAAGTTTAAGATTTCTTTTTACTGGCATATTTTATTTCTATTCAGAACCACCCATTACGTTTGCAGTTTTGGTAATGTCGGTCATTAATTTTCGTGCGTTACCTAATTTTTAACTTTAACATAAATAAACATAAAGAATATGACAAGCAAAGAGAGCAGTATTACCCCGCTAACTGGATGTAGCATATTATGCTAGGAGATTAGAGTGTGAACGTAGGGGAGAGGGTAAGACCAGCGCCAATTTTAAACTTAAATTTTTTTTCCATTTTTCATTTTCTACCAGAATGGTAGACTTTTCTAATGTTATTTTTTAGTATTATTTTGTTTTAAAATGTTCATCTTTGCTATGGCCGTCAATAACTATACAAATAACAGAAAATATTATATACGTTGCCTGCATTTTTAACAAGGATACTGATGATAATATATTTGTCTAAACTATCAACAATGGCTACATCCAAAACTGTTACTGAGAACAGCACATAACTGATAAGGTTCGAATTTCGGATTGGCATTGGAAGCGTTTGACCGAGAACATCGCCCAGAAGAACTTGATAGTGAATCCTCCACTAGTAAATTAGTTCAACTTATGGCATTAAAATTCCACATTTTGCAACCAGTAAGAAATAATTAAAACCCTTGAGACCTGAGTCTCAATGCTCATCGCAATTTTCTCATACATCCTCCGTTGTAACATGAAGGATGTCTTCGACTCCGCTTCTAAATGATGGATCCTGAAGTTACTTCTAAAGGGGGCTACAGCAGAAGTCCAAAAGTTGATTTCTGTGTACCCAAAGAAAGTGCTCAAAACTTTGCAGCAAAAACTTTTTGTTGGTAACAGAAAGAATATTGTCATTTCAGAATTAAGTTTATTGTTTTCAGTACTACATTTATTGCTGGTAATAGAGAGAAAGATTTACTAGGGACTACCATAATTTCTTCTGGCAATATACCCTATTTATATTCTGTGCTGTCTCCAAATTGTAAACGAATATTAACAAAAAAAAAAAAAATAATAAAAAATTATTAACAAAAGTTAACACGTTTACCTGTCTGATTCAAAGGAATGTCTACCTCCGATGACATCAAATAAAAATTGAAAAAACTTGTAAAGTTCTTTAGGGGTGTAACTATTTTTGGTGCCAGAGTAAAGACTACACTAAAATTTTTATATTATCCTTCTTAGTATTAATAAATTCGTATATAAGCATTTCAAATGGTTGATATAATTTATCTACCTTTCAAAGTATTAGCCTCATTATTAATACACCAAAACAGTGCAAAACAATGTGGAAAGTGTATCTAAATACATTTAAATTATACACCTATTTTGCGTATTATTTCAGAATACTGTTATTGAAATCAACGAAATAGGGGTATTCTTAGAAGTTATAAAAAATATTCTGTCTAGCCTGTAAATACTTTAAATCACACCTCTAAAAGACTATTACGTAATAATGTTTTATGTTATTAAATTTTCATTAATCATTCATAATAAGGTATTCATTAATTCAAATTTATGTTTATTTATTGTAACAGAAAAGTAGCAACAATAATAATGCTCTATAGATAGGTATTTTATAACAGTAACATACAGGAGCCGTGCAGCAGTGCCGTAGGTAGCAGGCATCTATTAAGTAAAATCTGATTTTATTTCGTTATATTTTGTTGTCTCAAGTTAAGAGTTAAACAAATTTAATCCCTATATTCTGAAAAATCACTTGTACTCGCGAAACACATGTATAAAACTGAACATTTACTCCAACCTCCCTGTATATGAAAAATATATGTGAAGGGGAAAATTTTTGGTATTAACAAATCCTCACAGCTAGTTTGTGCACTTGTTTAACATTTGACACATTTGTTTTTGTTTCCCGACGCTGGAGAGTTCTACCGTGGCATCCGAGTATCATGGGAAGAGCGCCCGCAAATTATCTAAAGACAATCCTCACATCCCGCAGTCAGTGACTGTAGATTCCGGAATAATGTGTTATTAGGACAATCAACATGACCGAGTAGCCTGAGTACAGCACTTGGAGCTCGTACCCAAGATCGCGATATTTAGCTCGCTTTTCCTTCTACTTCAAGGTACTGTAAGGCAGCACTGGAGCCTGGTTTACCCCGTACGAGTGCTTTAGATAGTAATATAGCACTCGTAACGATGGGTTATGTCGGTGGATGCAGGCTGAAATCGCGTATATGGAACATGCTGAAAATAGGTGAATGAGCGATTCCGACGCCTGACGGCTGGACCTGCACTTGATATCAGAATCTTCGCACGCCATGTGTGGCTACGGTAGACCAAGGTGTTTAAACACAATCTTGGCAGGCCCTAATGAATCTCTCGTTCTCCGAATTAAACCAGGCTGACCTTAAAAAGGTGAATGTCAGCCTGATCGATAAACTCAGTGTTTCTATGTTTTTCTAGAAGAAACCACGCTGGGGTCATCGACGTGCTGCCGAAACAGATTTTTTCGTTCGGTAACTCTAATTCAGGCTTTTAGGTGATTTGGCTGAAGTTCAGTGACTGAACACTATAGCATCTCGCCGGCCACCTCGCCTGGTGTCGAATGCGAGACTGAGTTCGTATGTGGCTCTTTCTGCTGCCTTGAACAATCCTGCGACCACTCCTACAGTTTCACTACAAACCGCATGAGGGAATCTGATTTTCTGAGGATGTTACGTGCCATACTCAGTACTACTCTGCCATGCGTACACTTCAGGCTCAAGAGTCTTTAGCCCCCCGTTGATTTGGGAGGTACGTACGAGAAACAGACGATCTAGAATGAATACTTCTGTGAATAATCATCATGTTGCGGGTATCTTTGTGTAATTGGCGCAGCTCGTCTACTGTTCACTTCAATACTCCAAGGGAGTAGAGCAGAACCGGAACGACAAGCATGCTAGGCGCAGACCTTGCTGTTCCCCGAAAGTTTGAAAAACCAAATCTTTCGACGTCGGTATCAATACTTGCAGCTGAGAGAATCCTTTATTTGTTTTACATCCTAAATGTATCTTTGTTGCACACCTAGATATATGCATAGGTTCCTCCGGCATTCAGATGTCTAAGAATGCTTCCGTCTGAGAGATGCACATTTTTAGAGAATTTTACGCATTGTCCTCTCTTGTGGTGGTCGACTGCAAATTTACCCAACACGACCTCCATACCAATTGCCCGCGAGTATTCTTCGACCACCCAATGAGTGTTTTGTAATTTGAGCTCTCCGGAAGCATAAAGTTTAAAACCATTCATATAAAACAGATGGGTGACTGTATGCGTCCGGGCGCTTGGTGATCCGCATTGGTATCTGAGGATTTGGCGAAACCCAACAGTCAAAGGCAGCAGTGAGATGTAGAAGAGGAGAGGACTCGCACTCTTATTATTATTATTACTTAAAGAAATGTCGATGATATTGTCATCATGACAATATTACAGTGTTGATACTTGTTGAGTAATCTAAGGCATTTGATCGATTAAACCATCATCAGTTGCTTGTATCCTTTCTACATTAGTTTGGGTTTGCATATAATGCTACTTTATTATGAAGAATTACTTGCACAATAGAATGGTTTGATTACATTACATAATTATTTGTCAAAACCTCTTAAATATGGGGTACCACAGGACTCCATTCTATGACCACTGTTATTTGCCATATACACATCTAATATTCTAAATTCTGTCATTGCCCTCACGCACTTTGCGCTGATGGTAGTTAAGTTTATTATTCATTCAAACCTGAAAATATAATTAAAGCTAATAAAATTATTATTATTAACAGTGATCTTCCGTCTTTAATAGAGATTTTTTTTATTAATCCCGATAAATTTCCCCGTAATAATATTTGGCAAATGAACATTAATTTAAATAGAACAAATTTGCATCGACTATTATGGTAAATGTTTTGTAGTTTATTGGCAAGACCCTATTATACCTTAGTTTTATCGAGATATTCGCGATCTGTATTACATTAGAGGAGAGTTTGTGATAATGTCAGTACTCAAATTCAAACAATGTATATCGTCCTCGCTCGACACCCGGTCCATTACCAACCTAGCATCCCCGCGTAAGGTGGCGACGGGGCAATTATTAGGTTGGGCGGAGCGGGGCTAGTCCGGACTTAAAATTAAAACATTAACAATAAATACAACACCTAAAAAAAACATTTTTAAATTGTATAATAACTCCGAAAACGAGAAAACAAAGACGCATGCAAAAGCATGCGCCGTTGATATAAGACTTTAAAATAATGCAAAAAAGAATATATAAAATTGTATAAATTTGTGTATAATAATTTTGAATTTTGACGATGCTTCGACGAGCAAAACTGTCACGGTAAAAAGCTCGCCTCTAAACAATACTGAATTGGGAAGCAGGAATGTCCAACTCCGCTTATTTTTGGGTATTTAATGATATTTCGTGTATATGATAATGTGCCCCAATTTACTGATGGTTTGCTTATAATTTGGAATAAACTTTTTGGGGAATATTTGATAACAAAAACGAACAAAAAGAAAATAAGAGAAAAGTGAGAACAAAATTTGGAATTTTGGCGCCCCTCTTATAATGTGGGAGTGTCCTCCCATTTTGTAGGAGGACCGTGGTCTAAAGATGTTGTCTGAAAATTGGTAACGTTTGGTACGGTAATTTGTGTATTATTCGAAATGGCGCGTTATACTCCCTTATTTGTGTAATGTTGGCGGTTAGTGGACAATCAGAGAGTTTAAATTCATAAAATTTTTGTAAAGTATCTCTGATATAATCCACTATGGGTACAATGTCGTTGCAAAGTTGTCGTAATTCCCTTATGGGGGTATATCTTGTTGAGTTACTTATGAGGCGAAGGAATTTGTTTTCCAGTACCTGCAATTTGTGTAATGTCGTCGAGCTCGCAGAACACCAGGCCGGCGCAGTATATACTAGGACAGGTCTCACTATCATCGTATAAATAAATTTTTTATTATACCTGTTTAGTCTACTATTCCCCGCCATCAGGGGGTATAGAGTCCTGGACAGAGAATAAACTTTACGTATCGTCTCATGTGTTTTTCAAAATAAAGTCCTTTATCCAAAGTTACACCTAAATATTTTACGTCTTGTTCCCTCTCAATTTGGCTGCCCCCATCGAAATTAGTGTAATTATTTAATTATTTATTCTTTTTCCAGTGAAAACAATAGCCTCTGATTTGGCGACGTTCACCTTCACCTTCCACTTGGCGTAGTACTCCGACGCCTTTACCATGTGCGCCTTTATCAGCTGCCCAGCGGCCTGAGCATGGTGACTGTGACAGTATATGGCGGTATCGTCGGCGTACATCGCAAGCTTGGTGTTCGGGAACTGCGGAAAGTCGGACACATATATGTTATATAATTTTGGCGCAAGGACCGACCCCTGCGGAACGCCTGCTCTAATGTCCCTCTGTGTATATTGAGTTTTGTTCACTCGCACACGCAGCGTTCGGCCGTGCAAGTAAGAGTGTATCAGTTGCGTTAAATGGCCCGGAAAGTCGTACCGGTGCAGTTTATATATGATACCGGGTAGCCAGACGGTATCGAATGCTTTCTCACTGATAATGTGAGTACTCGTGATCATGGAATACTGGTAACTACCAAACATAAAGTTTTGTAAAAAAAATTTGAGTCTGCATATAATATTAGTAATGAAACATTCTCTTGATATGAATTTTGTAAAGATTTAGGTGTAACATTCGAGTCTAAACTTACTTTTAATGGTCATGTATCCCTAAAAATATCAGAAGCTATGAAAGTTTATGGATTCATTGTAAGAAATGGTAAAAATTGTACTGATATGTACATATACTTAGATTTATTTCTTTGATATATGCTATAAAAATATTGTATTTATCCTACGTTCATTTTCAGCTTGAGTATGCCGCTCTAATCTAGTACCCCTATTATAATTATTGTCATAAGTTTACAGTTGAACGCATAGAAATAATATTCCTAAAACAGTTGTCATTTAAAGAGGATGGTGTTAATACTGGAAGGGGGAATAAATTATATTAATTTGATTAATAGATTCAGTATTATTAGCTGAGAATTAAGAAGGAGTTGTACATAGTTAATATTATTGTATAAGTTACATAGTAATATATAACATGATTTACTTTGTGAAATTAGTTTTTATGTTCCCAGGATTAATTCGAAACATATTTTAACTTTTAGATAACCATTTACTGATTTAAAAAATTCTCGTCCTTGAAAGATTTTAATGAAAACTGTAAAACTTGTTCTGCTTTTTATACTAAATTTATTAGAAAATGTAACATTTCTAACAACCCTAACAAGATGATTCCTCAACAAAATTACCAGCTTTTTTCTAGACACTCAACATAGTGGATGTTATGTAATTATATCGGTTGCTTGAAAATGAGCGATATTTCTGTATACTTGTATACTATAAAACGTTTTTTGAAAAATTGTGTAACACTACAAATTTATAATGCTCGATATAGAAATTTTGTGTAGATGACACGATAGAAAACAGGGACACTAGTGGTTTGAAATTATTGCCAAAAAATTGGCTCATTGGAAAGGAAAACGCGAATAGAGTCCTGTGTGCTATACTTTCCACTTTGTTTAGACATAGTGAGTGATAAGTGTATCCCTCTGGTGGTCAGTGCTACTACCAGTCAGAGAACACTAATGTCTTAGTGACTGATAGCGACATGCAAAGCAGGTACCATGAGCTGCGACCTCTAACCCTAGTGGCTAAAGTATACATTGAATAAGACTTACAGGAAACAACTACTCCACGGACAAAAGCTTCGACCTGTATTGAATTAAACTTTGTTTAGTTGTTTCTGATATACTTCATTCCGTATCCCACTCCTTAAGCTATGCTGCGCTAGTGAGGAATAGTAATTCCAAAACAACGGTGACAGAAGCTGAGTCGTATTTCTTTTTGGGATATATTATTTTTTAGAAAAATATCGATTTACAATAATTATGCATGAACGAGATGGCGGTATTCAACAGAGTTGCTCTTCCATATAACCATACCTTTTATAAGCTTACTGTACAGATATTGCGGCGATTTTGAGGTGATAAGTCTAAACACCAGACAAGCCAAATGCACCTGAAACCTTTCATCGAGACTAAGCCAATTAGATTCTTCCATTTTATGTGAAATGTGATCGAATTTGCATAAATTAAAGCTGAAACGTAATATCTATACTCAATATATCTTTGTGAATGTGAAGTATTTTAACTTGTCAAATGATTTCTGAATGAGTTGCGAAACATGTTGTGAAAATCTTAAATCAGTTTCTAAATATAAACCCAAATTTTTACAATAATTATTAGGTTTTAAAGTTAAATTATTGAGAATTATATTAAAATTATTATTTCCCAAAATAAAGTTCTTATCTTTACCTAAGAGCAACATTTGCGTTTTACTTTTCATTTAAAATAAGACCATGAGCTTTAGAAAGGCAGGGTATAATATTGAGATCAAAATTGATTCGTTCTGTTGCAAAATTTAAATTATCTAAATTGAAAGACTAATATATTTGAGTGTCATCAGCATACTGATGAGAATGACAAGAATCCAAATATTTACTAAAATCTGCTGTATATACAGAAAAAAGTAGTGGTCTCAAAATACTACCTTGTGGTATCCCTTGATTTAGTTGTCTTAACCTTGAGTAAGAATTGTTTATCACCATCCTTTGGCGCCTATCAGTTAAATATTTTTTAATAAATTGAACAGCTGACACATCTAGTCCAAAGTATTGTAACTTAATACAAAGCATAGAATGACATATAGTATCGAAAGCTTTGCTAAGGTGTAAGAGAATTAAACAAGTATTTTTATTATTATCACCAGCCCTTACTACATCATCTGTTACATTCAGTAACGAAGTCGTCGCGTCGCGCTATGTTGTGGACGAAACCCAGATTGTGTAGTAGGAAAAATACTATTAAGTGTTAGAAATTGACTAAGCTGTTCATGCATTATCTTTTCGAGAATCTTTGACAGTAACATTAGGGCTAATCGTATTTACATATTGATTTAGAAGATGATCACCAGCATCAGCTTTGGCAATCGGAACACTGTCAACAAAATACCCATTATAATTCATCGGGATCTGCAGAATTTAATTCCAATAAACTATTTTGAGATTTCAGGATATTCAGGCGTTTCAAAGAACGCCAAAAATTGGTTGGGTCAGTTTTAAATTTATGATGCAAGAATGCTCTTTTCTCAGATTTAATAGCCATATTTACAAAGTTTCTCAGTTCCTTATATTCACGTAAAGAGTTTTCCGTTTGAGTTTTCTTATATTTATCCCTTAACTTCATAAATTTAAGGTTCGGCGTTAGCCAAGGAGCTGGTTTAGTAATTCTAACAGTTTTGACAGGAGCATGATTATTAAATAACATTAACAAATTATCATTCAAAAATTATGTCATATCATTTACATGTATGCGATAGATGTAGTCCCAGGGTACTTTACCTAAGTCAGTTAAAAATGCTTGATAATCAAAAACAGAAAAGTCTCGAAAAGTTTTGTATAAAATGGGGCGTTTAATATTCGCAATTTTCAGGGTACATTTGACCAGGAAGTGGTCAGAAATATTATCCATATTGCATACCTCTGTGTCGAGGATAAATATCTGTATCGTTTTTAATGATATATGGCACGATTCCCTTTTTGTTTAATTACTGACTTCTATCTTGATTATAGGTAACCGAACTTCATTCATTAGTTATTAACGTAGTGTATATTAAGATTCTTTTTTATAAGTAACCTTCGGCAAATTTGATTATTTATCTAAGGGAGCACTCGACTACAAACAGATGACTGTGGCTGGCCTATTACAATAAACTGAATGTAGACTAATAGACGGTGGGTGCATGTTGAGTTCGGGCCTAAGCTCTGACAAATTATCGTGTATATATGCTATTAATGAGAAGCATTGCGTCCACGTTTGCAGTGTCTTGTTAAGTTTTGCCGAAGTTCTGCCAAAGCAATAAAAATGTAGTCGGCATTGTCTTTCTAAGAAGTTGTGATGTATTTTGAATTTTACTTTACCATTTAAGTTTTCCTGTTTACATCTTCTGCGTAAAAGTGATGCACGCCTGCAAAGAAAATATTTTTAACGAGGAAACATAGGTATATCAATATATTTCTTATATTTTATGCAACAAACTTTAACAGAGCATAATATAGTTAAAAATCAGCTCTTTAGAATATTTTGAGCATACACTCTGTATACACAATTACCATATAATTTTTATGATTTTGTTTATACAAAATTACAAGGCGGCATTAATCCCATTCGAGGACGTAGATAATGTAGAACATATTATAGGTAAGTTACGGGTAATTATAATAGTATCATCCAACTTAAATACTTACCGCTTGATTGTACTTATAATTAACATTGTATAGTGCATTCTATTTTAGTATAAAATAGGCGCAGCCATATTTTTATCGTAACGTCATTGTTTTGTTTGTAAGGCAAATAGCAATTTTGTCAATTTCATGGTGAATTAAATTGTGTCATATATTAATTTTTTAGTTGGAACTTCCAGTGACTGCAGTGTATAGTTTATTACAGAAATACAGTGCACGTAAAAAAAGGCTACAAAAACTGCCAACTGTCTTAGATAAATAAACGTTTAATACCGCTTTGTTCAATTAAAACATCTTATTCTGTTTTACTTTAACTTGAAATCTAACTCAAAATTAAAATTAGCAGGTAATTCTCCTGTTACTAAGTTTCGCAAATAATAATTCAACATTATCTATTAAATTCTTATTGTTGCTCTAGCTTTTTGTTGATATTGCCTTCCAAGACTCCTTTTTCTTTCCTTTCTTTCATATTTCTATAAACACTTAAAATTATTTATTGACTGTAGACATGCTATTTTGAAACTTTCTTTGTAATTTGTGGAACGTTACCATTTTTCACATCTTCCCGACATTTCGTTGCTGGTGGAGAGTTGAAGGATCTTCCCGAGGCCTGAACAATTTTCCAGTATTATTTTACCACAGCCATTTGCAAACAGGAAACTCGCGAATTGTTACTGCCCGTCAAAATATTTATGAAAACACAACGGTATAAAATACACTTAAACATAGAGGGAAAATTTTACCTATATACCTGTTAAACATATTAAGTTTTCACAATCTACTACAACATATAATGTAAACGCAAAACTATATAAAACACACTTACAGCACTGACACACCGATGAAAATTTCTAATTTAATTCTTAAAAGCAATATAAAATACCCTCGGGAATACCACATCCTGACCTACTGGAATATTTTATTAACTCACCTAGTACTGATATAATTACGTCGTCCTTCGCGACACTGATAAATTCGAAATTGGACCCTGTATCCTAGATGACGCGAGAGAAGGAACAAACAGATAATAAATGTGTTGTTTATTAGAAAAGCTTAAGAATCTTTAATTAAAAAAAGTATGTTTCTGTTAATTTCTTATTTTAATAATCTCAGAACGTCCTTCATATAAGAATAATGATTCATGTACTGAATAATACATCGCATTTATTATTTAACATGATGTTAAAAAAACCTGCCCCACTCTCCCTTCAAATAACTGTCGGTAGATGGGTCGACAGCCTATGAATTTTTATGTGCAGTATCTTTGTAATAAAATATACCTACCACGCAGTGGTCCAATTTTGATTGTGCCTCTTGGCGAATATCTCGTTTTATAATATATATGGCATGTGACATGTTTCAATTTAGCATACCAAATTTAAACCTACAAAGAATATTTCAAACTTTTTTTTATTAAAAACTCTACACGTGTTTTGGCTTTTGACAGAGGCTTAAAAAGCCGAAACACGTGTAGAGTTTTAAAAAATTTTAATATTAAAAAAGCAAATTTCCTTCATATATTTAAAATACTCCACATATAGAAAATATCTGAAATAATCATGAAATTGTCATTGGGAAACTTTTTTAATATCTAAAATAATAGAAAAACTAAAAACATTAGCTTCACAAAAAATCAAATCATAAAAGTAAATTAATTATTATTGGATGGACATTGATTAAAAAAATTAAATATGTAAAGTACCACGTTTAGTTAGTTGTAGAAGGTTACTAACATCTATTTTTAAATATAGGTGTAACTGAAACTACAGATACAGATATTGTCTTATAAATTCGTCTAGAACTAGAATTGTTATTTATTTTTGTGAATAGTACATGTTAGAAAAATATGACAGTATGCAGTAACTACTGTAGCCTTTACTTTTACTGTCACTTCCAGTTCTGATGTAATTACTATATTATATAATATAAAAAATAAAAATGTCTTTATCTTTGTATAAAATATTCACTTGGACCACACGTGCCATATTTAATATAATACCCACAAGTGAAAATAGTCACAATAATTCTTTTTTATTGGACAAAACTCTAATTTTTTTGAATTTTCATTAATCAGTTTTTGACTTTGAATAGTCGCTAATATTTTTCAAGTTGAATAATATTCGCTGAAATATTTTATCAGTCAAATTTAAAAACAAAATATACTCTTGGTTGTTTGAAAACAGAGGCATGTAATCAAAAGTAATTATGAATCACATTGTACTATCTGGGTAGGTATTTCCGTGAAAACCAAATCTATTTGTTGATTACAGCGTATTATATCTTTAGTGTACTTATTTTATTACTTTCTGATATAAAAAAAACATAAAATAATGATCTCAATTGGCACAACAGGCCTTAGTAATCAGCTGACCTACATATTATATAATTTTATCTGACAGCCTGATCTCATTATTAAACACACATGTTTTAAAATCACGATGATACTTGACAGACAATGCAGTAATTGGACATTAACTGACAATGGTTTTATATTGAAAAGCTAATTAAGATTAGTTGAACTTAATAAGTTGCAACAGATACTTGCAGTTAATAGCTATCTAATTATACATATAATGTAAAAAGTAAAATGGCAAACTGCAAACTCTAATATCCTTTAAAGGAATATGATTTCATCTTTATTTGCTTGGAAACAATAAAAAACATGTTTATATTGTAATTTAACTTTTAGTGCGAATAATAAAACAAAAATTCGATTATGCATAAATAAGGTGAGTCGTACGTCATACACATTTAATGGTCGACACATAAAATAAAAATAATACACCTATTAAATATGAATTTGCACGTGGCAGTTTAGAAAAACTAATATGCAGTCACCTGAAGGATAGACAACCCACACCCACATGATTGTGAAAATACCTCCACAAATTATTTAGTTTTCAGCATTCTTGATATTGATAAATGTGTTACTAATATTTCTTTTTATCGCTTCATATATCACTTATCCAAATCCAAGTTTACTTGAGGCGATAAGACACAGTAAACAGGGATACGACGTACATTTTTCCTCTATAGTTGGAGAGTTTTATTTTAGCAAAGTTTAATAAACTATTTTATTTAATAAACTTTGATTTTAGCCACTTGATGCGGTTTATGTTATGACTTATCATTCTTATCAAAATTTTAACTGAGATTTTCCTCTGAATATATGGTGTTTGAGAATAACCTGCCAAAGCAGTGAATTTCTTGTTTTATTAAAAAGGGAACGAATCCACTCTAATAAATACAGTTTCCACAAATGCTTCCATGCCCAGTTATAATAATACCTAATTGTTATTTGAAAAGAGCTTATAAACTGTAGATTTTTTAACGTAACTTTTTGAATGGTTTTATCTGTGATCTTCAATTTTGGAACACAATAATTTCTAACAAAAATCAATATATTGTATGACTTTTGTTGAAATAGGTTAGTTTAACGAGCCAAACATAGGTTGCGTGGTAAATTTAACGTTTATAACTTTATATCTGCTAATAAAATTGAAACAAAAAAAATTACATCTTATATCCCGCTTCATAATAAAACTTTTTGTCTCTTAAGTTTTTATCATAAAACGTTTAATTTGTACTTAAAAGAATAAAATAAAATAAAATAAGAGTCATGCAAAATTAAATATTTAAAAAAATCCAAATTATTCACCAAGATGTGTCAATCAGGGATATGAGGACAGTGATCGTCAGCAAAGACAAATTCTTTCTCAACAAGAGGAAATAATATCAAGATTATTTGAGAGAAACCCGCATGCAAGCGTAAAGAGTGTGGCTCTTCAAGTTGGTGTGTCAGCGTCAAAATTCTGGCGATTATTACGTGAACAATTCCTCCATCCATACCACTTTCAGAGACTTCACGATCTGCTTCTAGAAGATCTTCCTTGACGGCATTTTTTTTGAAATTTTATTACGAAAGTGCCGTGAAGATGATCAGTTTGTCAGAACCATTTTATTTACAGATGAGGTAACTTTCACCAGAGACGAAGTGATATATCTGCACATAATATACATGTGGGTTGACAAGAATCTAAATGCTGTAATAACTAACACATTTTTTCATAGAATCTATAGGATAGATTTGTGGACGATTTATTGGTAGATCCTTTATTTTACCCAGACAAATTGGACGGCAAGAATATTTGAATTTTTTAGAAAATAATTTACAAAACTTTTGGAAAACATTTCTTATGATATAGACCAAGGATTTGGTCCCTACATGATGGAGCACCATTACACTTTCGAAGTTAGGAACTAACTGTATACAAATTTTCTGCCCTGGACAGGCAGAGGCGGAGATACACCCATCCATTGACCTGCAGGGTAGCTACATCTTAATATCCTTGATTTTTTTCGTTTGGGGTGACTTTAAAGGAATCGTATATGCGACTCCTTATAGACACCTAAGGAGCAGCTCCAAGGAAGAATTGAAGATGCCTGTAATGACATAAGAATTTTTCTAGGTATATTCAGAAAGATGCAGTGTAACTTTGTCGAGTACAGTGTTGCATTCAAACTAATGGCAGTCATTTTGGACAGTTTTAATGATTTTCACATTAGATGTGGTAAAATGTCGTATCAGTTTTGGTTATTTTTTTAGGATTAGGAATAATAAAGTTGGTGCACAGTTTTGCGATATGGCCATATACTGGTCAATAGATTAGTCGAGGTCGTAGTTATAGTTCTAGCCTCCTCAATCACCAAATGCTAATATTCTCAATTTATTTCATTGGGGACATTTAAAATCATTACTCTAATTAAGGAAATCTATAAAACTGGATTATTATAATGTTTGTACAATAATATGAAACACTCCTGATATTTTTTTTGATATACTAATTATATCCGAGATACATTGTAAATTGACAAATTGGTTATTTTGAATGTATGTATGTACAACCAACTTTTAAACATTCGATTGCAATAGTAACCTAACCGGATGATCAATTTCACCATGTGAAGTAATCGTCTTCAATTTTATTTAAATAATTGTATCCAGCAGTCGAGCAAGGTTAAGGTTAAGTTTTAAATGAAAAACTAGAAGTTAAAGTATGTCAAAGTTAAATTAGATACCTTGTTTTCTTGCCCGCGTCATAGTTTAATAATTCCAGTAATTTTTTATTTCAAAGAAGTAATTAATTATAGTTACACAGTTTTTCTCACACACGATTGCGATTAAGTTTTCATACCGCTGAGTACCTATGTATATAATTAAAATAGTTATATTTGTTATTGTTTTATTTAAAGAAACCTATATTAGACGAAGTAGGTATATTTAATCAAATTAAATATGTAAATTATATTGTATGCTTGTTATAATATTTTTTGATTAAATAAACCAGTAATTACCAGTGAATTGTTTTACATTAATAAGGTTATATTTTTAATTCATTCATACATTTACATTTTTAGTATTTTCAAAGCAATTTTAATTAATTTATAAACGAAAATATTAAGAAAACCATAAAGATTTATTTTTATTCAGCAGTATTTAATTAATTAGTTGAAAATAAGTGCAAATATAACTGTAAAAAATAACCGCTTATTGTATAATAGCTAATTGAATAAAATATAATAAATTATAATACTACAAGTCAGACCATTAATTCATTAATAATCTATTTTAGTGTGTCGTCTGTGTATCATCAATTTTTTACTGAACTTAAACCAATGATAAAGAGCACATCCCTTCATTTAAGCTTATATGATGTGTCTTCTGTATTATTTATCCTAAACTTCATAAATTACTGAGGAGTTTTCAGCTATATTATAATACATATGTTATTTAATTAAATTAATCAAATTAAATTAATTATATACTATAATACAATAATTACGTTAATAAAATTAAATGATTCA
Source organism: Rhamnusium bicolor (assembly GCA_029963845.1). Lineage (NCBI taxonomy): Eukaryota > Metazoa > Arthropoda > Insecta > Coleoptera > Cerambycidae > Rhamnusium > Rhamnusium bicolor. The sequence goes on from JANEYF010002797.1 coordinate 103,706, forward strand.
AATTACCTGTTTAATATTACACTAATTAAATCGTTTATCGTTTCCCTCGTGAATAAAACTAAATAGTTCTTTATAGCTGATTACATCATAAAGTAAGATGGTTCGGCCACAGCCTTGTTTACGTAAAGAAGGCTGTGGTTCGGCTCTCATTTCAAAATTAATACTTAATCTGTTTAACAAAAAAAAAAATATATATATATATATATATATATATATATATATATATATATATATATATATATATATATATATATATATATATATATATATATATATATATATATATATATATATATATATATATATATATATATATATATATATATATATATATATATATATATATATATATATATATATATATATATATATATATATATATATATATATATATATATATATATATATATATATATATATATATATATATCTATATCTATATATATATATATATATATATATATATATATATATATATATATATATATATATATATATATATATATATATATATATATATATATATATATATATATATATATAGATATATATATATATATATATATATATATATATATATATATATATATATATATATATATATATATATATGTATGTTAAATTAGGTCTGACTAAAAAACATATATATATATATATATATATATATATATATATATATATATATATATATATATATATTACGATGACCAAACCACACACGGTATAATGTACAGGGTACATAAGGATAAAATTATGTTGAAATAATAAAAAGAAAGTAATAAAGATATTTTGCTAATACTAAAACAAAGAAAGACTCTAATATTTAAATTAAAATGGTAATTTTGAGTGGTATGAGAGCCCAGTTTCAGTGAGAGACACTTACGTTAACTGTATTCATATTAATAGGTAAAACTTGTAATAAATGTTGTTAAACGCTAGATATAAACACCTACCGTGTGGTAAATGAACTGTATGTTATTATGTTATGTGAAAAAGCATTGTTCTATTTAGAATAGGCATCAGAAGAACTATTGTGTATAGCATGGCAACCAGGGCCAGAACATTATTGATTTTAGGTACCAAAACCTTTGGATAACCTGGAAAAAAATAAAATTTTATTGTTATTAATTAAAATTATAAACTTTGTTAAAGACAAATATATTAAATTTAGCCATAGAATAGCTACAAGTGAGATAGAAATTATGAACACTGGAAAAAAAGTGCTATAAACTACTTTCATAATTTGGGTAGCGTAAACTCTACGATATCTGAGATTTCAATCATTTCTACGAAGTAAGTGCATCGTCTAACTTTAAAACTTTACAAAAATGAAAGCGACTCACCTTGTGAGCTAATACAATGTAACAGCATCAAAATGTAAAGACAGTTAAAAGGTATATGTATAAATTTATGTCCAAGGAGGTACAAAACTTGACAAATATGAAGTTTTTTCTAAAATAAAAACCATTTGTTGAACTTTTTTTAGCTATGTCAGAAGAATAGCATCTATTTATTGTTTCCAGTCAGTTAGTTATAAGTAATTTGTTGTATTTGAAAAGTTTCCAGCCAATGAGGTTTAACGAAGTCCTAAAACGAAAGGCAAATTAAAATAATGTTTTAAATGTATTTAGTCATGCAAGTATAGTATTGAATTGTTCATTAGTTCTTAAATTAATTTCTGGTATGTGGTTTAGATGTTTGTAATTAGTTATATAAGAGAATTTGTTAAAAATTGTTGCAATTGTAATTTTTCTAAATATTCACAAAAGGCCATAGTATGGCATATCAAAATAAAGCTAATCATCTCTATATCTTTATTCAATAATAAAATTAGAGCCATAAGGTATAATAAAGAAATAAAAAAGAGGATTAAATTTTCATATTTTAAATTTCAAAAATCAAGTGTCATGATTTTTGGACAAACGTCAGATTAGGCCAATAAAAAGCCCATATTTAAGTTTTTAGTTTGAATGGAAAGCTCAAAGGGAGAGCATGTAATTTTATAAGAAATTTCCTAACCTCAAAATTTTAAATTTATATTTTTCAAAAGATATGAAATCCATTCTCAAGCTCACGTAAATATTAAAACAGGGTTTGTAACCTAAAACACAAAAACTATATTAAATTAAATTTTATCAATACCATAAAATAATTCCAAGTGGAATTTAAGAATAATTTCCAGTTGCAATGAGCAAGGAAAGTATTGTATATAATAGTAAATGTGCTTTGAGGAAAATAGTAAAGGTAAAGTACGTACCTTAAATAAATGTTGCTGATTGTTAAATAAATATAGTGTTGTGCTACGAAAATATAAAACCAGTGTGCTGAGCAGCCATCGTATTTGAAGTTTTATGAATCTGAAATTTGCCACGGATGAAGAAGGATCGAGGCACTGAGCAATAATATAAATCAGAAGCGTTATTCAACAGAGATTGCCATAACGTGAGGTTCAAGAAATCGCCGTAAGTAAAATCAAAATAAATCCTAGGTACTCGACGATTTAAAAGCTTCGATGTTAACATGTCTGATCAATAAATAAAAGGCCATTTCATTTTAATTTTAAGATATATTTATACAAAAGTTCATGTCCTAAGCCACAACAGAAATTTGTAAATAAATTTATTTTGTTTTGTAATCTGTCAAGGTGTGTTTCATTTGAAATTGGAGCTGTACGATTATTTTTCCAGACTAACGCCAGGAACCTGCCCAAACCCTGAAGAGTCTCAAAATAATAATAATAATATAAATAAAATAAAATAAATAAAATTTTTATTGTCATAAAATAAAACATAATATATATATATATATATATATATATATATATATATATGTATATGTATATATATATATATATATATATATATATATATATATATATATATATATATATATATATATATATATATATATATACATATATATATATATATATATATATATATATATATATATATATATATATATATATATATATATATATATATATATATATATATATATATATATGTATATATTATAATACAGGGTGGTCCAGTTTCCGAGGCACAAACTTCGGTAATGTGTAGAGTATTTAAGAATAATAGGGAGTTTCTTTCATGAACATAATTCGAAAAATGCAGCGTAACTTGAAGGTTCATTAAAAAAAATTATAATTTAATAATTAAAAGGATGAAATGGTCGTTACGACGATAGCTTTTGTCTTCTCTTAAATATTAAATTATAAACTTTTTTTACTGAAACTTCAACACCCTGTATCCAAGTTATGATGCATTTTCGAATTACATATGTTCATATAAGAAACTTGTATTATTTTTACATACTCTACACATTCCTGAAGTTTGTACGTCGGAAACTGGACCGCCTTGTATAATAATTTATATATTACTAAATAAATCGTAATGTATTCGCCAGTTCTGTTTTACAAAGTTGTTAATTATAGCTGTTTTGTAATATTACATTGGTCCTGAAAATGTCTATCATGTTAAGGTAAACGTTCACTTAAAAACTATTTAAAGATAAATTGAAGAAATTACATTTTTGGTGCTCTTTTGATATCAAGAGTTGTGATTATTAAGAATTAAAATATAACTAATCCCAAAGGTTCGTTTAATTTTATGAGCATCGTAGCATATAATATACCACAATAAATTCAAAATAACTGACCTAATTTATGCCAGATTTACAACGAAAACGTTAAACAAAGACGTTTAGTGTAACAACATATAATTATAGTTTTAGATGGTCTACATTTTATTTTATTTTTAGAATAAGAATAATAAAAATAAAAATGAATTAATGTTAAAATATTATTTACAGAAATTGTATAGGGAAATAAAGATATTAAACCTAAAGTATAATCTGTTGAAAGCAGAAAACATTTTAAGTTTAGTGACCCTTATTCATATACACATATTTTAAAATTTGTGGGGTGAGGTCGGCAGAAAAGGAGGAAACCAAGTTTTAATTAGCCAACGTTTCGTGTATTTTGGCATCCTCAAGACTATTTAAGTTAGATTTTCTTTGTAAACGCATATATTTTCTAAGAACCTAAGCATCAACATTAAGAACAAATAAATACGGTTAAAGCCTGGTATATCCATCTTCTGATAGAGTGGTTGTTAGTTACCAAACAGATTTATATTAATTATTAGGTCTTTACTTTTGCAAAAAACTGATAATAGCGAAGTATATTCTCATATGGAATAACTGTTCTTCAAAAATAGATAAATAGTAGCTATTATTTTACTGGTTTAACAATTTTATTCTCGTATTTATCTGGTTGGTAACTTTACCAGGAGGTGGCCCTTAGGCCCGGTATATCCATCTTCTGGTAGAGTGGCTGTTAGTTACCAAACAGATTTATATTAATTATTACGTCTCTACATTTGCAAAAAACTGATCACAGCGAACTATATTCTCATAGAGAATTATTGTTCTATAAAAATAGATAAATAGTAACTATTATTTTATTGATTTAACAATTTTATTCTTAAATTCATCTGTTGGGTAACTATACCAGGAAGTGGATATACCGGCCCTTAAGACAGTAAATACTAACTAACATCTTTGATTAGAAATAGTTACTGTTTATTTTTTATCCTTGTTATGGAAGGTTTTGGAATTTTGTTGGATTTGTGATTAACTAAATTCCACATTGCTTTTACTTTATTTTTTAACGTCTGAAATGTATTCATAACATGAATTTTCTTTTCAGGTTGTATAAGATGGTTAGATCCTTTTTTGAAAAATTTTTATATGTAATGGTAAATTTCTCAACATTGCATAACAAATTAAGTTGTTTCAAACGTTCAGGTATATTGTTTTTTCTGTTGTGTAAAAAATTCGTATACCATTTTAATACTACTACTTAATGGATGATTTGAGACTGTTTCATAAAATTCTCTCTAAAAGAGAATGCGTCAAAATGAACAGATATGTTACGTTTTTGATTGACAGATGAATTTTATAACATGTTTCTTATTTCTCTGTATCTATATCTCTGTAAAGAAAAGAAAAAATATATATATATATATATATATATATATATATATATATATCTCCGTAATAATGAAAGATTTATTTAGAATGACACAATTATTTCGTTATATATGTATAATGATAACATTTGACTATGAATTTTTTTAAATGGCCACAGTAAATATGATTTTCTGGAAAATTTAAAACAGTTTCTAAATATTCAGGTATCGGTTTATCTGTTTTTAACCATCTTTAGAGTTTATGGTTGGTAAAAATTAGACGTCTACTTGTATCTAATAAATAATTTAAAGTTTTTAACGCATTTTCCTCCAGAACAATTGCCAAAATGCAAATATTCGTTTTGTCTCATTAAGTGTTAAACCTAGTGATTAATAATTTCATTATTTATAGGACAGAGATTTACTAAAACACTTACTTCACAAAACTTTTGAATTAATATTACGTTTGTGAATTAAACCAGAGTCATCTGCTGATTCATTGTGAAACATTATTAAAATAGTCTAAGAAAAATAGAATTTTAATGTTTTTCTTTACTTCATTGGCTGGTATGAATAGAAATATTTGCTAATACTTCAAGTTTTAGCATTTTCTATGTAGTAATTACTACTTCCTGTAGTACCGAGTCCACTTTATGCAAAAATTCTTCACAGCGATGTAGATACTTCATTATAATATGAAGGTTCTACTTCTGTTGTGTAGTACATTCTTCAAAATGTATAGCATTCACTTCAACCCTGTTTGGGGTCACTTCTTTCGAAGTTGAAACCAATTTAAAATTGTGAGCAAATGATTCGATCTCCGAGATTAATCAATTTTATTTTCTGTATTGTCTTCATTTTCTTAGAGTAATAAAGTATATAAGTTGTGTAAGATGTCTTCAGATGCAGACTTTATCCAAGAAAAACTTCAAAATAGACACTTACAATTAGCATTTGTTATTATGTTAGAAGATTTTAAAATATTGGATATAATGGCTATTAAAACAGCAAAAGGCACAGTCCTTAAAATATCAACAAGTATTTTAACAAAAATGCAAAACAAAATTTAGATGTTAAGCAAGCAAAATTGAATTAATGATAGTGACAACAACAATTTGAGGATTCATGGAACGCATTATCGTAATTCCTTCTTAAATTGTAAAATTTTCTGTTGAGCTATTTTCAAGAATGCTACTATAGTACATATATGTTAAGTGAAGCTGTGATACATCTTCGCACATGTCATACGAAAGACTGCATTTTTCATCCTTGTGTTATAAATAACTCTTTTGTCCCATATTAGTTGTCAAAAGACGTCCTCTGACTGATCTTTAGACGTAAAGTCACAAGCGCAGAGGTTTATTTTTAACACGCTTTATATTAGCTTCACCTGTATGTATCTATGTATGTATCTATCTATCTATGTAACGGATTCTTTCAACGTAATTTTCACCAACTTCAAGACGTCTGATTAAATTGAAAATAGCACATGTATTAAGGACTGATGACAATACAATAATTTGAATGAGTATCGACGCATTTCTCTTAAAATAAAATTTCTAAGCGGATGTCAAAGTTGTGTGATCGGCGCATTCGCCAAAATAACGGAATCTTTCAACGTAATTTTCACCAACTTCAAGACGTCTGATTAAATTGACAATTTGCACACGTATTAAGGACCGATGACAATACAATAATTTGAATGCGTATCGACGCATTTCTCTTAAAAAATTTCTAAGCGAATCTCAAAGTTGTGTGATCGGCGCATTCGCCAAAATATCGCATCCATGATAAGTTGGCAGAAAGTTAACCACTAATTGAATACAGTAACTCATACTATAATTGAAATACAAGATGAACTAGTTACCAATTTACGATTAGAATGTTTTTTTTAAGCATTTAATTCTTTCGTTTTGTCAAAATATACAGCAATTCAACAACAGCAATACAATAATTTGAAAAAAAGAAAATTAAAAAGAAAAAAAGTTCCCAAATAAATTCAAATCAATAAATTTTGAAAAAAATTTTAATTAAAAAAATTTCGACAAAAATTCATGAAGACTGTTACATTTGTTTTCTTTTCATGACTAAAAAATAAAAAAAAACATAGTTTAGAAAAACTAAAAAACGCGCTTTAATAGCAAACCGAACTAAAAAGTAAAAAATAAGAATGAAGGGATTGACAAATTCATTTTATTGTAAAAAGTGTGGGTGCTTTTTACAATATTTTCATGATAACTCTACTTTTATTAATAGCTACCAATAAAATATTTATAACAATTGATATCAAGCACCCCACGCTTTTTTATTTGTCAATCACTTCATTCTTATTTTTTACTTTTTTAGTTCGGTTTGCTATTAAAGCGCGTTTTTTTTAGTTTCTTTAAACTATAATTTGTTCCACTAACATACTGGGTAACTAACTCTGTATTTTTTAGATAACCAATTAATATGGTAGTAAGCCCCGAGAAAAAGACCAACTAGAAAATGCTAAAACTTGATTTATTAGCAAATAATTTTTATTCATACCACTGATTGTAAGCCATGATTTGTAGTAATTATTACAAACTGAAATGCCAGTATCATAGTGTCATTGTTATCTTTCATTTAAGTGGTATAGTTTATATGGATACTATAAACGTTTTATTCGAATTTTATTACTTCAAATTCTTTGAAATATTGCGAATGAAATGATTTAAGTGTTATTTTTAAATTACTTTACTTATATCCAAGAAAGTACATAATTTAAAGATTTAAATTAATTAGTAATAAAACTCTTTAAAAAACAATAAATTTATTGTTAAAGCAGAAAATCTGAAATACTTCTCAAAGGCGGGATGTTTGGTTATTATTTGTAACAACTTAACTAAATTCTTAAAATAGTTCACAATGTTCGTTCTCACAAACACAAGAATATTCAATATTATACAATATTATAAAAAAATAGGTATGTAAATGAGAGAAAAGAGAAATTGCTAAAAAAGAAATCATACCAACGAAACCAGTCTGTGTTTGCAGGGCAAAAATGTCGATTATGTTAGACATTTTAAGAAATTGCTCATATTCATTTTCAGTTGATCAATCGGCTAACTCATCTATGAGATTGTACGATACTCATCAGATTAAAGTTACCACATTCCGAGACGCACTCGTTCTAACACTCCCCACTAAAAATAGTGCCAGAAAGAGGCAAAGGTGGTAACTTTAAGCTTGATGAGTATCGTACTACGTAAATAATGTTTAATCAGTTTCACCCTCGAAAAGAATCCTCGAAAAGATCGCTCTGCCGAAGCCACAGTCAGAGTAAAATTAAAACCGTAGTAATTTAATTGAATGTAATCTGTGCAAGATCATAATTAACTTAAATAAATTTCGAAAAATCAATTTAATAAAATTTTTTAACTTATCCACGACATAAATAAAACACACCACATAAATTAGACAACCCCCCAAACGAAAGCCGAAGCTGCACTGACAGAGGTTACAGAGTTGGAAAAAACGCGGACACACAACCATAGCCTTCGACTTTGTCAGAATCGAAGCCGGGATTTGAACCCGGGAGTCGAGGCAGTATACCAGCTACGTTTGTCACTTAACGCTCTGGCTCACTGCGTACCGTGCTCAGTAACGCGGTAGGTATTTCTGAAATTAATTATCTGAGTCAAAAATTTGTCATGCAAGTCACTTTTATATTGATGAACCAATTGTTATAGTTCCTTTAAAAACTCTTCTTCCAAACAGTTTTACAAAAAATTTTGATTAATAATTTTAAAATTGTCAGATATTTTATGAAGCCTAGCAAATCTACGTTTTGGTTGACTAGCTGCGACTGGCAAGAGCACAGTATTCTAGTGTTGCCAATGGATGCGTTATATCACAATACAATGTTGTGAATATATCCATAAACTTCTTTAATATAGGGAATTTTATTTTCAAAAATTTCTTAAAAATATTAAACATTTTATAAACTTGTGAAGAATGTTTTTTCAGTAATATGTGCGAAATGCTGATGGTGCCCCCCCTCTTTTTTGTTGAGGACCCGGATTCTCCGAACTATTTGATCTCCTTTAGTTTTGCCACTGTTATAACTTAAAATTTAATATCATACTCTGTTGCTCTTACGTTAGTGGGTAGACTTAGGCTTAATAAATATAGTTTAAAAAAACTAAAAAACACGCTTTTTAAAGCACACCAAACTAAAAAAGTGAAAAATAATTATTAATATAAACTGATAACAATAATGAACGAAAAATACTAGTATTATTGTGAAAAAAGCGTGGGTTGCTCGATATACGAAAAATATGGCACAAAGCGCCCCACGCTTTTTTCACAATAATACTAATATTTTTCGTTCATTATTGTTTTCAGTTTATATTAATAATTATTTTTCACTTTTTAGTTTGATGTGCTTTAAAAGCGTGTTTTTTAGTTTTGTTAAACTATATTTATTTTTCACTTTTTTAGTTTGATGTGCTATGAAAGCGTGTTTTTTAGTTGTTTTAAACTATATTTATACTGCTTATTGATGCTGATATTATAACATATTACGATCCAACAGATATTTCTGAAAAAAAAATTTATTTATTTCAGCCATGGGATTTGAACTCACGCCCGAGGAGTCCGTCGTTTCGCGTCGACTGCCTTAGCCCGCTCGACCACCGACCTAGCTGATAGTCGCGGAATGTACTTATATATTAAGCCTTTGCTCTCACGCAGAGGATACGTGAGGAAAGGACTGGCGATCCTGATCAGGATAATGATATAAACTTATCAAATTATTGTATTGTTACCGGTTCTTCGTAAGTGTACAAAGTTTCAATTAAATCTGTCCGTTTAAAGTGGGTCAAAATCGAGTCCAAAGAGTCGGTTACAAACAAACAAACAAACAAGCAAACAAGCAAGCAAGCAAGCAAGCAAACATACAGGTGAAGCTAATAAAAGCGTGCTACTAACATGACTTGTTTTCGGCGAAGATCCAGGTCTAACTGACATATATTCTTGTTAAGTGGTGATTTTCTATGAAATGTGCCATTTACAATATTTTTGGCTGGTACTGAACTTTTTTACTGATAAAAACAACAAATTTGACAATTTCCCGAAAACATATTTTTTAACAAAGATAACATCATATCCAGAACTATTTGATACATCAACTTTTTTTTTTTACTTTGAAAGCAGATAGACTTTAATCACTTAGAAAAGGGGCACTATTGCGTTACAGACGAACTTGTACTTCAGAGCATTGTATGTGGCGCGTAACCTACATTTAGAAAGTAACCTAATCAAGAATATGTTAATTTGATCTGGTTCTACATGGATTTTTTTTACTAGCTATTTTAGCACCCAAATTCTCTCCACTACATATATATAACACAAAAGACAGACACACACAGAATAATAACGATTATGAAATTCAGAATAAAATTTCTAAATAATTCATTAATACATCTTTATATTACTTACTGTATAATACAAATACCACGTATTATCAACGTTCATGCATTAATTAGTATTGCATATCGACGCTTAAGAAACAATACCTCGTATCTCCATTTTTGTCAAAACTCGGTTTAGAATTTTAAATTAATGTCCACTCCTATGTCCAACAGTTCCCAATATCTTGTATCTCTAAGATTAATATTGATACCAAAAACTCTACTTAAAAACTTAAAAAATACCTCGTATAACAATAAAATAACTCGTATCTCCATGATCTCCATGATAAAAATAACATGTAGGTTTCATATCTATTAATAAGAAAACTTAGTGTTTTTCGTCTCCTGTAAAACTGCTAATTTGGAGATAAGAGGTATTGTTTCTTAAGCGTCGATATGTAATGTCTAAAATTAATCCATTAAAACTTTATTAAAACATTTTTTTATGATTTTATGAATATTGTTAATATTTTATTTGTTTGCACTGTAATTTTTACTTTTCAGACTGCGTGACTTTTTAAACAGAATATTGTTAAAATATGTGTGCTGCATTTTCCATCTTTCATGTGATATGTCTTCGCAAAATTTCATTAAAAAAACCTGTTACGTCTCTCAAATAAACGGAGGTCATGAATTACTGAAATGATAGCGATGAACAACAAACATACTACAAGCGCGGATCCCGGGGGCAATGGATGCAATGAGATGGAAAAGATAAACTCTTTTATACCCGTAGGTATTATATGTAGTTATTTTATTTAGTTATCATTTGCGGCAACCCTTAACAAATATGTTATTATCGAGAACGTACATGTGAAGATACTGAAATCAGCCACCGTCACCGTTGTTTAACTCTAATCATCATTAGAATAGTAGCTGCTAGGTCATTTAAACAATAACATACCATATGTGGTTTTAAAAAATATTTATAACAAATCAAAAATAAATGCCTACTCATTTTACGAAATTAACCCATTATTTATTTTAGTTGAGCTCATCTAAATCAATTTGTCACACACACAAGTAACGAATGAGAAGAAGCAATCCCATGTTGGTATTTATTATGCATGAGACTACAAATTTGTTAGTAAATATTCATAGTTGCTAATACATGATAAAGTACACGCATGAGAAATAGAAACAATTTTTAACCGGTTTTTCAAGCCCCTATGATTTCTTGTCGAATTAGTTATGTAAGTGTTTTCTTTATACATGTTAATTTATCTTTTAATCTTATTAGTTCTTTTATTATACACTGTGCGACTTTGAAATTGCAACACTCAGTAATACATACAGAATTTAGGTCGAATTTAGTAACCAATAAGTCACAAAGCTAATAACTGATGTCATTTTGGTTCCGGACGTTTTAAGGTTACATTTCTTTGGTACTAACACAAAAAAAGTAATATTGAACCTGAGCGAAATTTTTAATTTACTTTAGTTTTATTGCTTTGTTTTGCAAACAATGTCTCGTGTTTAAAGACGTGCGAATTTTCAATAATTAAGTAAGTTTGAAAGAGACATAATTGAAGGATTATGAGATGCCGGTATTTCTTTTTGGACATTGCGAATAACATTGTGGCGAATGAATTTGTTAATTTGTCATTGATCCGGAGACACCAAGGGGAAGGCTTGAGTGGTGCCAAGAACGTGCCTATGTATAAAGAATGGAATTGGATACGGTTCAGTGATGAATCCCAATTCCGTTTGTGGGTTTACGTCTGACGCAGATAGTTCTCCGTCGATGTGAAAAAAAAACCAAATATTCAGTTTTGTGTAGAATGAGAGACAGCACTTACACGAGGTGTTATGGTATGTGATGCAACAGCATATGGAGTCATGTCCGCTCTAGTCTTCCTAGAAAGGAACTTGAATACACTAGAAGAGTACATTCACAAAGTCTTAAAACCACTTGGGTTACCGCATGTTTAGAGTTTCTTCTTCTTAAGGTTCCTCTCTTATCGAAGGTTGGAAATTAGCAAGGCCATTCTGACCCGATTTACGATAATTCTGTCAAGATGTATCGAACCATTCTCGTAAGTTTCGTAACCAGGACACTATTCGTCTTCTGGTGCTTCTTCTTCATTCTATTTTACCTTGTATTATGAGTTTAAGTATGCCATATTCCCCCCCTCATGATATGGCGGAGATACTCACACTTTCTTCTTTTGATAGTTTTAAATAGTTCACATTCTGTGTCCATTATACACTGTACTTCTATATTTTTAACTCTATCTATCTACGGTATTCTCAATATCCTTCGGTAGCACCACGTTTGAAAGCTTCAATATTCTTGATGTTAACTTCTTTTAAAGACCATGTTTCGATGCCATATAGTAGAGGTTAATGTCATGACTTAGAAGCCTCTAAGTCATAAAACCATATTTTTAAGCTTTTCCAAGGTCTGCAGGATCACCTGATCTTTCGTCAATCGAACATGTATGGGACATGTTTTATTCTAATCTTGCCAATAGACCTTTAGCACTTACATCAAGAGGACAAATAGCTTGTGACATAATATCTTAAGATAACAGTAACATTTTAAATGTTTCCTTAACCTCTCAAGTCACCGAAGTAAGACCCCCAGAAAATCCTAGGATTTTGTTTTGGGTAAAGAGACACAAGACCCTACAGTTTATTGTAGAGTACAACCATATCTGGGACATCGATAATTCCCTGTCCCATCTTAGTCCGAAACAAATTACAAATAAAATTTTTAATTTGCTCCAGGACGGAATCGAGCCATCGACGTTCGAGACCGAGTAAATGGCTATAAGCGCTTTATCCACTCAGCTACCATGCCCATAAATCTATCTAATTCGAAACTATTAATTTTAAAGTAAATATCTATTGTCTAATTTTTCTAAGACAAACTGTTTAACAAAAAATCATTAAAATATTTCCCGATTACATGATATATGAGGGTATGATTACAATAGATGTAAAAGTAATTGGTGTCTTCATTGTTGCATAAAATAATGGCATAGTAATTTCCTCTGTTGTATTCAAAAGAAATGTTGTTTAAGTAATTAATTTTTTTACTGAATGTATATTTAAATTAGATTTTCATTATTTAAAGCATAGTAACATAGGTTTGTTATAATGGATACTATAATTCTGGATATAAGAAGTGGCCTTAGCACAGTTTCGATAAAAGACCACCACGTCGATTAATTTTATCTTTCTTGCAAACACTGATCAGCGGTCATGGTTAGTTCCTTAAAATTGTTTAGATTTAAAGTTCAATAAATAAAGAAAGAAAGCAGTTATTATAAATACTATTCTAATATAATTTCATAATGAATTCCACCTTGATAAAAATGTTTTAGTAGAAATAAAAACAAACACATTTTTAAGTTTAATTTATTTTTACATTATTCCAATCTCGTAACATAGGCCTACATTTTTAAATTAGTACCATAATTATAGTATTAGTTATTTTTAGGTATGGTGATTAGCTTAATTGTCTAGATTGTAATTAAATGGACTATTTTTGGTTTGTGTCAAATAAACTAGAATTCTTTAATCGTTTCATAGTTTCGTATTTAAAAATATGTTATGTTTGAAAATTGTCAAAGTTTCTTCATCCTTTTTTTTCTATAAGTATTCGACTTTTTCGCTTTTGGATGCTACCTCCAGTACCATCATATTTTCTAGAAGTTATTTGCAAAATTCGAATGGTTTTTTAATTGATAATAATTTTAAAGATGTTTTTATGTTTTTATTCAGGAGGAAAGGGAGATATTTCGAGAGGTTATTGGTCATTGTAAGAAAAAGTAGTTTGAATACTGTTGTAGTCATGGCAATTGATTATTGTGAGTAACACTGATTGATATTTGAAGTGTTGTTGAAAATATTCACACATACTGAATAAGCTGATATGGGTTTTTGCAGGCCCCATGCAAAAAATATAATTTTGACATTTTTGGAATCTCTACTTAATACAAAAAACAGTGTGTAAAGGATTTTTTTATTTTCTCTTTTACAAAAGTTATTCAACGTTAAAGTTTAATTAATCCATTACGAGCTCAAACACCGCCTGCCGAGTAGATCGATCCGGTGACGTCACAGTACAGGAACTATCATAGTGCAAGTGAATACAAATCAGGCAAAACATGTTGTTAAATATAAACAGGTGGTGTTATATTTTGTGTTGTGATTGTTGTGAAATTTTAAGTGTAGTAATTACATATCTATAATGATCCACTCCTCCAAAATCATCATATTACTGGTGTATTGTGCCGATTTATAAAAATATTTTAATAAAAAATACCAGAAAAACTTTTTTCCAAATTCCAAGAAACAAAAAACGTAGGAAATTGTGGTTAAAGATGATTAGACGGTACCCAAAGAAGTTTTCAAAAAAAGTAATTGCGTTTTTGTATGCAAGGATCATTTTGATGTTAGTAATTAAAAAAATATATAAAAAATAAATATGCAAAAGCAATAAAAATAATATATTATATAAAAGGCATAGCAGGGTAACAAGAGGGATTCTGGATTTCGAATGATTTTTCAGATTTTCTTATATGTTATTTTGGGACCCTAAAGAAGATATTTTCCATTGTGGAATTTTGTGTGAACCTACTGGGTGTTACTAAAAATCATCGGACACAAAGTTGTCAATTATGTTGTCAAACTTTATTTTTACTTTTTACTTTACTTTATATACAATTCGTATAAATAAACCAAAGCACCGGCAAAGTTATGGTCGTCCGTGGTTGATTATCAAAAAATAAAAATAAAGTTGTATTGATAAATATTATTTATCATTGTAACATTTATTATGAGCAACAATAAACGTTATTATTATTATTATTATTTGCGGAATATCCGATGCCGAACAATCCTCCCGTGGCCTCCAACGCCTCACGGGAGTCGCGCCGGCGCATTAACTTCAGCCACTTCCACATCCCGCAGGGTTAGTGACTGTCGAGTCGTGTTCCCCTAAGCAGACGGAGAGAACCCAGAATGACCGCCTTTTGCATTTGACCTGCCAACCACTCGTCTAATTTTTAGCAGGCCGGTATGGTTTTCAGTTCCGAGAGCAGCGTAGACTTTATCCCTCCGAGTACACCGATAATTAGGACGACCATTTTTACCGAATAATCTGGATAGAGCACATAGAGTTTGTACCGGAGATCGCGATATTTGGTCCGTTTCTACTCCTCTTTCAAGGTGATGTTATTCTTCGCAGGTGCCGAGAACTCGATGACATACTTTGAGTTGATGGTCGAGGAGGACTATATCAGGCTTGTTGGCTTGGGCCTGACCGTCGAGAACGAGTAATTCCAGTAAATCCGGCATTTCTCGTTCTCGACAACGGACTTAATATCTGTGGGGACGTAAGGCAGCACTGGTGTATGGTCTACCCAGTACGAGTACCTGGTAGTATAGCATTCGTAACGCAAGTTATTCATTTGCCTGAATTTTGCAAATTTGTTCAGTGGGTGAAATGTTATTTAAAAACAATTAATGGTAAATCACAAAAAGATCACAATGAATTACATTCTTTACTTCAACATTTTTTGTTAGTTCTTCACTGTAATGTCCAGATAATTTTTCTAACCTGGTTATTTATCTATTTCAACAAATAAGGGTCGGTTCCGCATCAATCAAATAATTTGTTTAATTGTTAACTTCACTTATCTCTAACATAACTTTTCTATAAAAAGGTCGATGAATGCCGGAAAATTTTTATGTTGTTTTACTGCTTTTCGGCACCATGTTCGATTAGTTCCGAATAAGAAAGTGTTGACGTAATATCGCTAATAAGTTACACAACTTTAAAGCTCCAAAAAATGTCCCGACAACGTTACAGGAACTTTAAATAGAACACATTCAGTTATCATTACTTTGAATTGATTCTTTGGTAACGTTGTACAGTCGGCAGTACTACTAATTCATCTTTAAAGTTGAAAATGCAGAGACAACTTTCCGCGACGTTGTACATACTGCAGCAGTTACTTGAAAGTGTAATAACTGTGTAGTACCTGAATTCAGTAGAATTTAAGTAATTGTTACTACACAGGCATACCACAAAGTGAATGTTACACTAAAGTCGCAAATTTAATCACAGTTATATAATGCCTACTATATTAATGTTCCGATGCCAATTCCCCTCACTTTGGTGCTAGTTGAGAAACACATCCAATATTCAAGTATTCCGGGATTAATTTCACAAAAATCCCTCCTCCTCGGCAGATATTGAACCAGGGACCTCGAGGTGAAAGGTAATAACACTTACTGCTCGACCGCTGAGCCACATACGATATCTTTAATTTTCTGATTTTTGTTTTAACTGTTTAATCAAATTTTAGAACATTTTAAGTACCTATTTGTAATGTGACTGAACTTAAATGTACGTCTGCACCGGTGCATATTAAAAGAATTAATATTTTTACTTTTAGCTTGAAGAAGAATTTTATATGATATATTCCGAAGAAGTCAAATTTTAATTTATAAGATTAGGACGAGAATGTAATTTATAGATGCTTTGTTTGTATATTTGTATTACATTACTGATTAAAATATATTTGCAATGGTTTTTATTTTTTAATGTAGGAACTTTTACAACACTTTCGTATATCCCATCTTCATATCAAACAAAAAATTACTTGTAATTTTTCCTAAGAATTTATATATTTATATTTATGATTAAAAAAGAATTTTATATCATTTATACTTTTAAGAAGATTTATTTTTTGTTTTTGCAACAACAGGCAACAAAACAAAATTTGGGATGAGGACATAAGGGACAGTTTTCTATCTATTGGCGTATTAAAACGATTTCATTTATTAATTTTTTTTCTTAAACAGTATTAAAGATATTCAAAAACTAAAAAAGTATTCCAAACTTAGAAAAAGTCTTTCTATCATATAGGGTGATACATATTTGTCTACCATTACCGGCAAAGCCCACAGCTGCATTCGAAAATGATATAAATAACATCTAACAACTAAGAGAAAAGACGACAATTAAAACAAAAGAAAAATTATTGAATTAGATCGAGCAGCTTAAAATGTTATGACGGTTTGAATTTGGTGATCATTTAGAGTGATCTACTTCAAATGAACCCGAATTTAAAGCCATTCGGTATCAGAAAATTGTCGTCAAATACATGAAAATGATTACCCTTTAATTTAGCTTTCTGATCTAATTAAAGAGTATTGGCGTTTTAAAGAATCAAAATAAACATTTTGATGAAAATGCACGTTCTGAGGTACGAAAATAGCCATTTATCTAAATTTGCATGCCATCTTTGGCGTGTCTGTAGTAAGTAAGTATTGAAAATTTATTACTTTGACTAAATGAAAATACAACCCTTCCGATAATTTGAAAATATCTTCACGAAGATGACCTCCGTTTTGTTCCACACACATTGTCGGTTTTGTTTGTAGGGTATGTTTCACATTTTGCAGCATAGCCACAGGATTCGAATCACCTCATCCCAGATTCGTTATTTCAGATCGAGGCGTATGCATGGTAATGGTGTTTGGAAGATTTGTGTCTTTAAATACTTCCAAGTGAAGTAATCACAATGGGGTGATCTGATTTTTTAAATTTAGCTGCAACGATTAATAAAACACAAATAACAAATAAAAACAAATGAAAAATTGAGCAAATTGGATAGTGGTGAGAGGTATGAAACTTCTCGTATGGTCTAAATGCTACTATCCGACCGACATCATAGATGTCTCTGTTTCGGATAGCGACTTGTGCAGCAAGTACCGAGAGCGGCGACCTCTCGATAGCCAATATCATTTGTCAATTCCTAACCAGACATAGACCGGTTTCGAACTTATTTGTTCTCCTCAGTATGCCATAGGTTATGGAACAGACAAATGATAGTGGCCAATCTGCTATAGTCATATACTAACTAAGGCAAATTGAATAGTGGTGAGAGGTATGAAACTTCTCGTATGGTCTAAATGCTACTATCCGACCGACATCATAGATGTCTCTGTTTCGGATAGCGACTTGTGCAGCAAGTACCGAGAGCGGCGACCTCTAGCCCATTAAATACACTGCAGTTACCTTATACTCAAAACTATGGACCCATTTGTCATTTGTTCGTAATCACCACAATCCACTGTTCCGAAATTACTGCATTTGACTATCATGTGACTATATTAAACATGTACAACCAAAGTTACTATACCTATAAATTCTTTTTGATAGTACGACAATAAAAAATAAATAATGTATGGACCCACCCATGAGAAATCGATCAAACCACATCAAACGTATTCGCGGAACGACCGGTAACAAACTTCTTGATGGTTATGCAGAATACTAATGGTATTATTTAAATATGAATAGACATAAAAATAAAGTACAGAGTAGAAAACAAGAACATATCATACATACAAATATTTCAGGAATGAATAAAAACTGTATAAAATCATTATACGGTTTTATTCTTAGTATCGCCAAATACTAATAAAATATGATTAATCTGCCTCCTCCACAAAAAAACTCTAAAGAACTATTAATCACGAATAATAAATTTAAGCCTGTCAAGGTTTAAACTATCTTTAATAAAGATGCAAATGAAATATACAAACAAAACGGGAATACATATTAGATGTTTTGCGATGTGATCAGTGATGGCTGTGATTATTTTTTTCTTCCGTTTTATTTTTGGCATTAGTTTTGATGTTTTCACCTACAGATCTTATACTGACGCGAGCAAGGATTAAATTTTGTTAAAATTTATTACATAACAAAATTAACTTCAGTCAATAAGATTTTTTTAAAACCTTTGAAGAATTTTAAGTTATTTGAGTTATTTCTAATCTTATTTAGAAAATAATTAGGAATTGGATTATTTATAAAAACTCTCTTAAAGGAAAGTAAATGCTATACGTGTAGATTTCTTATGTGAAATATTGATGACGGTTCTCACTACAAGTGGAAAGGGCATAATCCATACACATCATTCTTTGCTTTCCTTTTAACGCCTGTTCGACTTGAAACAACTTTCGTTGTATAAGTGTAATTAAACCACGATCTGTAGTTAATAGATCAGTATTTGAGATTATTATTATTATTATTATACAAACGTCATTTGAGGATTTGTTCAGTGACTACTGGTGAAATTTAGTATTGGAGCATGGGACCCAAGTGATACTTTAAGGTATAACTATCAAAATCAAATAAAAAGTTTTTGCCTAAAAAAAAATTGCGATTGAAATTTGCCGGCACATTTAAAGAATCCAAAGTACATTGGGGTTTACAAGTTTCCTTACTTTGGATTCTTTAAATGTGTTGGCTACCCTGACGAGTTAAAGGCAAGCAGAAACACGTGTCGGTAGATATTTTAAAGTTTTTTTAAAGTGAGTGTCAACTGGTGAGTACCTTGTGTTTTATTTATTTTTGGTTTTATTAGACAGAATAGTTGAAATTAAAAATAACATTATTGAGTCAGTAGTACTGAACATAATGTGCATATTATTTTTTTTGTAATTCAAGTTTCAGCGTTTTGGCAAATAGCCGGGAAAATAATTGTTTAAAAGGATATATGTTATACTTATCTGTGATAAGATTTGTAAAAGTTAGTAAATAATAATTAACAAAAAATTTTCAGTTAATATTATTTTCTTCTTTCCACTCTATATTTTAACTTTTATCAAGAAGAGGAACTTAATTTGTTTTTAAATTAATTTTGTATTTGCTTATATGAATGAATGGAGTATAACAGAAAAATGTTAACAGCGATTTATATATTTAAGTTGAATACCTAGCAAAAACGCAGCTTTTTTACAGCCTGTGCAATATAATTCTATGCAACTCCGAGAAGTCACTAATCTACAAGTTCTCTTTTATGCTTTAAAGAAATTAAACCCTCTGTTGTTTTTAATTTCGCACTATTTATATATCTACATGTAATTGACATAGACGTTTTATAAATATTACGTATTTAGAGTGTATTCATTTTCAACATGAGGCAATGAGCGTAACCTTGATAGCAACCAAGAGACATGATCAGCCTACATCTACCTATGCACTGCTATTAAACACCCGACAATAACTTGCATTTCCCCGTCAAATAAGTAATTGGCTTTTATAGTTGCGAGCAATTCAAATACCTAATAAAGATCTTTAATTCTATGTTGCCATTTTTATAAAGAAAACAGATTTATTGCATAGTACAAAAGAAACATACTTTATCACTTCATATTGCTAAAAGTCGTCTCTGGGATTTATCGCTAGCTCCCGATCTATGTATATAACTAATCATTTTGAAAGATTTCGCTTAAAACTATCTGAAAATATATACAGGTTTGCGTAAAAATATGGCCACTTTAACTGGAGCCATTTTAAAAATTCTCCTCTCTCGTACGAAATACATTTGTTTTTCTCTCTATATTAATAAGAGAGAAGAAGAGTGGAATAAACTAAAATCGCTAATCATATTGAAATAAACATTTCTAAATCGTAAAAATGCTGTTGATATTCAGTTTTAATGCAAGGCCCATTAAAAACATATGGATATTTTTAAAATAAATGGGATGTATTCCCAATATTTATATGCAGAGGATTTAATAGGCGTTTAATATTTTGGCACGAGAATATAATTTTTAAAATATACTTTGATCTGCTTACTTGATGATTATGCGGAGGAGGAAAACTGTCAGTAGAAATATTTTTTAAAGAACAATTTTTATCGGACATGATGGTTTAATTTAAAGGTGTATTTATGGTGACGTATAAATTAGGCATTTCTTAGAATCTAACTACCACAATTAGATTAGCATGCTTGGAATTATTTATATTAGGACAGTAATTGGACTGAACTAGTTTACAGTCGAACCAAATCATGTGTCTTGACAAGTTTTCTAAATAAAAAATTGCAGATAAGGATAAACATGACTTTCATTTATTGAAGGTAAATTTTCAACGTATTAATGCATCATATTTAGCAGAAATGTCATCGTCTCTCACAAATAAAGTGGATTACATATATTCAGGGCCGAGCCGTGCAGGGTGAAAAGGGTGCTAGCGCACAAGCGGCAACCTATGAGTGGCGGCAAAACGAAAAATGAAAGACATTTAAGATATGCTTGAGGCATTAAAAATGCAACTTATTTTATCAAGTTAGGTAGCCTTGTGTCTGTTTTCTTTTTAGTATAAAGTTCACTTCATATAAAAAAGTGTTGCATTTTTTTAAGGCGACACGGTGGTTATAGCGACAAACGAGTTACTGCTAAGGCTGGGAATCGAATACGAATAATTCGAGTATTCAAATATTCGAGTATTCGAATACGAATTATTCTAATGGGAAATTATTCGAATATTCGAATAGGTACCCGAATATTTGAATATATTCGAGTATTCGAATATTCGATTATATCTGAGTAAATTTGAATATTAAAATATATCATTAAATTATGTACGAATAGGTATGCAGTTTGCATCCAAGCAAAGTAGGTAGATAGTAGGTATAGGTAGGCACCTATTCTAAAATCCAAATATATAAATAGACCACATTAGTGGCACGTTTTACTCCCAGTCAAACTATTTCATCTCTTTCTCGCCTCGACCTTATTCTTACTGTACTGATGCAGGGGTTAAAATTAAATTTAAAATTTTTGAAAACCTGAAATATTTAACCATTGACTTTTTCATGTATTTGTTTTACCTTCACAATCTGCGTCTTTTTTAAAAACATTCTAATTTTAGAGCATTTTTATTTTCCTCGAAAAGGAAAAATAGTTATGACACAGAAGTATAATAAACTAGCTCTATTTTTGTTTTATTTAAGCTTCAATATTTAAATGTGAACAATAGCGCCTCAATCCTAAAATAAAATACTAACTGAATAATTCTGACCCTTAAAGCACATGTACAGGAGACATACCCTATTGTGGGTATGGAAAGCAAATCAAATTGCCTGCTTAGTGGTTTACGTCACGACTATTATTGTGGTCTATCCAACCAAATACTCAAATAGAGTATTCACTATTCACTAGTATTCAGTGCTATACCTTATTAATAATGAATATTCGAGGTTCCGGATTATTCGGATACCTATTCGAATAATTCGGATTATTCGAGTATTCGAATATTCGAATAGGTATTCGAATAATTCGAATTATTCGAATAGTTCGAATATTCGATTATTCTTTCGAACGAATATTCGAATACTAAAATCTGGAAAATTCCCAGCCTTAGTTACCGCATTGTCGCTATGGTGCGGCATCATTTTTATTTCTTGATATAGTAGTATCAAAATTAAATGACATTTGAACAGTTAAATAAGTGCAACTGCTACTTTGATTTTTAAATAATTTAGGCTCTTTATCTATAGATAAAGGAGAATTAATGAAATGCTGTATGGATTTACAAATTAAATTAACCGATTCATATACAAAACAAATGGATGTTAATGCAATTGATTTGTGCAATGAAATTGAAATATTGTCCATTTATAACAAACTCAATACGACTTCGGCAAAGGAGGTTTTAGAATACTTTGTGGTTAATAATTTAATTAGCACTTTCCCGAAATTTATCTGCAGCCCTATGAATTTTTTAACGATGCCTGTCACTGTGGCTCATGGTGAGAGATCGTTTTTAAAATTATAAATAATTAAAAATTATTTGAGATCTACTATGATCCAGAGGAAGAGATCTGCGAGGCGTTAGATATAATGAATTTAATTAGAGAATTTTCAATTAAAAAGGCAAGAAAACTCGCTTTTGATATTTAAATTTAGAATTTATGTAGTTTAGTTCCTGTTTATAACTTATAAATTCTAAGTTAATAATAATAAATAATTTAAGGCGTACTTTGTGATAATTAACTATTATAGCATTATGTTTGTTTTAAATAATTTATTTTTTTAAGTTTGTACAAATAAAGTTTATAGTAACCTTACTGATTTTTATTTTCTTATACCTAATATAAAGAAATAAAGTAATCGAGATTTTGATTGATATATACGTTTTGAATCCCTCCTGAATCCATTCTGATTATTTTCCGAATGATGTCTGTCGGTGCGTGCGTGTGGATGTGTGTGTGTGTGTGTGTGGATGTGTGTGTATGTGTGTATCTGCGATAACTCAAAGAAATACTAATGAGAGACTTCCCAAATTTGGCAGTTAAGATTGTCAACAACATTTAAGTGACAAATTAAATTTGGTGAATGTGGCACCACCAGAAGAGACGTAATGAATGAAAGAAGAAAAAAAGGTACAATTTCGGAAAAAAACTGTTTGTTGCATTTTTATACGAATCTCGACGAATTATAATGAAAAAACATAACTTTATGAAAAAAATTCTGTCCGTATGTCTGTAGTTTCAGGATAGCAGCCACAGTTTTTAAGGTAAAGTTAGAATTGGCCAGCTTGGCTCCCGTAGAGTCCCGGGTCTACGGAACCCAAACTTTTTTGTCTTTGTCTTTACAAAAAGATATATTCTTAATGAAAGATTATAAACTATGTCTACTATATCAAGCCAATAAAATATATTTTCGAAGTACTTACATAAAGCTGATGTAAACTAAAATTTTTAAACATTTGACCTAATAAAATTAGGTTAGGATAAATTTAACAATTTGACATTTGAAATGTCTAATTTAGTTACAAAAATGTCAATGTCAATAAGAACAGATTATTAAAATATATGACAAGAATTATTATCGACAGTATCGAATGACGATAATAAACATTTATTTAAAAATTTTAATGAAGCATTTCAAGGTACGCTATTAAAATTTAATTGAGGTAAGTGAAGAATTAAATAGAACGATTTTCTTGAGAACGTGTTATAAGTATCATACTGGTATAAGATAGTTATGTGCTGGCCACATCAGATATTTAAAATAATATAACAGTTATCAAGGAAGTGTCAAATTTTTACAATTAAGACCCTGTCTATAGGATCTAGATCCGGTAAATTATATCCTGCACCTGGGAGGCAGATACCCTTGGCTCGGCCCCGGATATATTAAAACAAAAAAACCAAAATATTTGTATTGTGAATTGAAATAATAGTCCATAGATGTGGAAAACTCTTGATGAAATTTTGCATGACACATTGTTTTTATATTAACAAATGTTTAATTTAAGTAAGTTGTAAGTTTACAGAATAATCTCCAAAGATTAGCTTAGCTATAAGGATATGGAAATGGGTTACCTTCACTTCTGGTGTTGATTGGTCCTGGTTACGATTATATCGCAAATCAAAAATTTAGAATTTATTTTTTATTTACAGATTGATTAACCAGTAAGATCAAAATTTTGTATCATGTAACATACTAGGAAAAAATTGTGCAAATGGACAGACGCAATAGGGTACGAGAAGTAGGTTTTTGAAAACCTTACATTTATTTAGAAAAAATAGTACATACATGAGATCTTTATTACTACTACGTTACATTAAGAACCCTTAAGTATCTACACAAAATTAATATATCTATTAACTGTAGACATATCATAGGGGATTTTCGTTTTTATCAAATTAAGAATTTTGTTACTTTTTATAATACAGAAAATTCAACATATCATTAATGCTACGAAAACCTCCTGTTTTGACGACCACGTTTTCGAAGTAATTAATAATTATTGATCAATACAATCAAATTTCTGGTATATTAAAGAAAATTGCAGGTATCCTCATAATTTTTATAAGCAGAGACCATAAATTAAAATGTTTGGACTTTCTAAGAAAGCTGTTGGTCCAAGCTAAGTCAAAATCTAAGTCGAAGTCTAAATAAAAGTCTTTTTCCTAAGCCTATAAGTCTACGTCCGAGTCCACATCGAAGTCCAAGTTTAAGTCAAGTCTAGCCTTTCTCTAAAAACTCTGAAATTTACTCACAGATCTATATGTACCAAGATGTTAATATCGGCATTTTTACTAAATGAAATTGCTGAAATAATGCAAAACTAATAAGGAAAATATCAAGAGCTCAAGAGAAAATTCTTGTTATATAAATTATGTCTATAAAGATTTAGAAAATATTTAATTAAACAAACAATACGTGAAAAGATGTACCTTACATTTAAATGAATAATTATAATACATAGTATATTATTATTGTGTTATATATACTATTGTTTATTGATTAATAAAATAACTATGGCATGCCCTATATCATTGTATTGTATTAATAACTCTTGTTGATTAGTCTGTTTTATTTTAAATGGAACTAGGTGTGTTATATATAACTACAGTGGCCTAAAACAGACCAATATTCCAAGTTAATTTCTAGTAGATCTGAATCGAATTAATTTGACATGTTTATGAAAACCTTTAAAAACCATAAATGATTCCATAATCTGGTTTAATTCAAATAAGTGTCGGGAATATTTCATACAGTCTACCATTTTTCCATATTACACGTAAGTATTTTTTAATGCCGTAATTTCCAGTGTGTAGAAATTTTATATTGAGTGGTGTGAGCGTACACAGATGGTACAAGTTATTTTTAAATGAGTTAAATACACTAAACAAGTGCAAACACTTGTAGTTATTGTTTAGTGTATTTAACTCACTTTCGACCAAAAATGCACTTACCACGTGTGTACGCGTTACACCATCGATATTTTCTTAATTGAAAACAAATATTACTACTAACATTCGTAAATATGTAGGGAAATGTCACAGTTTCTTAGAAGCAAAATGTATCAATCAATCATATAGGTTTTAATGAGATTTCTTGTAGTTGTTATTTGGTCAATGCATTGACCAATGTAAAAGTGGGAAATAAAAATGGAATCTCAAGATAAGTACAACAGAATTTTTGAAATACGTCATAGTTATACAACATTTAACAATTAATTATAGCATAAATGGCATCCTAATCCATTTCTTTTTCCATCATAGCGCAGCTACGTATCATAAAATATCTGATGTGGCCATTACATAACTTTCTTATACCAGTATATATCATCCTGATGTAAAAATCGTTCTATTTAATTCTTCACTTATCTCAATTAAATTTTAATAGCGTACCTTGAAATGTTTCATTAAAATTTTTAAATAACTAATTATCAGCGTCATTCGATACTGTCAATAATAAATTCGTGTCATATATTTTAATCTTATATGATTTTCTTGACCGTAAACTTCAATCATAGGAATGATGTAGAAATATCCTGAGCTTTCGGTCATTTTAAATATGAACAATATTTATTTTCTTACGTTTCGGTTTATTACAACTATCGTCAGAAAACTACAATTAATTACACAAAAATAAGAAGGTTATGCTATGTTATGTTGTGCTCTTACAATACGGATTATTTTGGTATTTTTTTGGTACAATTTTACATTTTATAACTATTGCAGATGAACGTTTAGATGTGACTGAAATTTTCTGGCTTGTGGTACGGTTTGTTTATGTTAACTGTGAAGAAGAGTAATTATATACAAAACAGACTATGAAAGAAAAAATTAATGACATGCTTAATAACACCACATACAAAAAAAAGAAACTCAGGATCCCACAAAAAAAATTCAAAATAATATTAATAACTTGGTTAAACCATGGCTCAGAAAAAACCATTACTGAACAACAAAAAAATAAACTCATCTGCCACAATGGCTACGCTCCCTTTTTGTATGGCCAACCAAAATTTCACTGACAAGATATTCCATTAAGATCAATAGTTAACAACATAAACAGTCCTACTTATAATCTATCATAATTCTTATCAAACATTTTAAGCAACATTTTAGGGAAAAACCGAATACCACGTAAAAGACTCATGGCATGTTACTTCACTGTACATCAATATACCAATAGATCTTGCAATACAAATGCATACAAACCAAATGGTCTGAAATTAGTAAGTTCACACAACAATTACCGAAAAACGAGTTCATCAATGCAATTACATTATGTCTAAATTCCACTTACTTCACATATAATAACCAATTTTTCTCTAAAATTTTCGAAACTGCCATGGGCTTGCCTATCTCAGCCACAATTGCAAATTTAGTAATGGAACAGCTAGAACACACTGTTTTACAATTTATATATTATTTGCCTACCAAAAAATAAAATAGATTACACAGTTAATTGTTTCAATAATTATCACCCACGCCTGCAATTCACCACCGAAATGGAAAAAAGAAAATAGTATAAGTATCCTTGATATAACTGTCAAATATAAACGAATCCGGTATCATCGATACAAACTGGTACACGAAAGAAATTTGGTCTCAAAGATACCTCAATTTTAACTCAAACACACCTAATAGCTACAAAATAAGTGTCGCCAAAAGCCTAACAGACCGCGCCATTCAACCTCATCTAAAGTACAGACCCAATAATATAAAAAAATTAAAAAAGTTGTTGAAACAAACTCTTACCTTAAAAATTTTTATGAACCTATAGTAATAAAAAAAGAATACATACAATATATAATAAAACAGAGAATTCATCAAACCAAAATAATAACAAATGTATCTCTATGCCTTATATACCAAAGGTATCAAAAAACATCTCAAACATATAAAAAAAACATAATATATCAATAGCACATAAACCACATAACACGACAAAAAAATTCTTCACAAAACAACCCTAAATTACAACCAAAAATGAAACTAATACCGTTTACAAAATAGACTGCAATAACTGTAACAGCACATATATAGGCCAATCTAAACAATACCTACACAAAAGAATATATCAAAAGCACACATAAATATAATATAAAAACAGCAAATCCAAATTCTACAGCGCTTACGAAACATGCATTAGACTACAACCATAGTTTTGACTTTAACAATATAAACATACTAGAAAGAGAACCAAACTACCACTAAAGAACAATACATGAAATGCTACAAATTAAAAGACACAATAACGCAATTAACAATCGTACAGATATTGAGAATTTAAGCGAAACAAGAACTAACAAGTTTTTACATCTCCCATCAAGTCCACGTATAAAATAAATTATTTAACCATAATAATTCACACCACCAATGTAAGAAAATATCATATCTAATATAAACACATATATCCCCTCCTCAATTCTTCACATTTAACATCTGCAAAGCACCAGAAAATTTTCAGTCACAT
Source organism: Rhamnusium bicolor (assembly GCA_029963845.1). Classification (NCBI taxonomy): domain Eukaryota; kingdom Metazoa; phylum Arthropoda; class Insecta; order Coleoptera; family Cerambycidae; genus Rhamnusium; species Rhamnusium bicolor. The sequence continues at coordinate 132,156 of JANEYF010002797.1, forward strand.
ATAAACGCTCATCTGCAATAGTTATAAAATGTAAAATTGTACCAAAAAAATACCAAAATAATCCGTATTGTAAGTGCACAACATAACATAGCATAACCTTATAATTTTTATGTAATCAATTGTAGTTTTCTGACGATGGTTGTAATAAACCGAAACGTAAGAAAACAAATATTGTTCTTATTTATTTAAATGACCGAAAGCCCAGGATATTTCTACATCATTCTATTATATATTTTAATAATTTCTTCTTATTGACATTGACAATTTTATAACTAAATTAGACATTACAAATTTCAAACTATTAAATTTATCCTAACCCCATCTTATGAGGTCAATTGTACAAAAAAATTAAGTTTACATCAGTTTTATTTAAGTAATTGGAAAATATATTTTATTGGCTTGATATAAAAGTAGACATGATTTTTAATCTTTTATCAGCAATATATTTTTTTGTAAAGACAAATGCAAAAAGTTTGGGTCCTTGTGTAATCTCCTTCAGTTGTCAATTTTGCTCATCATCGAATTTACTATTGTCTTTGGGTTTCTAGAACATGTGTACTCAAATTGGAAAGCTTTATCTCAAAATCTGATAAAACTGCTGCAACTGCATACTACAAACATGTGACAGACATTTTCCATAAAGTTATGTTTTTTCATTATAATTCGTCGAGATTCCTCCTGAAAGCACAAAAAATTTAATTTTTTTCCCGAAATTGTTTTTTTTATTTTATTCATTGTCTCTTCTGGTAGTAACACACTTACCAAATTTACTGTGTCATCTAAAATGTTGTCTCCCATTAGCATTTTCTGAGTTATCGTGACTACACACATACACACACACACACACGCACTGGCAGACACTATTCGGAAAATAGTCAGAATGGATTCTTTAGAATTCAAAATCTATAAATCAATCAAATCTTAGAGGTCGAAAATCACGATTTATTTATACTTCCTTTATTTTGTAGCAAGAAAGTAAAAGAATTGGGCAAGGTCTTTCGCTCAGACTGCCACTACATAACTCATTGTCCATAACATAGCCTATTAGTTGCTGCCATAACCTTTTCATTTTTATTGTACTAGGTTTAAAACTTCGGAGCAGAGTGTTGCTATATTCAGTCCGGTTCCCGTAATTAATCTTGTGTCAATTTATGATGAAAACAACTTCTGCCGCATGTCAAGCAAATGGATGTAATGTATCCATTACATCAGTCTATAGTGATTGAGTCTGTACATGCTGGTTTGTTGACGGAAATCAGCGTCGTAGCAAGGATATCATTTCCGTGTTTTAATAAATATATTAAATCAGTAGGTACATTATTTACCCAACTAAAAGACAAAGATAACCCTGATAAAAGATCTAATATGGTATATGGTATCCCATGTCAACATTGCGAGTTAAAATATATCGGTCAAACATCAAAGGCATTAAGTTCAAGTATCACGTCACACAAAAGAGACTGTAGAACAGGAAAATATTCTAAGTGCTTTAGCAGAGCACCGGATAGACACTGGCCATCACCCAGATTACGGAAACTATAAATTTTTACACAACGAAAAAAATCGAACTAAACGTCTTTTTTTGAAATGGTTGAAATTAACAATGAAAGTAATAATATGAACAAATATCAGTGGCTTGAGTAATATTTATACATATGTTTTACAGCTTGAAAACAACCTAACAAATATCGGAGACAGCAGTAGTAGCAGTAAGGCCTTAAGAAATTATTCCAAATTTGTATTATATACAATAGAGTTGCCTTCTTTAATTCCCTTCTTTATAAACATAATAATTCACTGAAAATAACTTACTTGAGGAGTTGTAGTCGACAAATTGAAATTGAATTATTTAAAAAAAGTAATTAATTTAATACTTTTAGATACTTTTGAATATTTGAAAAATGACAGTAACATGAAATGTCACTTTTTTCTCGTCTTCTTCATTCCTAGTCAGTTATGTAACCAGACGTTTCTTAACCCATATGGTCCTAACAACATAATTAAATATGAATATCTTAAATAAGCTTTTACAAAAAATTAATTATAAATAAACAGTTCTTTTCAACAATTTAACTTTATAAATCACAAATCTAGTTAATTTA
>JANEYF010002798.1:0-100000 GCA_029963845.1 Rhamnusium bicolor
TGAAAAAGTACGAAAAATTAATTTTGACAGATTTATGACATTTTTCATAATAAAAAAAGTTGGACCTCCCAAAAAATGTTGTAATTTGCCATTTTAGATGGCCAAGGGCCTAATCTATTATTCTGTGAAGGTCCCATGTGGTTGTACCTTAAAAAAATTTTTTTGAAACGTTTTTGTCGGTTTTTCAGTGTACTAGTAAAGCAAATATACGCTGCAGTTTATTCTGTAGTATTAGTGAGTAGAATAATCGAAGTCTCAATATCTTAAAAATACGTAATATGAATTAATATTCAAGAAAACAATGCATTTTTCATTTGTCGAGATGTCTATTGTATTATGAATTACAGAATCTTAACGCCTTTTTCTGCTAAATTTAAGTGTATTTGAAAAAGGTTAATAAATATAATTATTTCTGATTATCTTAGGGTCTTATGTGGTCTACAAATAATAATCAGCGTAGAATTCGTGCCTTCAAGTACACCGATTAATAGAACGACAATCTTAACTGGCTGACAGTCAGAATTCACATCGATAATTAGTAAACCTGGCCAAGCGATGGTAGATTCAGGGTCGGGCGCAATACCAATGCCATCGCGCGCTTGTTTACGATGACGATGAAACGACACACTTCAGTTGTTATCTGTCGGTCAATGCATAGAGTACTAATAAATAATAAATAATGTTGAGCGTAAAAGAGTAGAAAACGACCGTACGCTGATAAAGTGTGTAAAGTGATATGTACCAAGTGTTCGTGAAGACATTGTAAATAGGATTAAATGTGCATTAAAAAATACACGGCTGTGGTTATGTGTTGACGAGACGACAGATTGTAAAAAAAATTCTATTTTAAATGTTATAGTACGTGTACTCGACCCTGTTAAACCAACATTTCCACTTTTGCTAGCTAGCAAAAGACTAACTGCGTATACTGGCGAAACAATTACGCGGGTGGTGTTGGAGACTTTCGAAAAATTTGAACTGTCAACAAGTCAAGTGTTGATGTTTGTGATCGACGGTGCTGCGACAATGCGTTTGGTGGGCCGTTTTCTTCAAAGAGACGATTGTAGGTTTTTACATGTTACGTATAAAGTGCATGCATTCCATCTTGTAGCAGAAACGATTCGAAAATGTTTTCCAGAGGTAGATGCATTAATAGGAAATACAAAAAAAATATTTCTCAAATCTCCTAAACGGCTTCGAGCATTTCACACACTGTGTCCTGGTATTTCGGAACCACCAGAGCCGATTCTTACACGTTGGGGAACGTGGTTGAAGGCAGCTTTTTATTATGCTGAATATTTTCAACAAATAAAAGCTGTGATACTACAGTTCAACACTAACGAGGCTGCAGCTATTAAGGAAAGCCAGACAAGCTTTCAAGATGTTTCCCTTGAAGCAGATTTAAAAACTATTTATAACATTTATAGAGGACTACACGACGCAATAGAAAAATTGCAAAATACTTCGTTGTCGTTAGTGAAATCGCTGCAAATAGTGGACGACGTAAATACTCAGCTACAGACTATAAATGACGCAAAAAATAAGCCCATTATTGAAAAATTCGAGAGTGTATTACGGAAAGATCCTGATTTTACCAAATTAAGACAAATTTGTGATGGTGCATCTACAGCTGCGTTAAGTGAGTTCACAGAGTATTTTACTTATGCCTGTATTACTTACGTAGATGTCGAACGGTCTTTTTCAAAATAAAAACATATTTCTTCACCACAGCGAACATCGCTTACTGAGACAACTGTAGAAACATATCTGATGCTACACAGTTATTATAGAAGTGCTCCAGTTTGTGATAACGACAACCAAGCTACTTCATAAATCTGCTTAAGAAGGTGAGTTTTGTACATATTTTTATAAAGTGTACCAGTATTAATAAAATTTATTTCCATTTATTTTATTTATTTATTTATTTATTATTAGTTATCACTTAGATATACAATATACATGTGTGAACGTCATTTAACAGTTTAATAATAATGTGCAGCACTAAGCTTACAAAATATAAGGAAATACATAAAAAAAGAATTTAAAGCGAACGAAATAGTACAAAAACATACATCACAATATATAAAATATTTTTGTTTTTATTATTGTACTTATTCAACTATTATGATATGATGCATACCCAGTACGTCTCTGTAGGATTTGACCTTTGCCAGGCTTAATAATTAGTTCGTTTTGTCTCGGCTGGTGTCTAAAACAGGCGCATCCTCTTGGTCTTATGGTCGAGAAGAATTGTCACATTTGATGGCAAATATTTGTCCAGGATCGACATGGAGTCCTATCAATAAATTCGTTACTCCTCCCTTCATTCTTGGCAACGAAGTCAATATCTCCGAGAACACATAACACAACAACATAACACTCCTGATACCCAGGGCCGTGCGGTGAGGTGAAGTGAAGAAGATGCCGCTTCAGAGTGCAAACGTTTTGGGGCGGCAAAACTGGGTACATGCGGTAATTTCTTGACTGTTAAACCGCAAAAAAAATTTTGAAATTGAATAAATTAACTTCAAATTGAGTGTTACCTTAAACTCCGTTGAGGAAAATTCGAGCACTTACTTTGCACGGCGACAAATTTGAATTTATTTACAACATTTTTGATCTAAAAACTGTTAAAGACGAAACAGTAATAAATAATTATAAGGATTTGCAAATTACCTAGCAAAATAATGATGATAGAGACTTAGATGGAGTTGAGTTACAAAATGAACTCATTAATTTGAACAGAAATATGAATACGAAGCTGGATTCATTAGAAGATTTTAACCATCTATACGAAAAAAAGAACCGACACTTTATATCCCAATTCAATACAGTTATTGCTTTGAGAATATTTATTATTAAATCTGCCAGTAACTGTAGCGGATGGTGAGAGAAGTTTTCGAAATTAAAGCTAATAAAGTTTGGCACACGAAAAATTAAGTGGTCTTGCTATTTTATCAATTGAGTCAGAACTTGTGGGTTCTGCAAACCATGATGCCCTTATTGATACATTTGCTGAACTAAAGTCGCGACGGATAAAACTATGAAGGAGTTATGGGCAATGTGAAATTTTAAATGTAATGCCAAATACCACAAAATAGAATAGTTTTGAATATTTTTTTTATTAATTTTCCTGATGATTCGATAAAAAATTAATATCCCCATGTGTTTTGTTTTCAAGTAAAAATAAAAATGATAAAGCGACAAAAAATACTATTAAAAAAACTGAGGGCGGTAAATTTGTAACTCGCTTCACCTCAAAAAATTGCACCGCACTGCCCTGCTGATAACTAATTCATTCATTACGTACGAGTGCCTTGGGTGGTACTATAGGAATCGTACTGCAGGATTTTGATAATGGATGTGTCAGTAAAAAACTCGTACATTAGGCATGCGGAAAGCAACTGCTTAACACTTTGGTTACAATTGTAACAACAATTATTGTAACTAAGAAAGATCAAAACTAATCCATCTTTATACAACCGGCCTTGAGTGACTCTAGACATTCGGTTATTGGGTGAAGTGCAGTAGCAGCAGCAGATAACGGTAGTTAAGGTTACATTGTAAAAACCCGTACTTGAAAATATACGATGGAAATAATATTTGTATATACACACTCTTTTAAATTAATACATTTGTGTTTTCTACGTTTTGTAAATGAGATTGATCGAAGGTAAAATAAAAAATTATTCTCACTCCTACAAACAAACAAAAAAAAAAAAGATAACAAAAACAATTAAAAAGCTATAAAAGGATCGTCGTGGGACAATATTAAATATATATCGTTCCCTATTAAAAAATACAATAGGTCATAAATTTTGGATTTACATAAACCTTATTCATGGTAAGATTATTGTAATAAAACTATATAATAAAATGGAAAGCAATAATACTAATACATTCGTATGACATCTCTATTTAAGTTTATATATAGGTATACGTTATACATTACCCTTCTTATACAATACATTAAACTTAAATAAAATCCTCACTATTCTAGTTAGTCAAGATTAACAATTAATCTGTTAAAGGAAATCGAAAGTGTTTATGTTTTTATTTATATACCTAAAACCTATTTTTATTCTAGTTTATAAACATCAAATAAAGAATCCCTAGAAATTCTTTAGTTGCCACCTGTGCACTATATATTAGACTCTTAAATCTTGCATCTTTCGCCTACTATTTAAAATGTCCACATCTGATTAAGATCGTGTAAGCCATTTGTACAGTCTTACACAAAGCTACTGGTTCTACAACGTTTATAATTAATTTTTATATTTTTTATTTATAAGAAACTAAAAAAAAGCACGTCACATTCAGTAAATATTACTTTCTCATCTATCTATACTGATGGTAAGGTATTGGCGTCGTGTCTTGCGAATATTCAAATTTCAGATTATGATGAAAACGAACGTTTTGAGATCGGAAAATAGAAAATGTATTCGAATTGGCATGCTGTCTGTGTGTCTGTGTGTCGCTGGTCATTTCGCACTGTCAAGGGAAAAGTAACTCATCTCAAAATGGTAGGTTTTGAGAAAAGTTGAATTGAAGTTTTCGTTATCAAATAAATAAATCCAAAATATTCCCCATGATCTTAAATTTAGATAAACTGTAGGCCTTTATCTATTGAAACACTGTTAAAATAGAATGTATAAAATTGTTTTTGATGTAAACCTTTTTGTGGTCATTTTGTCTACACATCTAATGCAAATTTTGATTTGTGGATCACAAAGTTTACATTTTCTTCCAATGCAAAATTATCATATTTTGGTTTATCTTGGTTTTACATTATATAAGTAATGCAAAGTAAGACTATTAATTTTGCATAACTACATCATTTGATCTTGTGCTGGTTTAGCAATTAAGTAAAAATAAAAATAAAATAAAGAAAGTTTAGTGCCATATACCCAAAAAAACAACTATACAGCCACGGACACGTGTTTCGGAGTTATTGCCCCTCATCAGCGTAGCGTAGCTAAAGAATTGGATCTAGGATGGGATAGATCAGGAACAAGAACTAAAATAAAGCTGGAAAGTACAGTACACAGTACTCAATTAGTGCCTTCATGTTCCCATGTACCACAATTGGGGCCTCGATGAGCACAGTCAACACACAGAGCTCTATGTGTACTGCCCGTTTCCACCTGGCAAATACAAACAAAATAATATAGATTTATTGGGGTCAAAATAAAATAAAGAAAGTTTAGTGCCATATCCCCAAAAAAACAACTATGCAGCCACGGACACGTGATATGGGTGAACCCATTGGTAATCCGTCGAATAATTTATAAATTTCCCCTTATCTCCCTTACTAGCTGAAATTTTTAAGTCCGATTTTGAAAATGTACTCTTTAATACAAAAAACCTTTTAGTTGAAAACATATTTTTCTGGACCTGTTATGTAGATGATGTGTTTTGCATTTGGAAAGGTACGGAAAGGCAGTCAAATAAATTCTTAGGTCTTCTAAATTCACCTAATCAGAAAATTCAATTCACATTAGAAATGGAAAATGACGAGGGTTTAAACTTTTTAGACATTAATATAAAAAATATCAATAATAGCTTAGAGGTTGACATTTATCGTAAACCTACTTGCACAGATACAATAATTCATAGTAAATCTAAACAATCATTGCAAATAAAAATGGCACCATTCCACAGCTACATACATCGTCTATTAACATTTCCATTAAGCGAAGAGAATTTTAAAAAAAGAAGTTAACGTAATCAAAGAAATTGCGAAAAACAATGGCTATAAAGAAAACCTAATAGATAAACTAATAAAAAACAAACAAAAGAAAAATTTACGTAAAGAGTTTTATGCCGCTTCTTCTCAGGAATGCAATAAGAGATATAAATGTATTAGGCCTAAGATCAGCAATAGAGTTAGTAATAAACTGAATAAACTAGGATGTAGAACGATTTCAGTAAATAGAAATAATTTAGATAAAATGTTAATTAATAATAAAGACAAAACTAAAAAGCTACAAAACACAGGAGTATATGAGTTAAAATGTAGTGACTGTGATGCTATATACATTGGACAAACTGGACGAAATGTAAAAATGCGATTCGAGGAATACAGGAAATCTATTGTAAACAATGTATATAGTACGGGCATGTCAACACATTGTATAGAAAACAGTCATTTTATAGATTTAAATAATGTCAAATTACTCCATTCGGAAAAGAAAGGAAAGAAACTTGATCTATTAGAACAATTAGAAATAAGTAAGGCTGTTAAAAATAAGGAAAATTTAACGAATGAACAACAAATTTTTACCGGCCACCATATTTTAAATAAAATAATTTAGATTTAAAAAATAAAGTAATATTCAACTTTTAAAAATCATATTTTACAATAGTTTTATAGTAGGTACCAGATGTGGTTATATAAGCAATGAACACAAATTTTACTGTTCAGTATTCCCTGTACTCTTGACAAAGGCCTAAAAAGCCGAAACACGTGTAGAGTTTCTAATAAAATAATTTTGAAACATTAAAAAGCAAATTTCTTTCATATATTTAAAATATTTTCTCAATGCCACTGAATATAGCTCTAGCAAAGGCCGGCACATCTGTGAATACCACCAAGATGGGGACGATACATGTCATCAGTAATCTAGGAATAAAAGGCACTCTGCAAAATATGCTGTATATCCCAGAATAACCACATAATCTTCTTTCCGTGCGACGGATTCAGGTGGGTGGAAAGATGGAAATTTAAAAAAAAAACATGGAGTACAAATTAAAAGTGGTAACAAAATCATTGCAACTGATATGTCTCTTAATAATTTAATAGGTATGAGTTTTCAAATACCTAAAAACAAACCGAACATTACAGTTAACTTGAGAAATAAAATTAATTTTTAGCTAAGGAGTTTCGTATCCACAATCTCTTAATGTAGTTTTATTAGTCGGTTTGGATAAAATTAGTAAAGAAAACCTCAAATTCTCATTTAGTCGACGTTTCGACAAAATTTATTGTCTTCCTAAGGACTACAACATATAACATAAATTATGTATAGATTCAAATTAATAAAGATGTAAATTATTTAAACACACAGTATGACTCTTTTTTTATTTTATAGATGACAATAATTTAAAAAATTGAAAAAATTAAAATTAAAATGTTACGTAAAAACACAAAGTTATAAGTAACAAAATGAAGAATAAATATACATTCCATTTAACAGTTCCATATACACCACAACAAAATTGCGTATTAGAACGAACGAATCGAACAATTACAGAAAAAGCTCGAACAATGGTAATTGCTGCGAATTTGCCTAAAACTTGGGGAGAACCTTTTCGATTTTTCAATTTCACCCTTTCTAATATAACTTTTATGTTTACGTAACCTTACATAAATAAATAGCTTTGAAAAAGGAAACAGATTCGTTTTCCGAAACGTTAGGGACTTATATTATTATTTTTTGTGTCATATTAGTTGTTAAAAAGCATTCTCTGACTAATCTTTTGACGTAAAGTCACAAGCGCAGAGGTTTATTTTTCCAGTAACATACTGGGTAACTAACTTTATTTTTTAGATAACGAAGAATTATTCATGTGGTAGTAAGGCCCAAAAAAGAGAAAGAAAAACTTGAGAGAATGCCACAAATAACGTTCAGAAAATATTTATATTTTATATTTTTAAACGTAAAAAAATAATCCTTCGAATACCATTCGAGAGTGAGAATAAATTAGAAAATAATTCTCCGGTTCTTTTCTCAAACTTGTTGCCATTCAGCAATAAACACTTGAGCCCTACGGGCTCTCGTGTCTATTGCTAAGCAACAGGTTCTCGAAAAACTGTCAAATTATTTTCAATGTATTCTCACTCTTTTTGTGATATTTCTACTGATTATTGGCAACTAGCAGATAAGTTGTGTTATTGTCACAGTCGTATATTACAAATTAGTTAAACACTACTTGAAGAAAAAAATATTTTACATTTGAGAAGAGAAAAAAAAACTCGATTTAAAAATGTTTTATTATAAAAAGTTACAAAACTATCCAGCTTTTAAAGAAAACCTATTGGTATTTGAATACTACCACACTTACGAACCTTTTTTTTCTGGTGCAACTTTCGCAAACAGGAACCAAACAATGCACTTTTAATTAACCGCACACAGAAGTTCTACACTAAACAATAACCACAGAATACCACTCAAAAATTAATAAATATAGAACAAATCTAATAAAACTGACAAATCAGGCAAAAATTACAATAATTAATAAATCCAGTCGCAGCACGTCTCATAAACAAATCAACCAAAGATATCAATTGACAAATCGAAACCCAGTGTGACTAACGCAAAATCACTAATTTTTACCAATAATAAATTGAAATGTAACTAGATTGCCCACAGTATGGCGGCCTCCTATACGGGGACATTTTTTCAAATGGAGATCCAGATTATATTGAGAAATTCGTGGCTCCATGATAGACCAACTTCTTGAGACAAACGTCTGATACATGTCGAAGGCAACATATCAATTATTTGTTTCACCTGTTCTAAAATTCAGCAGTTCGCTTTCTCAGTGTAGCAGTACCCTCTTTTCGGTTGACTACACCTTTTTCCCTAAATTTCCGTACATTAAGCAAGGTATAGCGGAAGACATCGTAGGTTATCTTATCACAATGCACGGATATTCTTTTCTAAAATCATCAGAGAACTTCTGAACGGAATATATCCACTCGCCGTTGATTTTTATTCCAGTTCGAAAAAACTTTCAATCAAAAAATATATTTGGAATTGCTGAATTTCCATTTTTACATAAGCTCAAATTCCAATCTTGCAATGCCACGAGATCGAATTTATTCCCTAATTCGTAAACAAAAATCCCAGTAAAATTGACAACAATAAAACTGTCGAACGCAATAAAAATAACAATAATTATAAGAATTTAACACACTAATAAGTCCCCAAAACTAATACAATCGAAAGAATGTAAAATTAAAATGATATTGAAATAATTGACAGTTCAAAAATTGATTCAGATTAGTGACAGTTCAGTCATCCGTGGCTTCGTGATTGACTGGAAAGGACACTTACCTCTCACCCTAGAGTCCTGGGCTGAGGAGCTAAGATTTTTTTCTAAATCAGAAATTAATCCTTGGATATTCGGATATTGGTTGTGTGCCTTCTCCTACACAAGGTACCTTGAGGTACCTTCAGGGATACAGGGGTTATATTACCCGTGACGTTTAATTAAAAATCTGTCGAAACGGATGACAACAAATGTCAGAAAGAGTTTTAGTACTGTCAAATTCTATAACTCTGCTACAATTTGAAAATATTTCTGACATTAAAAATAATTAAATAATATTGCACATATACGTGATATACTTGAAGATCTACTTTAATATTTATGTCTTCTTAGCTATTTTAAGAGCAAATGTACTTGGACAATAATGGACATGTCTTGATAGTATTCCATGTAGCATTTCCAGTTCAATCGAGAATCTAACTAAACTAAGAAACAATGTATTTTTGGCACTTTGTGGACTATTTTTATATTAAAATGTAGTAAATTTTCTCGATTAGTTCTAAAATGATTTAACTTTTTTTATAAACTGTACAGCTACTGTTCTAACGAATGTATTATCATATCTGAATTTGTATTAAATTGTTATTATTTTCTTTTATTACATACAATTGAGGTATCATCAGCAAACATAGTTATATTTTCGGTAGCAGTCAAACTGCTTTTTTTAGAAGTACATAGCTAGATTTTACCAATCTAAAAATATTTTATAGTTTTGACTTTTCTTGGAACAAATATATTTTGTCAGTTTCTCTTTGTAGACCAAAAAAAAAACATTCCACAATATAATGTTATATCTAAATTGCAGCTACAAAAAGAACACTTTTTATGAAGACGTTTAATCTAGATATTAAAGCAGATTTTTTTATAAAGACCCTTTCAAAATGGATAAATCATCAACTAAAATATGCAGGAAAACTGATTTTAATTATGTCTCATTACATTACATTATTTATGCTTTAGACCGCTTATGTTATGTCGGATTGTGTTGATATTTTGAATTTGCTTTTGTTGATATTTTGAACCTTGCAATGTGAGTTTTTGTACGAAATTATACTGAATTTAATTAAAAACCACCAAGTGTAGCGATTTTTTATGTTGAATTAATGTAATCATTAATTAAACAGACTAAGGTTGGTAATTGTTTTAATTATTAATGCTAACTCGGTTTGGTTCATGGACGTACAGAAAATATGTGGCGATGAAATAAGAAGAGCCTCTGAAAGTTTTATTTTATTTCATTACTAATGGTTGCAATTTGTTAGCATGGAAGAGAAATTGTTCTATAATTTCGTTGTATTAAAAATACTAACGCGATGTGACCTTGGCTTTCTTTTTTATTTTAAAGACCTTGACACTGTAAATTGCGAGCCAAATCCTCATCGAGGAAAACATATTTTCATAGTATATGTATATTACGTTATACTTTGGATGATTGCAGAAATCGATAAATGAATTTTATTCAAAGATCCTGGAAAGTTATATTTTTACAATTTAAAGATGATATAATAATTGTGTATCCCATGTTCTGTAAGACAAAAATAAAAAAAATAAAAATTCTATTTAAAAAATGGATTTAGAAAAATACAGATTGAACAAAAAAAACTAGGTTAAACTAAGTATTTAAATAGTAGACGATATTAACTTGTGTATCTACTTTGGTAATAACGTTATCGGCTTAAATCATGGCTAACTGCATTTTCTTTCGATTTTTCGATTTTAGACATTTTAACTGATTAATCGTTCTATAGCCTATAACTTATAAACTAATTGTGATATCAAGAAAATGCATAGGGTAACAGTTTTTCCGCCTTCCTCGAGCTAAATTATAACGTTTTCAAAAAAAACAAAAGAGCATCATTTTTAATTCAAAAGTTGAAAATAGCCGCCGAAAATTTTATTTTATTTTTTTTTCAAATTTTAAAATACTTATCCACACCAGATTTAATATCATTGTTCAAATTCAATCCCAACTTGGTAATAAAGTTATCCACTTAAATCATGGCTAACTACATTTTCTTGTGATTTTTGATTTTAAAGATTTTAACCGTTTGATTTATCGTTTTAAATTTCAAAATTCATAATTTGGTAGCCAATTTTGTTTTTTTTTAACAAATCAAGCATTATTAGGAAACATTTAATAAAAAGAACTTAATAATCAAGAACTTTAATGTATAAATTAAAAACTAGATTGAAACAAATTGTTACTACCAGTACAAACTTAAAGAACAGCATATTTTTGAGGTAATCTGATATCTATAATGACCTTTACGTATTAGGCAGTTTGAGATTTTACAAATGTATTATGAGTAGGAATTGCATTGAATGAAACTTAAAAGTAAATAAAATTATATATAGATCATACATAATAGGAAATTTTAAACTGATTACGAAAATTCAACAATTAGTATAGGGGAAATGAGACGGAAGAAAAGGTGACACGATAAAATTATGATGCTTGATTTTTCATCAATTCCATTAGAATAACCTTTGTCTGGGTTAATCTGTCAAATATTGACTGCTTGCCTATACTCCTGCCGCTCTGAATTTTTGAATTTGAAAATCAAATTTACTCACTGACGTAAGACCAATCTTTCCTCTTTCGTTCGAGACATCGAGTGAGGAATCACATAGTATCGTTTCGTCACACCTCGGTGTGCAAAATTTCACGTCTTCAAAATTTATTTTATTTAAATTTGAGCACAGATCTATTTTGTATAGTTCAGTGTATTTGTTTCATTCTTCAAACTATAAAATGTTCTAGATATGAACATAAAATGAAAGCTAACGTCTCAATATACTGGGTGTTCTATTTATATGATACCATATTCCGTTATATTACATTTTGTTCTTTTTTAAATTTCGTCTATTTTTTGCTTTGCTTTTTTGTTTTTTCGAAAACTTCATGATGCTGTATGAGGAAGGCGAAAAACATTTTCTATCTGCATTTTTTTAATATCTCAATAGTTTAAAAATTATAGAACGATAAATCAAACCGTTAAAATCATTAAATTCAAAAAAAAGTTGGGGTTGAATTCGAACGGTGATTTTAAATCTGCTGTGGATATTTTAATATTTGAAAAAAAAATTACTTAAATGTTTACATTTTTATATCACAATTAGTTTAAAAGTTGTAGGCTGTAAAACTATAAACCAAACAGTTAATTTACAGTTAAAATCTTTAAAATCGAAAAAAAAATACAGTTAGCCATGATTTAAGCAGATAACTTTATTACCAAGTTGGAATTGAATTTGAATGGTGATTTTAAATCTGGTGTGAATATTTTAAAATTTGAAAAAAATTTTTCGGCGGCTCCAACTTTTGGAATTTAAAACGATGCTTTTTTAGTTTTTTTTTAAACATTATAATTTAGCTTGAGGAAGGCGGACAAATTTGTATTCTATGCATTTTCTTGATATCACAATTAGTTTAAAAATTATAGGCTGTAGAACGATAAATCAAACAGTTAAAATCTTTAAAATCGAAAAAAAAATGCAGTTAGCCATGATTTAAGCAGATAACTTTATTACCAAGTTGAAATTGAATTTGAACGGTGATTTTAAATCTGGTGTGGATATTTCAAAATTTAAAAAAAAAATTTTTCGGCGGCTCTTCAACTTTTGGAATTTAAAACGATGCATTTTTGGTTTTTTTTTTAAGTTATAATAATTTAGCTTGAGAAAGGCGGAAAAATTTTACTCTATGAATGTTCTTGATATCAGAATCAGTTTAAAAGTTATAAGCTGTAGAACGATAAACCAAACAGTCAAAATCTTAAAAATCGATAAATCGAATGAAAATGCAGTTAGCCATGATTTAAGCGGATAACTTTATTACCAAGTTGGGGTTGAATTTAATCTAAATCGTGTGTGGATATTTTAAAATTTGAAAAAAGCTAAATTTTCGGCAGCTCTTTTCAACTTTTTGAAATTTAAAACGATGCTTTTTTGTTTTTTAATAACGTATAATTTAGCTTGAGGAAAACGGAAAAACTTTTACTCTGTGCATTTTCTTGATATCACAATTAATTTAAAAGTTATAGTCTGTAGAACGATAAATCAAACAGTTAAAATCTTTAAAATCGAAAAATCGAAAGAAAATGCAGTTAGCCCCCAATGGGAACACATTGTTGTTTAAACGTTTGCATAAAGTTAATTAATGTTACGCAAACTTTAATTAACGTTATTTAAACGTTTAAACAACAATGTGTTCCCATTGAGCCATGATTTAAGCGGATAACTTTATTACCAAGTTGGGGTTGAATTTGAACGGTGATTTGAAAAAAAAAATAAAATTTTCGGCGACCAACTTTTGGAATTAAAACAATGCTGTTTTTTTTTTTTTTTTTTGAAAACGTTAGAATTTAGATTGAGGAAGGGAAAACATTATAATTAGATAGAAGTTACCCAGTATATCTTGACGTTCAGCTTGCCAATAAATCCGATTTAACCCTAGAACGCTGAACATCTTTCTAACGCCTCTTAATACTAAACATTTGTAAAATTTACGAGTCCTCCATTTTTTTTATATTTTTATTTTTTTTTAAATTTTCTCTGAAATCAAAACAATGCTAACTAAATATCATTAGGTACATGATTTACAAATGTCACCTCGGTGTTCATTACAAAATGGTTTATTACAGTTTGAACAAAAGTGGGTGGTCATGCGTCTTTTTCTCGAAAGGCAACTCGCACAAATCGTGCTCTTGGGCTTATCAGGCGCTGTACTTTTTTCTGGGACATCCTGTTCATCTTCTGGAACTGCCTGATCCAGTATATTGCCAATATTTTCACGGAGTGAGCACTGCAAAGAGGGCACTTTAATTCTTTCTTTTAGCCATGGCGTCACCAAACACTTACATACAATTCTAACATGTATGATTTTCTAGAGCTTAGTTTTTGGCCACATTTTGCTCTATGGGAATTACATATAATATAACTATTTATACAACTAATATTTAGCATACCATAGAAAAGGCATAAGGGTCATCTTTTGGTTTTTCTAGATGTACTCATAATTGAACACATCTAATCCATGGTGTCCACTGACCCTTTTGTCTGATTATAAGTCTTTATAATGTCTGGTTTTCCAGAAGTTTTGAGATACTACATTCTTGATGCATTGTCGACAATAGTAAAACATTTTTCTTCTTTTTTGGCGTATAGGAGACAACGACTTTTTTCTGTCAAAACAAAATTTGGAGCTGCCTGGATCGCGATTTTTGGTTGCTAACATTTCTAGAGGAATCTCTCTCTTATTCTTTCTAATAGTGCCAACCATGGTGAGTTTGAAAAGTGAAGCTAATAAATCATCGGCCAATTTTATGGACCAATTGTCCATGGTTACATTTCGGTTAGATCCTAAAATTGTTCCACACAATGTTTTGACATAGTATTCTCTTAATAGCATTCCATTGGTGTTTGTGCTTTTGCCTAAATATGGTGCAGCATTAAACATGTATTTTGATGATACATCGCATATCATTACTATTTTAATGTCATATTTCGACGGTTTGTTAGGAATAAACATACGGAATGGACAACTTCCTTGAAAAACTAGTAGCTGTTCATCGATGGTTACGTAAAAACTGGGTTTGTATGAATTTCTGCACTGGTTTATAAATTCATCCTATATTTCTCTAATAGCCGCGAATGCATCAAATTTTTTTCTATTCTCTCTTGTTGAATTATCGTCAAAACGTAAACAGTCTAATAAAAACTTAAATCTTTTACGACTCATGAGTGCTTTATACACAGCTACACATATTTTATTAATAAATAATTCTTTGGTTCCTAAATGATTACTTTTCAAATAAGCCGATAATACTAGTAATCTTAATAATGCTTTTATTTCCGTAGAATTATAATATACTGTAGCAGATTTCTTTTTTATATTTCGACGATTTTTGTTGAATCGTAACGTTTGTGTGTAAAACAATTTTATCAATGATAACATCCGTTATAAATATATTGAATGTTTCATTTGTAAGAGGGTCATTCTGGAAGTATCTTACTGGGCCTGGAAAAATATGAAGTAAATTTCGTTGGGGGGTTTTCGATGCTGATTTAGGAACTGCACTCGAATTGTTTCGTCAACTTGAACGATTCTTTGTTGTAGCTGTGTGTCCGTATCAAGTGCTGCATTTTCTGGTTGCTGTTGTTCTGCAGAACTGTCTTCTTTACTTCTGGATGGGTCAGGTGTATTTTCTACTAATGATAAATTATCACTATGTTTTCCTTCATTTATTCTTTATTTTATACATTTTATTTTTGCCTTGAGAGAAGCATAATCGTCACTGCTGTCATCGTCTGAAAGTACATAATCAGTAGCACTATCTTCAAAATCTTCAAACTCTACGGCATTCTCAATTTCACTTCCACTTTCCTGGGTGCTTTCGTCAGCTGATTCAATAATCAAGTTTTCAGCGATTTTCTCAAGTTCTACTTGAGTTAGTGGTCTGGTGGCTTCCCAATGTTGGGACATACTCTTTAGTATAAGTTTTCAAATACTACAACTTAGATCCGTAGTGATCTGAAAAATACTGTTTTTTTTTGTTCCGTGCAATATTAAAAAAAGTTACGTTAAGACTAACCTTTCGTAAATTTACGACATTCGTCTTATAACTGATTCTACGTCACGCTAAAATATCGACTAACACCATCGAACTATTCAGCACTACTGCTTAAGGGGAATAGCTAGACGCTCAGCTTGATACCTATCAAATCCATTCGATGATAGCCGAAAATGAAAATCGGTGTCGTAAAATTTACGAAGCTTAGCGTTAATAATCGAAACTAATCAATATAACTGCTGTACTAATTAGCAAAATTAAGCGGTAAACAATTAATTCGAAACTATTTTCGAAGCAACTCAAAACCGAAAGTGTTTTTCAAAGAAGCAAAACTTAGACAAACTTGGGCAAAACTAACTGTTCTGTATTGACTAGAGAAGGCTATCAAATTTAAAGACTAAATTTTGTAAACAAATTTAAAGCTCGATTTACTCGTTACCACCTTACAAATTTAAATTAATTATTTTTTGGACTTGATTATCTGCGATACTACATTACAATTAGTAAAAATATTCTGAAAAAAATTATTATGCAGTACATTGTCAATTTATTTACATTGCACAACTTATCTTTATTTGATGTTAAATTATTTACTTCTTTACTAGGCTTCCTCTATCCGCGAGTATCTTCATTAGTTGTAAGGGCATTGCTCACTATTACAATCTGATGAGATCCGTCTGAACAGAAAAAATGACCATATAATTTTATCCTGTTTTCTTAAAAGATGTGATGAGTACATCGGTTCCGATCTCTGAACATTATTTCACACATGTTCATCAGCATCTTTTATACTGTTACATTATTTCTGTTACTAAATCACGTCTAAAAATAAACAATTTGTCATGGAATTTAGGTTTGAACATATAAAATACAAATTATTGTCGTATGATAATTAATTTTTCAGAAATCTGATCAGATAATTTGACAATGAGGTGTGTCCTTCATAATGTTAATAAGAGTAAGATTAGCCGTTTTATCTCTCAGCAGTGCAATCTATTTGATATCAACTGAAAGACAACAAAATACATTTATTATAAAATATAGTTTATTGTAATAATAAAACGATCGAAGATACTTTTGTGCTCAAAAAGTGGGTTACCTGAAAAGTTTTCTGGAAGTTTTGACACTTGGTATCTTTGTAGATTTTGAAGTACTGTCTTAATATTTTTACTTTGCCACCTCGTTTCTTTGCCGCTTGCGCCACCATATTGAGAAAATCCGAGTTTTCCAATAATGTCTCCTTTTCTGCTCATTTTACGATAAAAACAGTTATGTAATAATAAAATTAAATTAGAGGAAATTTCCAATGTATATGATGGAGTATACTGTGGTGCTCGTACGCCGAAACTATTTACTTTACAAAAAAATGATAAGACATAAATTATAGAAAATTTTTATTATAAAATAAGCAAGAAAGGAGACATTTTCGAAAAAATCGATTATATTGACATTTTTGTATGCACTGCGGCTAAATGAGTAATTCAATCGGAAGAGGTCGCTTAGATATAATGCTAATGTAAATTTGATTAGTCAGGTATTACGTGGATTAAATAAAATACCAACAGAGAAAATAGCTGGCTGATTTTATGAGCTCAGGCGAGAATAGTAAATCATAAACTTCTTGAAAAGTTCATAAAACATAGGGTTAGAGAAAAAAAGCTGAATGTAAGTTATCCTCTAATATATTAGACAGGTAGCAAAAAAGTAGTAGTAAAAGTTAATGGAAATACATTTACGTCGGATTTGAACGGTGCTTGTGTTTGCTGGTTATATTTCATGGATACTGACGACCAGAGACCGGATCTTTTTGGGCAGGGCGTGAAAGATCAGAATCGGCTTCAGGGTCATTGTCTGTAAGCATGAACAGAGAAGTTTTGCGATGCAAACGTTGATTAAATTTTTTTCATTTGTATGTGTTTGTTCTAAATAACTCTATTTATTAAAGAAATTGTTTTTGTTACCATCAAATTTAGTTCTGTCATGTGTATGTGAGATTTGGTGATATTTCAGTTGAACTTTTTATTCATTGCAATTTAAATTATTTTGCTTCATTTTCTCCATTTATAAGTTTATCGTAAAATAACTTTTACTTATTGATTGATTCCATATTATTATTATTAATTTTTCAAGATATTCAATATTAATTTCAAATTAACAAAAATTAGGATTGTAAATTAAACTTATCACCTCCGCCTATGGTACTGTTTAGGTAATTACTCTTTTGAATACTTAAATCTATTTTTAGCGAAATATACCAAAATTGATTGTAATTTAACTACGAGTATTTTCAACGACTATTGAATAACAATGTGATTTATTTTTTTTTAGTTTATCATCATTAAGAAAATTTAACACAAAATATTTCTACTTTTTATACATATTAAAAAACACGGTTAGTGATTATTTCTTTAATCAACAGCAGTACCTATGTCAAAGTTTTTTAAAATTACTCTCATAATTTTAAATCAAAAACCACTGTTAATTTACTGCAATAGAATATTTTCTTACAATTATTAGCAAGATGCACTTATGTAGATAGTGGTTCCTAAAATTATCCCCCCTCTCTTTATTTCATTCCTTGTTAACATATATAAATTCTTTAGAAGCAAGTTTCACATAATTTCCCTCATACATGCATAAATATTATACGTAACTCTATATACATGTATAGCGCCAAGTGTGGCTAGTTAGAAAAAGAATACGAGCTATGGAACTAGGATGAAATGAGATGGAATAAGACACACCCAGCGAACATAGGAACAGACTCAGTCTATGTCCCACCAGACAGCTACAATATACTCAGACTGTTAAGTCCATCTCGCTTATTCAATCGGTCTTTGTTAACAGTTGACCACATTAGTTGTTTTACATGCTGTATATATCTCATACGTAACATACGTATCTCATACGTATCAGTTATCAATAAGCCTGGCCAAGGTCATTAATCTTACAGAGACGTACTGGGTATGCATCATATCATAATACTTGAATAAGTACAATAATGAAAACAAAAATATTTTATATATTGTGATGTATGTTTTTGTACTATTTCGTTCGCTTTAAATTCGTTTTTATGAATTACCTTATATTTTGTAAGCTTAGTGCTGCACATTATTATTAAACTGTTAAATGACGTTCACACATGTACATTGTATATCTAAGTGATAACTAATAATAAATAAATAAATAAATAAAATAAATGGAAATAAATTTTATAAATACTGGTACACTTTATAAAAATATGTACAAAACTCACCTTCTTAAGCAGATTTATGAAGTAGCTTGGTTGTCGTTATCACAAACTGGAGCACTTCTATAATAACTGTGTAGCATCAGATATGTTTCTACAGTTGTCTCAGTAAGCGATGTTCGCTGTGGTGAAAAAATATGTTTGTATTTTAAAAAAGACCGTTCGACATCTACGGAAGTAATACAAGCATAAGTAAAACACTCTATGAACTCACTTAACGCAGCTGTAGATCCACCATCACAAATTTGTCTTAATTTGGTAAAATTAGGATCTTTCCGTAATACACTCTCGAATTTTTCAATAACGGGCTTATTTTTTGCGTCATTTATAGTCTGTAGTTGTGTATTTACGTCGTCCACTATTTGCAGCGATTCCACTAACGACAACGAAGTATTTTGCAATTTTTCTATTGCGTCGTGTAGTCCTCTATAATTGTTATAAATAGTTTTTTAATCTGTTTCAAGGGAAACATCTTGAAAGCTTGTCTGGCTTTCCTTAATAGCTGCAGCCTCGTTAGGGTTGAACTGTAGTATCACAGCTTTTATTTGTTGAAAATATTCAGCATAATAAAAAGCTGCCTTCAACAACGTTCCCCAACATGTAAGAATCGGCTCTGGTGGTTCCGGAATACCAGGACACAGTGTGTGAAATGCTCGAAGCCGTTTAGGAGATTTGAGAAATACTTTTTTTGTATTTGCTATTAATGCATCTACCTCTGGAAAACATTTTCGAATCGTTTCTGCTACAAGATGGAATACATGCACTTTACACGTAACATGTAAAAACCTACAATCGTCTCTTTGAAGAAAACGGCCCACCAAACGCATTGTCGCAGCACTGTCGGTCACAAACATCAACACTTGACTTGTTAACAGTTCAAATTGTTCGAAAGTCTCCAACACCACCCGCGTAATTGTTTCGCCAGTACACGCAGTTAGTCTTTTGCTACCTAGTAAAAGTGGAAATGTTGGTTTAGCAGGGTCGAGTACACGTATTATAACATTTTACAATCTGTCGTCTCGTCAACACATAACGACAGCCGTGTACTTTTTAATGCACATTTAATCCTATTTACAATGTCTTTACGAACACTTGGTACATATCTACGTAACGATGAACGACTAAGTAAATTCATCTGGAGATTGTATTTATTCCAGAACTCCCTAAATGCTGGTTTATCCAATATGCGCAGGGGAACATCACAGGCAATCAGCATTAACAGTAAATCAAACAATACTGAGGTTCCAAAGAAGACACGCCATTTTTTTATTTTTATGCCGGTTACTATTGACATGAATTTTGCAGCCGTATTTATTCAAGCACATTAAGTCTTTACAAATTATTTTACATCTATCATAGAATAAATCCGGAAATTCACCGATAAATTTATTCACTTTATCAGCGTACGGTCGTTTTCTACTCTTTACGCTCAACATTATTTATTATTTATCTCTATGCATCGACCGACAGAAAACAACTGAAGTGTGTCGTGTCATCGTCATCGTAAACAAACGCGCGATGGCATTGGTATTGCGCCCGAACCTGAATCTACCATCGCTTGGCCAGGCTTAGTTATCAAACTTTTCAATGCCTTTAAAATATAGGGTGTAATGGAATACCCTATATGGTTTTGAACATTTAAATTTTATTCGTCATCCCAAATATCTGAAGACAATGTGATATACCCTACTTACTGACTATTGCATAGTTTAAAGGTATTGACCATTTTTAAAACAGATTTGTAATCTACGAGAAATATTATGCAAAATCAGCTTAAAATTATTAAAACATGTTTGCAACAAGTGAAATAAAAGGGGAATATAGCTTTAGAAGGACCACTCTGTATGTATAAATATCGACATCAAGCCATTCAGGGATATTTCGATATCACCAAGTTGCAATCAATCACCTATTTATTCTGTTTATGGGGAATTTTCAGCTTTGTTAGCCCATCTTTATAAATACTGCCTCTTAGAATAATTAAAAATGGAGTCAATTTTTTGATTAATTTAAATCAAATATTGACGTTCAAATTAATGTAATAATAATAATGTATTGTCCTATTTTCTTTATTTTGTACACCGTTGCATTGTTTTTGTTTATTAAAATTGGGCCATTATATAGTAAAAAGTAGAAGTTCAAAGTATCATGACATTTAACGGCAGAAAGATCTGTGAATTCTCTGACCTAGAATAACGGGGCCAAACGTAGAAACACTAATTAAAAGTAATATACCTAGGCGCCAGCTTTAGCTATAACTGTAGATTGTGTAGTACGGACATATAAGGATTTACAAATAGTGCTACTACATGCACCATTGAGAATTTTATTGCTTAGACTTGTACTCTCGTACACAAAAGTCATGCACTGACATATAGAAACGATGGCATTAAATTCAGTATTAAGTAATTGTGCCTTCGACCTTCTTGTGTTTCTTTATTTTATTTTGGTATTAAACTAAATTCCTGTAAAATATTGAAAACCTCATTATTCCACTGAAGATGTTTAACCTCCTCATTTATGCATAAGACCTGATAGGTTTCTTTTGATTCCGTCTTAAGTGAGGAATACCGTTGATTAATCCTTCAATCAACGGTAATACATAGAACGGAATTGGGAGATTCAATCACAAGCGGTTTGTTTAACACCAAGAAATTTGATCTACTACAACATTAAAAAGTCGCTATTCTACTACTTTGCTACTCACTTGTACTTGCAATAGCGAATTTTCTGTATGTTTTGGTCCAAAATATTAATTACTCATATCTTTTCGTTCTTGTATAAACTACCTGGTCAGGAAATTAAACATGAAAAAAAAACTTTTTTTGATGTTTCGGATATGAGTATTAAAATTTCGACAATTTTACTTATTTTTATTCCTTATAATATGACATAAATTGTTACATTGTTTTGTCGGTAACTTTATGGATTTATTTAATTGGCATTACTTGTAGCGATTAATTAATGAAAAATGTACAATTACACCCAACCTTAACCTTAAGTTATATTTTTTAATTACTCACAAACAATTTTGTTGTATACATATGTACATGTGTTTGGAATGATGCATGCAATTTGTCATAAAATGTAAATTTTCGGTTTATTTGGTTAACGTAGAACAATTTTATTATTGGTATGTTACCCAATTAACATGTTTTGGTGCCATGTAAAAAAGCAATTATTAATAATTAGGATAAAATTGAAGTAAATGATACCAGTAAATATATGGAAACGAAATGTCATAATGTGGGTTGCTCAGAAGCAACTGTGTTGTCTCTATGTATATTTGTATTAATGTAAATTGTTATAATGTTGTTTTAGTGAAAATGTTCGGTTCATTGGGTTAACGCAGCTGATATTTATAAATTATAATAATACAGGATGTTTATAAATTACTATGCTTAAATTCGAGGTCAAG
The DNA here is from genome assembly GCA_029963845.1 of Rhamnusium bicolor. Classification (NCBI taxonomy): domain Eukaryota; kingdom Metazoa; phylum Arthropoda; class Insecta; order Coleoptera; family Cerambycidae; genus Rhamnusium; species Rhamnusium bicolor. The sequence continues at coordinate 22,292 of JANEYF010002798.1, forward strand.
TTTTATATGAAAAAAAAAATAATAAAAATCATATATATAATGTTTGTAAACACTTCCTAAAGGAGCTACGGATATTTGAAACAGGTAAAAAAAACTGTTTTTATTTAATATATCACGTGCCGGGCTAATATCCTTGGCTATGACTTTGGATGGCAGGAGCCGATGGGGACTATCCCCCTTTACTCTTATCGTATCATTGTAGGTCTGGATCAACCTAGTAAGGGGGGTAGGCCTGCTCCACTAGCAACCCTGCAAATGCGAACGGTCTGGTCGGTTTGTCAGACTTCCACCGGTTCTGGCTAGTTAGACTTCGCAAACTGGGGCCTTTCTCTTCTGATACTCTTATTTCTTCGTGTTTGTTCTTCGTCGACTCCTGGAGCGTCGTCTAGGTTGAGACCGACTGTTGCCGCCCCTGACTAGGTTGGGTTGTTGACTGCCTGCTATAGGACGTAATTTCAATCTAGGTTGGGTTGTTGACTGCCTGCACCGGGCGTCGATGTGGAGCATCGAGCTATGTAATACTGATAGGAAGAATCGAATTAAATAATCCGAATAATTCAATTATAATATTAATCAAGTTATTTCGATGAATTATTTTAAAAATAATTTAATTTTAAAGATAATTTAGTAGTATTAAAATAGTAGTGCTCAGCGGTCAGCTGGAAAACTTTTAGAATTAATCGAATCAGTAAACGTACTGAAGACTGAATATAGTAGTTATAGGAGTAGGTAAATTCGCAGACGGAGGCGGGATATGACAACATGAGGCATTCGATGATTTCGATGCAGTGCAACAGATATAGGCGGTGTGTTCTGAGAATGTAAAATTGGCGATATAAACTTCTGAGAATGTAACTAAATTATTTTATTATTTACAATTTTTATAAATAATATAATTGGTGAGATTAAGACAGTAAAAGATAATATGCCAGACCACTTTGCCACAGAGGGCTGCCGTGAGTGTTTATGTCAGGTATGTGGTTCATATTTATAAAAATTATAAAGGAACAATATTTCAGTTGCCCTAAAAAACTTACCCCGCCGATTGTACCTTCTTAAAATGTCAATAAACTATTAACTATTCACTATTTTATTTTATTCCGATTTATTTCATTCTGCGGTCGTGAATATAATAATTTGATTTATTATCTCGAATTTTCATTCTGATATCATCGATAGCTAATTCGATTAAATATCTCGAATGATTAATTCGTTTATGAAATACTCAATATTACTAATATCTCGATTATAAAAATATCCCGATTATTCCCATCACTACTATGTAACTCAGGACACGCCAGGCCTAAACGCTTCCTGCAGCGCTTTGGGCCTGCGCAGGAGTAAGAAACACGGCTTCGATTTGGCCGGTTCGGTGCCCCAGGGGTTCGTGGTGCTGATAAATTTAAGAACGTATTGAGTAAAAGCCTATATTATGTGAAAGTGCGTTCCATTAGATAATGTCTCCGTGATGAACAAGCACCTGATTTTCAATAAAACTGTGCGTTTTGCAAATGTTATGTCATTAGATGTAAAATGCTCAAAATATAGTGCACGTTCACTTCAAAGTAAATATGTTTATCGGCGGATACAATGAAAGATGTATTAATGATGCAAGTGCACGCAGTGATACTTAAATCACCATTAATGGATAGGAACTAATAGGTAGGTCCGTGTATACTTATGTGTAATCCCTATGAAATTGTGAACATGATAGCAACGCCGCTGGACTCACTCGCAACGGTAGAGTTCTACATGATAGCTAAAGGATAGACTAATAACTAGAGTTGGCAAAAATGCGCCGCAGAACATAGGCGTACGCATCATAACAAGTGCAATAAAAGAAATTAACTAGTAATGAAGGCAATAAACTGTTACAATTTATAACAACGTACGCACAACTTACCCTCTTATCTAGCTTGGTTATCACAAACTGGAAATGATGTGTAAAAACTTTGCAGCATCATGTATGTTTCTATGGTTGTCTGCGAGAGTAATGTTCGACGTGGTGAAAAAATATGCTTATATTTTGAGAACGACCGTTCGACATCTATTGATGTAATACAAACATAATAGTCTTTGAACTCACTTAACGGATCTGCAGATGCACCATCAGTACCATCACAAATGTGTCTTAATCTGGTAAAACCGGCGTCTTGCTTTAACACACGTGCAAACTTTTCTCCAACGGGCTCATTTTTTGCGTCACCTATAGAATGTAGCAGTCGATTTACTTCGTCCACTAGCAGTGACTCCGCTAACGACAACACACTGTTTTGTAAGTTTTGTATGGCGTCATGTAGTCTTTCATAGTTTTTGTGAATAGTTTTTAAAGGTGTTTCAACAGAAACATCCTCGAATTTTGTCTGGCTTTCCTTAATAGCTGCAGCCTCGTCTGGATTGAATTGTAGTATCACAGCTTCTATTTGTTGTAAATATTCAGCATAATAAAAAGCTGTTTCCAACCATGTTTCCAACCATGTTTCCAACGTGTAAGAATCGGCTGTGGTGGTTCGGGAATACCGGTACACTTAGTATGAAATGCGCGAAGACTTTTTTTGTACTTGCTATTAATGCATCTACCTCTGGAAAACCTTGTCGAATAGTTTCTGCCACAAGATGTAATGCATGCACTTTACACGTAATATGTACCAACCTACAACCGAGTTCTTCAAGAGAACAGCCTACCAAATGCATTGTGGCGGCACCATTGGTCACAAATATCAACACTTGACTTTTTGACAGGCCAAATTTTTCTAACGTCTCCAACACCACTCGCGTAATTGTTTGGTCAGTACACTCAGTCTTTTGATAGCTAGTAACAGTGGAAATGTCGGTTTAAGAGGGTCCAGTACACGTATTATAACATTTAAAATAGATTTTTTTTTACAATCTGTCCGTCTCGTCAACACAACCACAGCCGTGTATTTTTTAGTTCACATTTGGCCTTATTTAAAATGTCTTCGCTTACAGTTGGTACATAGTTATTCAACGTTGTGCGACTTGGTAACCTCACCTTGGGATTATATTTATTACAGAACTCCTGAAGGGGTTGTTTATCGAGTATGTGCAGCGGAATATCACAGGCAATCAGCATTAAGAGTAAATCGAACATAAACTGTGTTGTCGAAGGCACGCTATTTTTTTTAGTTTTATGTTGCACAGAATTTACGTGACGATTACAATGATTGATTCCAGCACATCAGGTCTGTCTCGCACACCTTACAAATTTTTATAGCACCATTGTAGAATAAATCCGGGAATTCACTGATACATTTATTCACTTTGTCAACTCTTCTAATAACATAATAATTAAGGTTGGTTTCTTAAGTACATTATCATGGACATGGGCGCCGTAAATAGGCAACTGCGTATAAATTATAATTACAGATCGGCAGACAGCGATAAATTGAAGATACGACTTTTACATGGATATAGTATTATATTGTAAACACCCAATGAAATATTCACAAACATAGATCGGCCAATAGCGCCTGCGTTCGTATGCTTTGTGTTTTTAACATCAATTTAACGATTTTTTTCAAAACTTTCCTTTTTTGTTCAAGAGAATTGAGGCTTTTGCACATGGTAGTAGACTGCCAAAATCGAGGGTGTAGGGGTGTTTTTATTTCTTTTTCGATATATGCATCCCCTCACGAGTTATAAGGACTTTTTGGTTTTGTTAGTTTATGCTTTACATATTTAACATATATTCGATCTTTTAAAGATTTTCTTTCAAAACTTTTTTTGTTTTTGATCCAAAGGGGTTGTAGGCTGCCAAAGTCGACAGGTGGCTAGGGGTGTTTTTCATTTATTTTTTTCGGTATCTACATCCCTTCACAAGTTATAAGGATTTTTTGGTTTGTCAGTTTATACTTTACATATTTATTTAACATCTATTCGACTTTTTAAAGAATTTTTTTCAAAACTTTTTTGTTTTTCGTCCAAAAGAACTGAGACTTTTGCAGAGAATGGCAGGCTGCCAACGGTGACAAAGTGTATTTGGGATGGTTTTTCCATTTATTTTTTCGATATCTACATCCCTTCACGAGTTATAAAGACTTTTTGGTTTTGCCACTTTATGCTTTATATATTTAACATCTATTCAATCTTTTGAAGATTTTATCAAAACTTTCCTTTTGTTTTTGAATATCCCGCGGCATCGGTCTGCGGGGAGGCAGATGTCACACTTGATATGACTTTTTAAATGGCAAAGAAGTAGACTTTTCTACACAAGACATAAATGTGGAGTCTCTAAGTTAATATTTTTTAAGTATGCGCCAATTGCATCTATCGACGTTGAACGGTCAAATACAAATAATGGATTTTTAATGAGAGGCACCGTAGATTAACTCCAGAACATTTACAATAAATATTACTAATATACGTTTACACTTGTGATCGCTAGTTAAAAATACACGTGTGTCGTCCCCCACACACACACGACAGTGTGCATTTACAGCAAAATGCCAGTCTTACTAATAACGTACATTAGCATTCTTTTGGTTTTTGTTTTCATTGCAATAAAATGTGGCTTCAATTCAGCGCTAGGCTGACAAAAATAGGTTTATTCCAACAGACAATCCGAATTTCAACAGAAAAATTGTCAAAGTGGCTAAGAATACCTTATTTTTGAAATTATAACTTCCGAGGGTTACACAAATAGTGTATTTATTTAGAATATTTTTCACTGATTTTTTCACATCTTGGACTTTTCGAAATAATATATGTATGTAGTTAAATGAATCATTGAAAGGCAACTCAAATATACAAATTAATGTTCCAAAGGGAATTTTTAAAACAAAAGAATTTATGACTCTCGTAATTTCTTTACATAAACGTTATATAATCAGAAATATTAAAAAAAGAGTTATAATCTTTTAAACTTTAAATCAGTGGCGGATTTAGGGTTTGGCTAAAGGGGGGCGTAGTAGTGGTAGTAACACATCGATTTTTTTTCTTTTTAGGGTGTAGCTAAATTTTTCACTCCTGGAACAAGCTCATGGCTAACATTGGGTTTAAAAATTTGGATTTTATTAGGTAATAAAATTATATTATTTGTGGTGGATTAAAACAACCAGGTATTGCATATTTCCTAAGTCTGTCCACAAACTTTTGATTTCAGCTGAAAATGATAGATTTAGCAGTATTAAAATTCACCCCAAAAAATTTCCAACAATTCAAATTCACTGTAACAATTAAAAAAATAAATTAATTTTTTCAGAAATTTATTTGCAATAGAACTTGTTCCAGCGAAGCCGAGACTAGAAAACGTTCCCAAGACAGAGGCCAGCGGCGTGACATCACATGCGCCCCATAGCACAGATTAAGTGTACATTTACATTAATCCGTGCCCATAATAAATAAATTAACTGCGCTAGTTATAATAACTTAGTAGTCATAGTCCAATGTACACTGAACTTACTTCCCTGCATTGATAAGTGTTTTAAAAGAAATATATCGGCAAGAAAATGGTGTTTTGTGTGTGGATACATAAATACAACTAATAAAACTCCATCTAAAATATCTGGAACCGTATCAATGCATATAATAAAACAGTTCTATGTGTGTTGTATACAATGTGTTTCAAAAATACTATGCCACACTTCTACAGGATATACCATGGACCAAAAAGAAAAAAAAATTATGGACATAAAATGAATCGTTTCCACGAGTTTTTCTTTTGTTTTATTCAGAAACTACATGAGATAAATAAGATAAAAATAATGACATTTAGACAGTTGTAATTTCAGTGGAAAACATAAGTAGGCACTTAGTAATATCTATGTATTCCATAAATACTTTTTATTGTTGATTATTTGTTAAATATTACAAAATGCAATTTATGTTGTTTATAAAACCATCAAGTACACATCATAAAAATGTGTACATTTGTTAAATCGTGCGAATCGCCTTTCTGAAAATCTTCTTCAATTTCTTTATCACGTGATAAACAAACATTACCCCTTTTAAATCATGTTACCAAAACATTCTAAATAATGGTACTATGGGCTTCGTTCTGCCAGCGCTCGTTTATTGGATTCAAATAACGCAATCAGTTTCTACGCCTGCTGTTATGATTACGATTGTTTCATTTTCCAAATAAATTTCAGATATTGACACTAAATGCTCTAATTTATCATGTTAACTAATATTAACGCATATATATATATATATATATATATATATATATATATATATATATATATATATATATATATATATATATATATATATATATATATATATATATATATATATATATATTTTGAACACGCATATTATTATCTGATTGTTGGAGTCAGCGTTGGCCGCAAGCGGAAGACGATAAAAACAAACGACGAGCGTGCATTTACACATATGATGATGCGTTAATACGAAATGAGGTGTTGTCGAGACTACATAGTACAGTGAATTTTGTATGTACATATAAAACTCTAGTTTTTGGTTAAGTATAATAAAATCTTAATATCTAAATTCGTGCATATAATGAATTTCGAATTTTTTTTTTTTTTATTTTAGTGATCATTTGAATAAAATTCGCTGTTAGAATCCGACCTCTCCGTATACCTAACACCTAGGGCGAGAAGCCCTAGGGGCGCGCACGCCCTGAGGAAACTAAATCCGCCATTGCTTTAAATTGATTACAAATTGAGATTTTCAAAGGACATATCTTAGAGTTCTTATAATATATCAAAACGTTTGGAATATAAATAAATTAAACACTTCCTATACGATTTGTAAACTTATTATGGCTACATTAATACACTTATATTTTTAATTTATCTAACTACAAACACACAGACCAATACGTTTATCCAATTTGTCATAAATATAGGCATTATTAATATTTGAATAATTATTAGTGAGAAATCTATTATCATTTGGTGGTTAAAATAATAGCCAACCATCGTCTCATAAATGACCTAAATTGGAAACATGATTAGTAAAATGTCTTCACTGGCTTAGTCATCAACGCAGAACCCAAACTGTAAGAGCTACAACCTTGAAATTTTAACGGTATAACCTTAGGTGCGAAAATCGCCCGCGAGAAAAGGATTTTTACGAAAGTTACCTCCAAGGGAGTGACTTGAGGGGTTAATTGTTTCTCCCAAACCCTTCCAGTTACAAGAGTAACTGAGAGTTAAAGTTTAAAATGGGTCTCCTAAAACTTTAAACCGAGAAAATGTCATGGTAATTTCAGCTAATAAATAATAAATGAAGGTTTTAAGAAAATGTTATAGTTAGTATCACAAAACGAAATTTTTAAAATATTATCTATAGTATATTCCTATTTCTATCAAAAAACCCTCGATTAAACCATTTCAGTAATCCGACAAAAACATCAACGGTTTATCCATCACAAAAACTCGAATTCAAAGTCACTTCAGTAAAAATAGGGACCTAATTATTCCTACTCCAATATTACATGATGTAATCACAAATGCATATCTTTAAAAAAATATATTTATAAATTTATAAAGTTTGTTCAGCCAATAGTGTAATGAAATGGAAATAAATTTTATCAAATATAACAGAACCATTATCTTTACTAATATTATGTTGTCTTACAACCTTATATAATTGGCATTAGATTACATAATCTGTGTATTAAATACCCTTGTCACATCACTTCACACGATTAAATAGCGATAAAGTCTATTAGTGTAAATAGCTAACTGGGATTTATTTATAGCAATTTTACATCGATTTGTGTGCAAAAATGTTTCATGTAATAGTAATAATAGGTGATTACTGATTAGTGTGGTGGATAAGCAAATATGTATTTTTAAAATACAATATACTGCCCTGTTATGACAGAAGGTCATATCTGAAAAATATAATTTTAGAGCAATTAACTGTTATACCACAGATTCGAAATTAAAAATTTTCGTTAATTGCAATTAAATTTGTATTTATTCCTTTTATTGATGCAATCATGTACCATAACTAAAATTGTCAGAAACAGGACAATAGATTAAAATAAAAACGCAACCTTGTCTACATTTAGTTTAATATTCTTAAACATCTTCACGACTCAATAGCTAATTAATGATGTTACATGAAATTTCCAAATCAGAGTTTTTAACTTCCCGCTAAGAGAATTGAAAATTTTCAGAAATCGGGAAGTTATTGGTTTCACCCCGATTTTCGAAAATCGAGTTTTTGTCAGATCTCGACGTTTTGAGGTCCTAAGAAGCTATTCTGACTATTCCCACGATAGCGTCTGTATGGCTGTATGTATGTGTGCGTGTGTGTGTGTGTGTGTGTGTGTGCGTGCGTGCGTGCGTGCGTGCGTGCGTGCGTGCATGTATGTGTGTACGATGTATGTAAACCTCTCATAACTTTTGAACGACTTGACCGATCGAAACGCGGTTTACGGCATTCTGAAGGGGTTGACTTAACCTAGATTTTCTGAGAATTAGAACCGAGTCGGCCCGGTAGATTTAGAGAAATTTCAAGAATAAAATTTTCAAAAATTTGTTTTTTTTTTTAGAGTATCTTATAAACTACTGAACCGATCAATTCTAAAATCTAATCAGCTCTTCTTCTTATAAATCAACGTCGATCGACGCAAACCGCATCAAAATTGGTTGATTCGTTCGAGAGATATCGATTACGAAAAATTTGCAAAAAAAGTGTTTTTTTTGAAATAACATCAAAATTCCTGTTGGATCGATTTTTGGTACTAAGATAACTTTTTGTACTTAAAAAACTGCGTTGAATGCCGTAAATCGCATCAAAATCGGTTAATTCGTTCAACAGATATCGATTACGAAAAATTCGCAAAAGTGTTTTTTTTGAAATAACATTCAAAAATTTTTGTCGGATCGATTTTTGGTATAAACATAACTTTTTGTATTTGAAGAACTGCGTTGAATGCTGCAAACTGCATCTCGATTGGTTAATTTATTCAAAAGATATCACAGTTCAAAAATTACAAAAAAAGTGTTTTTTTAATATAACTTCGAGATTTTTCACCTAATCGTAGAGCTCAAAAATGTATGTGTATAATATTTTGAGCTCGGAGAGCTCAAAAATTAACTAATACGTATATTGTTGAGTGCTTTAAGCTCGAAAATAGCGGGAAGTTTCAGGGATGACCTGCAGGGTCAACCGATTTTCAGATTTTTTTTATCACATCTGTAGGCATAACAATTGAAAGCCCAATAAATTTCCATACGTCAATAAAATGTTTTAAAAAACTACTACACATATATGTATGTAGATTAAAAACTTTACCAAGTGTTCAAGGAGAGATGCCGAAATTAAATTTAAAAAAAAACTATTTTTGATTCCGATTTTTTGTTTTTTTTATTTTATTTCTTTCATTTATTTTTGTTTTCATTTGATTTCGGTCTCTGGCCATGTACACTTGCTAAAGTTTTTAATATGTTGTGGTGTCTACGAGTATATAATACATACAATTTTTTAGAATACTTAATTGACGTATGGATATGAGGGTTAACGCGCTTGAATTCACCACGAGAGGTGCTAGTGAAGGGTGAGGTATATGTCACTGAACGTTAATATTTATTATGGCATTTTAACGCGGGTTTTTAATGATTTTTATAAACACTAGTTGAAAAACAATTAACACAATTCTCAATAATTCATATGTTCTCAATCACTAATGATATTTCGCAGAGTCCTGAGAGATAGATATTTACCTTTCGTTTATTATAAATATTTGAAAAATCTCGCATGGTACATATTTTATTCAAAATGATTTTAGAACTTTGCTGCTATTTTAACGACTAAGTATACAAGCTGTGTCACCATGACTTTAAACTATCTATATTTCCGAAACCATTAAGAGTAGAGATTTAAATAGGTTTTCCATAGTGTTCTATGCAACTAAAATATTTTGTTTTTGCTGCTACTTCTCGTTTTACCGGAAGTAACAACTTTTAAACGAAACACTCTGTATACTGTTACATTTTTAGATTCTACGATAAATTTTAATGGCATTTTATGTAGTATACCTATATTAAAAACTTACGGTCTAGGCGGTATTCATTTATTTTAAATTTTTTAACAGATACAGACCTCTCAAAAATGAATAGTAAATATCAAGCAGATGTTAACTAAATCAATCTGTGTAGAGACACTTTTTGCTAGAATGATAGAAATTCAAGTAAATATATACCAGGGCAAAAATAATTATACGGGGTGGTCAGAAAATACCACAAAACTTATGTTTCAAAAATATGTCAAAACTCATTTTTTTTTAATAACAACCACCAAATTATATTTCAGTTCATGATTCTTCATTAAAAAATAATGCAAATTTGTGTTGCTTTCTTCTCTCAAAAGTGTACCGTTTTCGAGATATCTACTGTTATAACAAAAATATGCGTGAATTCTTTTAAAAAGTGAATTTTACATAAATTAATAATCCAAATTTCTTTCAAAAATATATCCACCACAAGTAGAAAATGTTTGTGCGTTTCTCTCTGAGAGATGTGAAATTAGAACTCTTCTGCACTCATCATCAGATAACAAACAGACTTGGGATTCATCAGTTAATACTATTCGATTTCTTTCTTTATTCCATTGAGCATGTTCTTGGCACCCTCAGTCTTAACCTTCGGTGCCTCTGAGTCAGTGTCAAAATGAAGGAAGGCGTGCACATTTTGTTGACCTCTTATTTGTAGAAGAGTAAGGATCTTATTGACAAGGGACCGTCTGTTTTACACCCCCTCCGAGGGATGATATATCCACTACACAATCCTCGCCTATGATTGCATATCTTCTATATTTTAAGCTGATATACAAGCCGCTAGAAATTCCGATAACTGATCCAACTAATAGCCTCGGTACCCTTTACTTTCTGTAAAGGAGCTCTTTCATCGATAAATAGACCTGACAGATAATCAACCTGTAGCAGCTAACCATTTATTTGCCTAGATCTACTGAAATGTTCCCTTAGGACAGCAGTCCTTAAGAAACGATCTTCACGTCAAGCGGTGGTCCGGTACCTCCACGATGCTGATGCCTCTGTTGCTCATTCAATGCATTGCAACATAGCATCACTGTACACGCATTTCAACCAATTCTATCCGTAATTTTCCAAATTAATACCGGTTTCTGGTAATTATACATAGGATTCTACTTCTTTCAAACTCATTAAATTGTTGAAAATCCGCACATTTTCGGACTCAAGACAGTGCCAATGTATTGCAAGACAAAGAAGGGAATAAAACTAAATTTAACTCAGGTTCAGTATTAAATAAGACTTTTTTGAGTAAGTACCAAGAAATAGTATTATCTTTCACAACAAGAATGTTACTATTTATTGGTATTTGTAACATCTTGTTTTTACCAAAATTTCACCTCATTCTATATGCATTAGTGGAAGTTGCGACTTCAGTATCACGCATTATATAAAAAATTATAACAAGAAAGTAAAAGTAATAAAATTTTATCGTTTTGGCGGGAAAAATATACATATTAGATAGATACATTTTAAATTTCACCGAACTTGGACTACCATCTATATTCCTCATATATATTTTGGAAACACTGAATTATCAGCGGGGAATTTAGTATTATTCTAATATTCTCAATAACTTTTTTAGTACCTGACCTCATAGACAGGCAAATATCCTACTGACTATAAAGTTTCCAGGTTATAAGCAACCACATTTTTGCTAGTAGATAATGATGGTAATGACCTTCCACTATATAAAATTTACAAACGTTAACCGCAACTGCTTTTTTTGTCGTTATAAATCATCCTAATGGACTAAATATAGTTATATGTTAAACCAAAAAAACTTTTGTTTTTCTAATATTGAAACCGATCAGTTCAAAGTACTCGAAACAGTTGAAGTATAAATCTGATGAGTAGGTCATCTGACTGATATCAAGACTGATAATTAAAATTGCCATGATGTATTGGACGTCTGTGGCCCAGACTTACGATTAAGCGCCTGCCACTGATAAATATACTGCAGGAGCTACATGATAAAAAAAAGCAAAAGTAAATTGCCATACAAACAAAGTCGGATACAGCCCTCATGGAATTAAAAGCAATTTATCAACGTCTTTTAACAAAATTTCGCAGGTTATTGGGACTGATGTTTACTTTATACGTATTGGAAACTTATTAAACGATGACAGCGGTTTCCTTCTTAGTAAACATGAAAATTAATATGCCAAGTTTTTAAAGTGCACAACAAAATCTACTTATTTAGCAGTAAAAGAAAATATTTCCGACAATTACATTGCAGTGACATAATTACTAAATTTCTAATTTTAAGAGAATTGTAAACTGTCTTTCAATAAAGGCATTTTATTATTTATTTTTAATCAGTAATCAGTAATTCTCCTCCTATGAATCTCCAACTATTCGTCTGTTACCTTTTTGTATTCCTTTGTATTTGTATGTATAACATTAATATTAACTATTTCAATTGAATAACACTGGCATAGTACAAGCAGTTCTGACTTAGATGCTACTGATGAACATATTATTATAGATAAAATTATATACAGTGCGGTGATAATATATGGAACAAATTCAATTACACTTTCCCAAAAGGTTTTGCAAAAAATCATCGCCTGGTCAATTTTTCTTTTCAAAAAAGCATTTTTTTTTGGTAAATAGCATTCATTAACTGTGTTTTGTTTTCGAGCCATGAAGTCAAAGTAATGTAAATAATTTATATACAGATAAAACCACGAAGGAGCATACACGGTCACGCATCAGCTGTGCTGAACCATGTTCACCGATTCGCGACTGTGGATCCTCCTCCGCTGCTATTGGTCAAACGTGCATTGCGCATACCAATGGCAGTATTCGCACCTTCGTGGTTTTATCTGTATACATTTTTGTTCAGTAAAAGAATATGAATTTAAGTAAACTTACATAATATACTCTTTTATTATGGTGTTGGTAATCTGCCTTTTCGTTTATCAATTATCTAATACAGGTTTCCCAATGAAACTGAAGGGTTTTAAATATTAATAGAATTTGAATGAATTTGAATCCTTTTTGAGCTTAAAACAATAGGTTTTAGGATTTATAGTGCAATATTTAATTCAGTTAGAAATTACAAGTCAATATAGCTATGAATTACTGTTTTGCATTTGCCTCCGCTTTTAAAGTTAATCAGTATTATATTGTAAAAAATAAGTTGATATTGTGAAATCGACTCTATGGATTATTATTATCTACAAGAACGACTTTATTTGCATGAAATATTACATAAAAACCAATTATGTTGTCAAACGTTAACGAAATTTCGTCTAGATTTTGACGAGAATTACAGAGGAAGAACATTACTTGAAACACTATTAATCCAGTCTGTAGGAGCCAAAAAAGGCCTTTGCCTTACAAAAGGTGGAGTAGTAATAATTTTTAAATTATGTTGTTCAGGCCTGGGCCTTGACAAAAAATCCAAGTTTTCGACCTGAGGGGGGGGGGGGGGGGGGGCGCTCGAGCCGCCATCTTGAATAAAAGGTACAAGAAATTAGTTTTTTTCAAAACAACTCCGCAGGGGTTGATCCAACGACGAAAATGTCTTTAACTAAGTTAAAAAAACAAAATTCCTCACCTTTTTTGTATAAACATTTTTTTGTAAGTCTAATATGTAACGAGTTACAACGACATTACACTTATTTTTAATGTTTTTTCCACACCACAATAAGATTATACAGCGATATCTATTTCAAATTACAGTGATTTTTCTTGTTACATATAAATTTTCTTACCGCCGCAGGCGCAGTGGCGTAATAGATATAAGTTAGTAGAGAATTTTATTCTGGTTTGTGGAACAGATGTTTCCTAGAACAGGTGTAGCAGGTATAGACTGTTCCTCGTGCGTATTTTTGTTTCTTTTGAAAAGGGTAGTCCTCTCTCCACTTCTAGTTTAGAAAGAGGGGTACGGCAGGATATCCAGTAGTGTCTAGAGTCTGCCTTTCACTCGAGTGCTCGGTATCGAGTAGTCTCGGTCAGAAATTTCCGCGAAGTTTGAATTCGGGAATACTTACGTGTTCAACTTGAAATGGTAAGGCCTCCTCCGATGTAGTAGAATCATTGATTAGTTGATTACAATATTAAACAGGCAGAAGAAGATGCTGATGTGTTGATTGTCAGCACAGCGATTTTCTTGTGCTCAACATTTGATGTTGTTTTCGTCGTTGGCGAAGACGTTGATCTTCTTGTTCTGTTGACAGCATTAGCACCAACCCAAAGTAACATCTACTTTCGCAAACCAGAAAGAGACAGAACTGCTGAAAGACTATATTCCGAGAATAGTTTAAAACATGAAGAAGTGGCTGAAAACATTCTGTTTCTCCATGAGTTTAGTGGCTGCAACACGACATCGTCTATCTTCAACCAAGGAAAAACAAAATTTTGTTCACTTGTTCAGAAAACCGCAGTACTCAGTGCCACTATTACCATCTTCAAACATCAGGATGCAACACCAGAACACATCGCTGACGTTGGAGCATGCTTTCTCGTTGCTTTGTATGGTGGCAACATGGAAGACGAAACCTTGGAAGAAGTCCATTACCACAGTTTCGCTAAATGTACTATAAAAAGCAAATTCAATCTTGCTTCTTTGCCACCATCGAAGGACGCTGCACGGTATCATGCGTTCAGGATGTACCACCAAGTCCAAAAATGGTATGGGATCCAAAAAAATCCAGAAGACTGGGGCTGGAAACTTGGCAGCAATAGCTGGCTCCACTCACAATGACAGAGCAACCAGCACCTGAGAACTAAGGCCCAAACCTGAACAACATAATTTAAAAATTATTACTACCCCACCTTTTACAGGGCAAAATTCTCTACATACTGGACTATATTCTGTAGTGGAAACTACTGATTGTGACGAGAGAAAGACGACCTTTTACAGGGCAAAACTCTCTACATACTGGACTATATTCTATAGTGGAAAATACTGATTGTGACGAGAGAAAGACGAACTTTGGTTGCGGTCTGGTAGATCCTCAAACGGATTCTTGGAAATCCAAAATAAAGTCCTCGCGGATAACATTTTCTGAAGAGTTTACCTTACATGATCCAAAATAATACGCAATAGTCGATTAATAATTAATAACACATATTTCATATTTGTTAATAAACTCCTTTTCTTTTTTACTTTCTCATACCTAATATACGGAAGTATAGTACTTAATCGTGATTTTCTTCGACCTCGAGATTTTGATTGATTAATACGTTTTGAACCCTTCTGAATCCATTCTGACTATTTTCCGAATGATGTCTGTCGGTGCGTGTGTGTGTGTGTCTGTATGTGTGTAGTGTGATAACTCAAAAAATACTAATGGGATACTTCCCAAATTTGGCAGTTAAGATTGTCAACAACATTTTAGGTGACACATTAAATTTGGTGAATGTAGTATCACCAGAAGAGACACAATGAATGAAAGAAGAAAAAAGGTACAATTTCAGGGGAAAAATTTTTTATTGCATTTCTGGACGAATCTCGACGAATTATAATTAAAAAACATAACTTTATGGAAAAAATCTGTCTGCATGTTTGTAGTATCGCGATAGCAGCCACAGTTTTTGAGATAAAGCTTTCAAATTTGGTACATATATTCTAAAGGGCAAAGACAATGATAAATTCGATGATGAGTAAAATTTGCCAGCTGGAGACGGGACTCAAACTTTTTTGTATTTACCTTTACAAAAAAATATGTTCTTGATGAAAGTTATAATCATATCTACTATATCAAGCCAATAAAATATATTTTCCAATTCTTAAATAATGCTGATGTAAACTTAAATTTTCTATACATTTGACCTTATAGAATGGGGTTAGGATAAATTTAACAGTTTGATATTTGAGATGTCTAATTTAGTTACAAAAACGTCAATGTCAATAAGAAATTATTAAAATATATGACATGAATTATGACAGTATCGAACGACGCTGATAATTAATTATTTAAAAATTTTAATGAAGCATTTCAAGACACGTTATTAAAATTTAATTGAGGTAAGTGAGGAATTAAACAGAATGATTCTTTTACATCAGGAAGATATATAGTGGTATAAGAAAGTTATGTGCTGACCACATCAGATATTTAATTTTATTATTATTACCCCATACAGTCTGGGGCCCTCCAAAATAATACAAGAGAAGCAAAATAGTTCATTAAAGTCGCAGCCAGATATTCTAATTTTGTATATAAATGTCTTTATTAAACGTTTGTAAGACCCTTATATTGACAACATTTATCTCATTATTTAATTCCGGTGATATTTACATTATTCTTAATATTTTACTTTATCCTGACAATTTTTCACCAATATTCATATCAAAGTTTAGATTATGTTGAGAGTGAGGATACGAAACAATTCCTAGAAGTGATATTTACCAGGTATAAACACAAATACTACACTGTTTACACTGGGACATTAAGGAACAAAATAAAATAATGTACAAATTCTAATATAAACAATACGGTAATATTCTTATTGAATCAGAACGCAATTACTGTTTACTTGTTTAGTTAAACGATTTAAAGGAAGTCAATTGCAAACAAACATTAAAGATTTCTAACACGGAAAAGAGCAAGTAATACACGAGAGATGGAAGATATAAAAACAACAAAAGCATATATCTCGACTCGGCCACATTCGGCTTATAATTAATTATAGTGCATGTACAAAACGTAACGTGTACAATACGCATGGCACATGCAGGCGTTAATTAACCATGAATATAGACAAACTTTCGTCTATATTCACGGTTAATTAAATTAAAATTAAATTCCTACATAGGAATTGACAGTATACACAGGATATACCCACTATCCGCTGTTCCTAAAATATTTCTAGCGTTTTCGAGTGTCATATTATCCTTACGATACAGCGTTGTCAGTTGTCATATTTCAACTGAAGTAAAAACAGAATTTGTTTTGATCGACATATTTTTTGAATAAAATAATATGTAAAAAAAATAATTTTTCAAACCTATTGGATTTATAACTTTTCTTTTAATTCCATAATATTACTTTCTAGGATATAGGTACTAATTTCACTTTTTAAAATGGCTTAACCAGCAAGCTACCTATTATTATCTTTATTAATTTTTGTCAATAAGAAAATCATAAATTTTATTCAAATTAAATTATGGGTTTATCTGTGCTAGTATAAATTTGATTGGTTAAACGAAACTAGTTCTCTAATTTTATTTATCACGTTATAAATTTATTTGTCAAGTGAATATTTATAATGAACATTTTATATTAAAAATAATTACGCCTTCAATATGAAGAGATGCAGTCACATCTTGTTGAAAGTACGTTATCAATTGATCAAATATCGTTATTTTTATCAAGTAACTATCTTGAGTTTATTTAAGTACTAATCATATCTTAAAAATAATAAGACCTGTTGCGGATTAGACCGCAATACATCAATGACCTTGTTGACACTTGAAAAACTGTACCATAATTCTCATATATTTTAAATATGTAAATAGTAGTATAATAACTAAAGACCGCATCTTATGTGGTCATTCCAGTTACGGGCTTACGTACAACTATTGTATACAACTAATAAAATGAGAATAAATATTATGAAATACATGATTCTTTACAAATTAATTGATAATCTTCTATCATGTTATTTTATTGTGTATTGTAAAATACAACAAATTTACGTACTCGCGTCATTAATTGAAATAGTGAAAAACAAAAATCTATATTTTAGATGTGGGTGCCATCATTTTACAAATACAAGCTGTATGGTCATTCTTTAAATGTAGAAGTTTAAGAGGGCTAATCGAACCAGTGTTTGTAAGGTAATTTTTCAAAATTTATTTCTTCCATACGGTTTGATCAAATTACACCAAATTTGGAGGATCAGTATTTGAAAGTGTACTAGAGGGTACATGTATATCTATTTTAATTAATTTTCACTTTATGTAGGAAAAATTTATACTGTAAATATAAGTGAAATTTGAGCGTGATTAGCTCCTGAATTATGATATCAATCGGTAACATTCGAGGTAAAATTCATACATGTCTTCTAGAATGAATCTTCATAATTGTGCTCAGCAAGTTTCAAACTTTTTATTCCGTACTATTTGGTTAAAATGAATTTTCTAAATAAGTATCTTTGTCACTACAAATGGAGCAAGGAAGTGTTACCTCTATCGGGAATCGCACCTCAATGAAGTCGGTGAATACAGTGAAGGTATAGTCAAGAGCAAAAATATTCAGCGGCGCATGTATAAAAACTTTCTAGAGAGTGACACAGCTATCCGAGGCGTTTTCCCGACTAGGCCCCTTAATACTTAATTACTGAAATAGTCTAAAATAAATTTTACTTAATTAAACCCATATGAATTATTTAAAACTAAATAACAAAGCACTAATTTATGTAGGTTTTGTACGATCGTAAAAGGTAACGGACCTTTTGTAAAATGAAAACTCGTGCAATATGTCGTAGTTCAAATAAATAAACAAGTAGGCATACGTGTAAGACAGAACCCCCACCACTTTTATACATCAAAATGAAGACATGTGAGCTTGCGATATCAACAATCAGCAATTTGCAATGAGGGCTAACGTTTTCAGGCTCACCGGTTGGCGCCACTGGTCGAGTAAGGTCATGTCAAAAGTTATTGTTAGGAGCTGGAAAAGTTTATAGTGTTTTATTATAATAATTTCGTACACCAGCAAATAAAAAACCTTTTTAGTTGTGCCTCAGTATTGTGCAGTTCCATTTTGTTCGGAAACAAAAGGCGGGCATATGCTTCTGAGAGACAACACTCGCCAAAAACAGTGGTTGATAGAGATAACTTTACTCCTTCGAAACATTCGTGTGTTTGTAAGAAACATTTTAATCCTGACGATTATGCGTTACCAAAGCTGTCTACTACAGAAAATCATGAGTAATAATCATGTACATTCGTTGTTTTCATCATAATCATCCTTGATATAACCTAACTTTAATGATATAAGACATTTCTGATAAGTACAATAATTTCCCTACTGAGCAAGTAAATTAGTACTTTCCCCTTCTGCCATCATTGTGTTAAATGTTTCTCAGCTAATTTTTTTACTAAAAACTAACGTTAAAAAGCCATAGTAAACATTAACGTTCAGTAACATTGACCTTTCCGTACACTAGCACCTCTCGTGGTGAATTCAAGCAGGTTAACCCTCATTGCATTTCGATAGATAATTTTATTGTGGTATTCTGAAAAAATTTCCCGGCGGATTCTTTCTCGAAACACCGAGGACCGGTGAATACAAAACAACCCGGAACTAGAGTTTAGTGGTACGAAACATTACTGCAATTGTTTTAAAAAAATCATCTTGTGTACAGGGTGGGGAAATTTTGATGTTTGTATAGGTTAACTTGGTAACTGTAAGAGATATAAAAAAATGGAAGACACATTCTCGATCTCTTTTTTGAGACAAATTCACTGGTGAAAACAAAAATTTACTATCATCTTTTGTTTTTGAGTTATAAACAAAAGTTCGATTTTTCGACTTTTAGACACATGTCAATATCTTGGTTGTTTGTAAAGTTAAGAAAAAACAACTTTTACTTTCTTGGGGCACTTTTTTCTGTATAATTCAGTGGCGTCGAGAAAATTAAAAAAAAAAACGTGCAATTTCGAGTTATGGCATAAAGTTGTATTTTTTTAAACGGAAATCATTTGGCTATGGTTTAGTGAAAAAGGAAATTTGTTTCTCTTTCAAACTATATATCATATGTGGGGTCGCTTTTGATGCGTAAGTATTTAATAGCGAAAATAATCTTTTAGTAGATTACTTTTACGTTTTCTTATATTTATTCCAAGTAGGTGTGTGTCATCTATGACAGTGTTTATCCGTTTGTCAGTAAATGGCATATTAATAATTTTGCTTCCGTCATAATTACACCCCATTTAATCGTAAATGTGAAGATGTCTTATGAAAATTACTAGAAATATGATATGCTAGAATGCTTTATTCAAAGTAATATCAATTGTGATATTGCATCCGAAATATATTTCAATCGCTATCCAGAAAGAAGACAACCTAATAAATCTACTTTTAAGAGGTTAAAACTCGAAATTCCACCTTTTTTTTAAATTTTCTCGAAGCCACTGTATTATACAGGAAAAAGTGTCTGAAGAATATAAAAGTTGTTTTTTCATAACTCAAACTTTTGTTTAAAACTCGAAAACAAAAGACGATAGCAAATTTTTGTTTTCCCTAGTGAATTTGTTTAAAAAAAAAAGATCAA
Organism: Rhamnusium bicolor; assembly: GCA_029963845.1. Taxonomy (NCBI): domain Eukaryota; kingdom Metazoa; phylum Arthropoda; class Insecta; order Coleoptera; family Cerambycidae; genus Rhamnusium; species Rhamnusium bicolor. The sequence continues at coordinate 42,519 of JANEYF010002798.1, forward strand.
GAATGTCTCTTCCATTTTTTTGTATCTCTTACAGTTACCCTAAACATCGAAATTTGCTCAGTCTGTACACGAAAATCGAACGTTTTAAAACTTTCAGTATTTCAAATATGCTCCACTCGCGTCTGTAGACGTGAAACGGTCGTTTTCGGCGTTCATATAACTTTAGATATTACAAAAATCACCCGTCAAAGGTATAAGGTAAGATATTGTCTTTTTTGTATTGTATATGATTTTCACACATGAAAATATTGATGTGTTTGCACACCAGCCGATTACGCCCCTGATATTCGCGAAATCACTACCTTAGATGTGGTCTTTAATAATAATAATAACAATAATCTGCAGACTCTTGGGGGATACAAGAACAATATAAAATCCAAAAACTTTAAGCAAGTAAAAAAATGTGCGATTGTGAATTGTAGTAATTAGAGCGGACGCCACCATACCATTTTTATTATTATTTTTATATTTAAACATAAATAGGTCGAAGGCAAAACTAGTTTGAGTAAACAATAGGTGTAAAAAAAATTTCTACAAGTAAAAAAGTTAGTTAATTAATACATGTTTATTAACAAATTACTCGTTATAAATACACATTTTTTTATTAAGTATATTTTTATTTTTTAGTTCCGTTTAAGACCATGGGGGATATATTTCCCTTAGCCCCACGTAAATACGTCACTGAATCTGCAATATAAATATGTTCAGGAACATGATTACTGGCTTAATTGCTTCCTTCTGTGACATAAATGCCACGTGTCTATGATAATATTTCCACGAGTTATAGTTTTAACATGTTTAATATAAAGTTTTTTGTACATTATTGTCTAAACATATTTTAATAAAAAAAAGTCACATGTGCCTGTAAATTAGCAGACAACACATTTAATACATATTTGTGATATATGACAAAAAAGATGCATACCAATTTTATTAAAAAAAAGATTGTTAGGCACCAAAATAAATTTGTTCAATCAAACATCAAATTCCACACAGAATGCTTGGAAAACTCTAATTGGAAGTTTTCAAAGAAAACTAGGAAACAAAATAACTACTGTAAATAAAGATGGAAATATCATTGAAAATCCACATACGCCTCGTTATATGATGAGTTTTTTATCAATACCCTCGTCGATATTGTAAATCAAATAAGATTTATACCGGGTGTCCTATAATGAAGTACCTTCCTTCAAGAGGGTGATTGAACTCGTAAAAATAGAGTTTTGTATATAAACTATGAATTTTTTATCTATACCCTCGTCGATATTGTAAATCAAATAAAATTTATACCGGGTGTCCCATAATGAAGTACCTTCCTTCAAGAGGTTGATTGAACTAGAAAAAATAGAGTTTTGTATATAAACATATGCCTTAAATCAGTTCACAAGGGAGCTACAATCCCTTAAAGGGGGTAAGTGCAACATAGTTATTTGCCAATAAATTCGAATCGACTTAAGTTGCGAAAATTAAATTTGAAACATTTATTAATTTCATAATGTTACATATTTTCTCAAATTTTTATCAAAATATCATGATTTGTTGGGGTAGTTATAGGGTGATTAAGGGTGGATTTCCGTTATAATTTTTTTGGCATATTTTTTTAACAGAATGGTAAAAGGCACCAGTGTTAAAAACTGCATAAAAAAAGGTACTCTTACTAAATTTCGATAGAAGCCATCGTTATATTATTAGGAGCTATTTGTATTTTAATATTAGAATATAGGATAGGTATACAATAATGGAAGATAACTACATACCTCTACAAAAATGATTCCACACTATTGGTTTATAGAGTATTTTAAAATGTCGCTTTACGCAAATTATTGTATATAAAAAAAATTTTTTTGTCCTTAAATTACATGCTTCATTGCGTAAAGTGATATTTTAAATTTCTCTACAAAACAATAGTTGAATGATTTTGTGCACAAAAACGCGTATAACATATAGCGGGTATTTTTCCAAATAATTTTTTACAAGAGTGGGTAGTACCCACTCTTGTAAAGAATTATTTGGAAACGATAACAAATTTAACCTTTCCAGGTCTTTACGTGTATGAAGTGTGTAATTTTATAACGCCTTATTTTAAATTAACGTCCTGACGGAGTTTTGCAAATCGTAATTCCACCACAACAAGGACACACACACACGCACACACGCACGCACGCACGCACACAGCAACCATTTCCTACGACATTTGCAAGACGCCGAAGCTGAGACTCGAACTCAGAAGAGATAGACAGTGACTAGCCGTGTTCTGCCACACAATAATAATCTGGCTAACTTTGCTACCATCTTGGCATTTTAAAAACACCATGCTCTAGCCGGGATTCGAACCCGGACCCTCTTGGTTTCAGTCCTAACGTGTGAGCACCGAGCCACTGAGCTGACACATATTTATGTTTATAATAACAAAGATATATTTAATGTAAAAGCATTCATATTGTAGTATATGCAAAATGAAATAACTAGTAATTCTCCAAATTATATATAAGCAATAAAATATTTAACGTTCCGTAGAAATGTAAACCAGCTATTTCTGTTTGATTTTAAAACAAATTTATAGTTGTTTTTGTTTACTATCAAAATGCTTGTATTCTGTGTCTGATTTTTTTACCTACAATTAGTTGGTATAGTACGTAGATTTAACTATTCTTATACAACGTAGCATTGTTTTTAAGGAAATTAAACATTTATTATTCATTATTATTATTATTATTAACTATGTTTAATTGCAAATAAATTTCTAATGATTTGATTAAAATATATATATTTTTTATTTTGATGTTGTGCAAGATAATATTATTTAATGAATTAATGATAAACTCACGGATTTTCTTTTCATTTTTAGTTTCATAATTTTTTTCTAATGATTTTGAAAGATATTTAACTGATATACCTTATATAAAACATTAATAATTTTAGTGCCAACAATGTTTGGTTCTATATACATTTTCGAATCTAAATTAGAGAAAAAGAACGTGCATAAATACAGATTGCTAGTGTTACATTTTAATATATTTTCTTGTTTTTTTCAGGTAAGTGGCAGAAAATCGCTAACTATTTGCAAAAGATAAGGCAGTTGCTTGGTAAGTCTAATTTGATGTACAATTTCTTGACATTGTATTTTTAATTTGACCACGTCAGAGCTGCATAAACTACTTTTGAAAAAGTAGTTAACTACCAACTACTGAGTACTCATGGTAAATGCATTGTAGTTGAAAAGTACTCGAGTACTTTGATTGAGAAAGTAGTTTAACTACGTGCCTTTTAACTACATTTACAACTACTTTTTGTAGGTACACTTTTTACACTTGCAGTTGCACAGCACAAATTAGGTCATTAGAACTTATATACTTAAGACATTGAAGGCCTTTTTTTGTCATATTATATAACCGCAACGTCTAAACTGTACTTATAATTTGTAAAATGAATGCCAATACTGCCAGCCTAGCCAGTCAATATGCGACGTGACAAAATGCCCCAAAATTCTTTTCTACGTCGGTGTGCAAACAACCCAACAGACATCCTAGCCTACCCTACACCTACAGTTCATTTTTACACAATGTTGCCATTTGCAACCTCTTTAATTCATTTACTTAAGTACACCGGCACACAAAAAAAAAGTTGTTTGTACATTTGACGCCACCTACCTCCCGACATGTATTTCTACCCGCTGAATCCGAATTTGAAGTCAGTTTGGACCGTACACCCTCAAATATCGAGTAAATTGAAGAACCGTAAAAAATAGCGAAAATTGGGTGTTTCGGTAATAAAAAAAATTTTGTGGATCTAAACCAAGCCTAATTTTTATGTATTTCGATCCGCTGAATATGAATATAAAGTATATTTAGACCATAAGCCGTTTTAAATCTAAGTAAATTGTAAAAAAACCCTCGAAAATTGCTAAAAGTGGCAAAAAATTGTGATTATGTTGATGAAAAAAATTTTGTAGACCCGGATCGAAGAGGATTTTTTATGTAATTTGATCTGCTGAATCCGAATCTGAAATATATTTGGCCCATTAATCCCTCAAAATCTCAAAAAATCGCAAAAAAACGATAAAAATAGCAAAAAATTGCAGTTGAAAAAATTGAAAAAAATTTATGAAACACGATTAAATACGTTTCTTGTATTTTTTTTATGCATAAAATACAAGTTTAGAATCTGAAAATGTGAAAAATTGTAAAATCTATAAAAAATGACGTCGGGTCTACAAAATTTTTTCATCCACATAATCACAATTTTTTGCCATTTTTAGCAATTTTCGAGGGTTTTTTACAATTTACTCAGATTTAAAACGGCTTATGGTCTAAATATACTTTAGATTCGTATTCAGCGGATCGAAATACATAAAAATTAGGCTTGGTTTAGATCCACAAAATTTTTTTTATTACTGAAACACCCAATTTTCGCTATTTTTTACGGTTTTTCAATTTACTCGATATTTGAGGGTGTACGGTCCAAACTGACTTCAAATTCGGATTCAGCGGGTCGAAATACATGTCGGGAGGTAGGTGGCGTCAAATGTACAAACAACTTTTTTTTGTGTGCCGGTGTTATTATTTAATATTCTTAGGGCTACGTTTGTACGCTTTCGTCGCCACTAGCCAGATTAACTTAAACTTAACTGTTAAAATTTTCTCTCCTAATATCGAAAAACTAGAACAGAAGAGGAAAAGTGTAAGTTAAAGTTGGCTATCTTTAATAATAATGGAGATATCAATACATGCAGCATGCAGCCTCACTTTAGAACACAATACACAGTGTATATATACCTAATTACAGACAATATTGATGAGTATATTTTATTATTAATAGAAAATACGAATATATTATTTTTGTGTCGTTTTATATTTCATGGAACTAATAATCGTAGTTTCTATTAATAAAGGAAATACGCATCAGTATTGCATGGCCTGTAATTAATTATATAGGTATACTACTACTATTTAAGATGGACTTTTTTTTAGTTTTTCGATATCAGTAGTAACAGGAACATTTTAAAAATATATCAAAACAAATTCTACAAAAACACATAAACGGTAGTTGCAATTACTTTAGTAGTTGCAACTACTTTAGTAGTTTAACTACTTTTAAAAAGTAATTTGAGTAGCGGGTACTCAAAAAAATACTAGTGTATTCACAACTACCTTATAAGTACTTGTAGTTAGTAGTTAAATTGTAGTTAAACTACAATTGTAGTTAACTACTAGTCAGCTCTGGACCACGTCAGCATATCTTTATGCAGGGTATTAATTTTTATTAGGTAAATAACTTTTTAAACCTTAAAACAATTGATGCAAGACAGAAGTTTGCTATTTTTAATAACAAATTCGTGTAAAATTATTAATTTTCAAAGTCTGACTGGCAACTTACAATGTTTGGACTACTTTTCAATTTTTAATTTTGATATCATTACGGTAAGCTACAATTAAAGCGATTTGACATTTGTTTATAGTTTCAGTTATGACTAGAGCTCGGGCGGAGGTATCGGTTCCCAGTGACGGCTTTTATGCAGACATATATTGTAAACTGCTACTAAAACATTCCCAAACAACAGAAAAACAGAAATTTATGGAACATGATAAAGTGAGGTTTATTCAAAACATAAAATGTTAATACGTAAAATAGTTTTATCGTAAAACGTAAGATATTAAATAAAATTTTAATAGATTCTTTTATAATCGGACTACACAGTGACAATTTGGGGAATTTATGGTGATACCTGCGCTCTGTGGGTCAACTGAGAATAATGGGAAGATATCCACCAGAATCAGCTTGTCAGTACATTGCATAACGTCGAGTCTTATGTAACGACCGCGACAACGCGAAATTGTATAGAACCGATCGGTTTTATTAAAATGTCCCATTGCAAACAAACCTTCACAGGCTGTAGTAAATTTGTGGATTCGAGATATCCCGGAATTGGAATTTGACGGTACACGATTATATTGCAAAAGCTATGACAAAGCACTTTCTTAGGCATGTAACACCAATATTAATAAACAAATTTCCTCAAAAAACTATAAAATAAGTGTGAGTGGCTTTACCGATAGTGAGAGGGAACGCAATTTTAATTTAGATTTAGTAGAAGTGATGATTGGATGTAACATACCATGGTAGAAACTAGATAATCCACTTTTTTTGATAATTTTTGCAAAAGTGTATTAATGCCAAATATATAGCAATATTCAGGTGCTCTCGAAGTCGACACTAACAAAAAAAATATTTATTGGTGGAGTGTAACAATATTAGACAGAAAATTTCTTCTGAGCTTCTCACAATGTAAAGGGATTTGCAACGAAAAGCGCCGAAGTTTAACTCCAAAATATTTAGTATAGTAAACAGTAACATACCTTTATTCTTATAGGTAACTGGTAGTGAAAAAATATTTGTGTGTGTGTGTGTGTGTGTGTGTGTGTGTGTATTAGTTTAGTGTTACATTCCCCAATACCTCCAGTCCTCTTTGAGTGAATATTTGTTTATAATTAAACTTTACTTTACTTTATCAACTTTAGATTATACGGAATTCGCTAAAACGAATTAGAAGATAAGATACATACAGATCGAGCCAACCCACTAGATACACGACTAACGTATGCGCAATTTACAGTCGCCAGTCTATTGCAGCGTCTATCGCAGCGCAAATGTTAGAGGAGGCTGTTACAGTAAGTTAGGATATTGCCTTGCTTTTTGAGAATCTAATTTGAGTTATTTATTTATTTATTTATTTATTTACGCATTATTTTATTTTTTTAGAGTTAGTATTATTTTTCTTTATTTTATGAGAATATTAATTTATGTTTTTAGAATTACTTCTTGTTTCGAAAAAATATATCAAAATTCGATTGTGCTGTTTGATAATTTTCATAATTTTAGTGTTTTACTATCAGTGGCGTCTCGGAAGAGACACTGAAATTGTGAAAAATTCAGCTAATTTTAGTAAATACGTTTAATACGCAAATATTTCTTTAGACGAGCAAGCTTAAGTGTTACTAAAATCTAGTGATGTAAAAATCCGTATTAAAATATCCGTCGAATCCGAATATTGAAATATTCGGATTAATCCAAATGCAACATAATGCGGAATCGGAATAATCAGATTGTTACGAATGAGGCAGCCACTCCGCCTCCGACCACTGCACTACGGTTATGAGCGATAAATGATAGTTATTCTTATTATTATTCGTAATATATCGAAATCGGGTGTATCATTCATCACGAATTTTGATGCCGTATAGGAAACAATGACATACCCACTGCTGTCGCATGCACGTTATCGTATGAAGCAGAGTGCCAATAGGGTTTCTGCCAATAGTGTGGCGATTAGCAAACGGTTTCTGACAAATATATTAATATATTTGGTGTCTGAATCTGAATAGCTAAAACAAAGGCAGAGGCGGACTGAGAAAGGAAAGGCTCGGTGGGGCACATGGCTGGTAGAGGCCCGTACATTTCTTTCCATATGTTGTTATGTCACAAAAATAAAAGAAACATAGAAACATCAAAGAAATTTTAATAAGACAACATTTTTGAAAGCAAATTTTATAGTTTTTTCAGTTTATCTAAAATGCAATCAAAATCGATTGATTCCAACAACTATTTTTCAACGCCTTTACCATAAATGCCTCCAATAACTTCTGAGAAAGAGCCGACCCAAACATATTTTTGATAATTTTTAATTTAGAAAAGTGTACTAGTAATATTTTGAATGAAAGAATTTATTTTCCATTTCCTTTTTAGGGAGATGGTCATCCAATTTATTACAGTCATTTTTTAATAGGTAGTGCATTAGATAATCAGATGACTATTTTCAGGAAAGAGAAAGAATTATTTATATATATCAGCTCTATGTTAAAATGTATATAATTTAATTTAAAAGAAAGTTTAGTAGATTTTGTTTGCTAGTGTTAAATACATTTCCAAATTATTAAGTAACTTTTTTTACAGTTTCGTTTCGAGTGTCAAGCTGTGTACACGGTCAAAATAAAGCGTGGCAAACATAAACCAGTTTTCTGTTAATATAGTGCATTTTTGATTTATATGTGCTAAGTATATCGTGTAAAATCATTACATATTAGTGCGGGCTAAATACCACCCCTTCTTGATAGGGGTGGGACATTAAAAATTTCTAAAAATGTAGCAGTGTTCGATTTAACATATGAGGATTCTCTTACTACAGTGCACCATAAAAGTGATGGGCAAGTTCTTCATATGACGGTCAGTGAGCCAACTAACGACTTTCTGGCGAGCCGCTCGCTCTATTGAGATGGATTCACAAAAGAAAGAATCAGTCAGGTTTTTTAACTTAGATAAAGATAATTTCTATAAAAATAAATCTGTTTATGTTTACATGGAAAAACTAATTCACAAGATATGGGTCGACTACATCCCATGTATGTAGGCCATATTCTACATAAAAAATTAAATATTCCAAATATTACATACATTGAAAAAGTGGGATTAAATAGGATCAAAGTTAATTTGAAAACCACATTAGATGCAATTAATCTAGTAAGCAATTCACTTTTAAAAGCTGAAAATTTAAAAGTTGCATACCAAATAATTTACTGTTAAGAAAAGGTCTAATAAGAAATTAATAGATTAAAGTGTAGAGTCACTACCCCGGACGGGAACACGACATTTGTCCCTAGACAATTAGTTGTGTTAACCTTTGAGCGAAATATGATGCCAAATGAGATTATTATTAATAGCGTCGCACAGTGTAGCAAGATACCCCAAAAGCTGGCATTAATTCATAGAACGAGTTTGGTAAAATTTTTGTTATTGAGAATAGCCGACGATGGTTGTTAATGTATAAATAAATCAACTTTATGATGTTTGCTCGTATATTGCGATATACAGGGTGTAATTAAAAAAATAAAAATCTAAAATAAAAATAAAATTTATAGTACTTAATTTTTTAATACATTATTTGTCCAGGAGTATGCAAAACACTTAAAGAACCTAGTAATATATTTCCTTTATTAAATTAAGAATTTACAACTTAAAGTTTTATTAATATTTGTGAATAGAAATGAGTATGTCCTATCCGTAGTGATTAATCGTCTGCGTCTGATGCAGATAGGGACAGTCATTCTCATTCTCTGAATTATCTGCAGAAATATTGGGGGCAATTAATAAGTCGAATACTTCCTTAGGAAAATGTTTAATTTTTTTTAGGAAGTTGTCTATAACTGGTTATTACTGGATCCGATGTAATCAGCATTAAATGAAACACATCCTCTTCGCTGTTCTTTAAAAATAACTTATTTTTTTAGGTATAATAAATTTTAATATTAGTCGTCCCCCGATGATTCCAGCTTGGTTAGCGAAACGCTTGTAGTATACTATGCAGTACTTATGTTTTTGTAGCATCTGATCAGGGGTTGTAACCCTGTTCAGGTTACCATTTTTTAATTAAAATGTTCAATAACTTTTACATTTATCGAACAATTGTTTTCAAAAACAATAGGGTTCTTCCTCCAACTAACAGTAACTTACAGTCCAAATTCCAATACGATCAGACTTTCCACTCTTAAGTTATCGTGCTTACAAAAAACGTGACGGACGGACAGACAGACAGACGGACGGACAGACAGACGAACATTTTGAAAGTCATTCAGAATTCAACGACTAACACAATGATATGAAATTTTTTTTTGCTATGAGCGATATTTACTATTTGTGCCGATTAAATGCAATATACTCTTCGTTTTAGTTGCGAAGAGTATAATGATACACTGTAGGGTTGTTGAAAGAAGCAAATAAAATAATAAGGAGTAGACACGAGTATTTGATTTAGCTTTACTATGAATCTATTCTAGTTTTACTATATTAATATATAAAATTTTACGTGGGGAAGCGTGAGGAAGTTAACTATTACATTAAGGATTTTAGAACAATACGTAAATATTTAGCACTTCGGAAAGGCATTTTCAAAATATTATTAAAATTATTTCATTCATAAATTAAAAATAAATCCATTAAATTTACATAATACATACCTGAGGGTGTTGATGGGTCCATTTTCAAACAAAGTAATAATAGCGAATTTGAAAAAACACAAACTAATTTAATTTAAAAATACATGCGTCAACCGCAGTTACATAGACCTTATGCCTGCGGGTTTGGTAGAAACAAAAGCATGCATCAAGATTAAGTGGTGGGGGAAAACATTCCCCTATTCATGCTGATAATAAATAGCAACAATACTTTGTTCGATGCAACATTTTATTTTTTCATTTTTTTGCCAGCTTTCGGGGTATCTTGCCGCACTGTGCGTCGTATGCCTGTTCGAACCATATGTTCAAAGGGTAATTCAGTGTTTTATAGGCTTAAGATACGGACACGTATCGAACCAGTGCCGTAGCACAAGGGAGCTATGCATTAGTTCTAAACCTAAAGGTGAATATCACACTTGTATTGATCAAGATATCTTTTGTTTATTTTGTAATAACAATACACATAAAACAATATCCAAAGATTGCCCTCATTTTCAAAAGCAAAACAAAATTAAACAACATATGGCTACCCATAATACTTCTTTCGCAAAATCAAAAAAAAAATATTGACGCATCTTACTCCGGTGTATTTGCACAAAATAATAGATATATATATAAGTTCTCTTGATTCTTTTGAAAAAAATTTCCCTCGCTTGCCTACCAGAAATCACCCACAAACCTGATCACAACCCAACAGTCTCAGTTTTCAGCATCACCGAGAAATAACAACTCAACCCAATAAAAAACGTTAATCCCAGCCTCTGGCACAGACTTCTTCAACCCCCCCCCAATGTTTCCATTTGTGATGGGGCAGTGACAACCCCTCCCCCCTAACTCATATAAGCCTGATTATCAAATAAATAAAGACACATTAATGGAATGTTTCAACAAATGCTTTGAAAGCATTATCTCTAAAATTGATTGTATAGACGACCTGAAAAAAATTAGTAAGCAGTTTCTGACAGGTGAATTTAATTCAACTTTTAACAAATTACAACTTAATGGATAATATCTGAAACAAAAAAGGTATAAAAGTTATGCAGTGGAACTCACGTTCCTCTGTGTCGAACAAAAATAGTTTAATCAAATTTCTAAACTCTGACAGTATAGATATTGCAATAAGTACTAAGTGAAACCTGGTTCAAACGTTCTCATAATTACTGTTTCCGACGATACAATATTGTCAAAAAAGTCAGAGAGGATGGAAAGGCAGGTACTGCAACATATTAAACATCGATAACAATTTCAACACTAACATATGCCTGTGGCATTCAAATCTTCTACAATGGAGGGTCAATAAATATTTTCTCTATTTATAAACCTCCTAATGGTCAATCTAGTTACATGGATTGGATTAATATTTTAAAAAATGGGACGGCCCTTCTATTATAGCAGCTGACTTCAATGCACATAATTATGCGTGGAGTTCAAATAAATGTGACTTAATAGGGAAACCAAGTTTTAAATGCAATAGGGAATTTGAAACTAGTGATTATTAATGACGGTTCCCCAACTAGACTAGTATCACCCAACATACATAAATCTGTAGTAGACATTTCACTGTGTACACCAGATATCGCCCTAATATTAGTTGGCAAATAACATCTGATACACTCGGTTCAGATCACTTCCCGATATTAACGGATCTTAAATTATCATATTCTACAAACGACACAATTTTCCCAAAAACCAAATCGAACATTAAAAATGCTAACTGGAAGCTTTTCGAGTACTCGTCTCACGTTAGTTTCAGTAGTATCCCCAATTTTCAAAATATTGAAGAGAAGTACAGTTTCTTTCTAAAAAAAATCAATGAGAGCCCCGAAATCTCTATTCCAGTAAATAAACCTTTTAAAATAAAAAATCGAGCCGCGTGGTGATTTCAGGAATGAATCTGGCAAATGCAATCAGTGTTGATGAGGTCGGAAAAATATGTAAAGAAAAGTTAACACAAAAATGGTCTAATATATAGCGTAAATATTGTTTTACAAACCCAACAAGGTACACTGTTATCCATCCTGTAATAACTGCCATACACTGGAATAATAATCAATCCATTCCTCGTAAATATACCAGCATTATTAGCAGAATAAAATTTGGCCACACTTGTCATGCAACTCACCTAGCGAAATTTGGCATTATACAGTCGAACCTCTGTCAAACTTATAATATCGAGGAAGACCTAGACCACATATTTTTTAATTGGGTCACATAGATTCATGCAACGAATTGTATGGGAAATTATTGAAGCTAAAAATCGAAACTCCTTTTAACTTTATTATTCTTAAACAATTTCGCCGTCATAAATTTTTAAAAAAGGCGACAAATCAGATCTCAAACGTCCGTGCAATCTCTATAATTTGCAACTTTGCTAAAATTCTTGAAATTCTGTTACATGATGCCATTTACAGTAATATTGGTAATCAAATATCAATTCATCAACACGGTATTATGAAGGGACGTTCCACAACAACAAACTTGCTCTGCATTACGCAATACTTGTCTGAATCCTTAGATGATCAATCACAAACAGATGTCATTTACACAGATTTTTCGAAAGCATTCGACAGGCTTGACCATAAAATATTGCTTAATAAACTTTGTAATGTTGGACTTTCTAAAAACTTAGTATGTCTTTTCCAATCCTATCTGTCTAACAGATACCAATCTGTTGCATTTAATGGTTTCAAGTCTGTCGAATACATTGCTACCTCCGGAGTTCCGCAAGGATCTATCCTCGGTCCATTACTTTTTGTTGTATTTGTTAATGATATCGCAGATGATTTAGAAGTCAAATATTTAATGTATGCCGATGACTTAAAGCTTTTCTGCAGGATCAATAGTATAGAGGATTGTATCCATCTACAGGAAAACGTACAAAAAATTAGTAATTGGTGCAATAAACACAGACTTCCTTTAAACACCCAAAAATGCTACGTTATGTCTTATACACGCAAATTATCCTCAATATCATACGAGTATAGCATTAATGATGATGTACTAAATAGGCCTGAAACGCTCCGGGACTTAGGTGTTATTTTTGACAAATCACTTACATTCAACTTTCATATTAACACCGTTGTGTCTGAAGCTAGCAGATCTTACGGATTTATAGTTAGAAATTCGCGTGATTTTTCGAATATTGACACACTCAATGCTTTACTGTTGTTATGTTAGATCGAAGCTTGAATATGCCTCAGTTGTCTGGTTCCCTCAGTACAATGTATATATCAATAACTTAGAACAAGTTCAACGTAAATTTATGAAATTTCTGTATTTTAGAACCGAGGATAACTATCCAGAGATTGGCTTTTCACAGCAAGAGCTGCTTGATAAGTATTCCTTCAACAGTTTACGTCGTAGGCGTGAGTGTATATCTCAAATATTTTTATATAAGCTCATTAATAACAATATCGATGCACAGGAACTAGTGTCTAAATTATATTGTTACATCCCAAGAACAACTTCACGTCACAGTAATGTATTTTACCTAGCGACACCTCGGTCAAATGCTCTAAAATTCTCTCCCATTTACATAATCTGCGAAAATCATAAGTCCATTTGTACAGATATCGACATATTTAATTGCAGCCTTAGTGATCTGAAAAGCTACTATGATGCAGGTTAATATACTGTCTTTGTTTTTCTTTGCTTTTTCCTGTTTTTCTTTGTTTTATCATATATTTTATTTATTAAAAAATGTTCTTTATTTCTGATTATTGTACGTGTTTATTTTAAACTAAGGTTTATAGTGTGCGAATAATTACATACATGTGTTCTTAATTTTAAGCTTTAACTCTTTTGTACTTTTGTTATAACTTTTTTTTGTATTTACAATTTCTGTTTGTATTAAACTGTCAGAATCCCCCTGCCCTGTAGTTGGGTCTTGTACCTGTTGGGCAGTGTATGAAATAAATAAATAAATAAAATAAATAAATAAATCATTTTATAAACAGTAGTAATATCAGAATTTAGTTTTAGCTTTGTTCCTCTGTTTATCCTTAATTGTCTATTTTACCTTCTACCCGAGGCCCTCCTGTGTTGTGTAATTTGCAAGTGGCCTTGAGTGGCCCCTAGGCCCGAAATGAGTATCCCTATTTATTCCAATCGTCTTCTTCAAAAAGTTTTTTTTTTTTAGTGTTAGAATTAGGTTTAGTTTAGTATCAATTTTTAAAATTAAATAACTTGTGCGCCTGGCTGAATGAACTACGTAACAATTATTCTCTTTGTCATACTCATAATAATCATGGTAATATATGCACGAGAGTGCTATTCTCGTGCATTAATTGTGGCGCAGGATTAAAAGTGTCCGAGCAGTCCTTAGATGCCTGTGTTTGTTATGATTACATCAGGTAATAACATTTGAATGAACGAAGAGATTTTCGGTCAGATATATACGCAATTTTTTTTAACATACGGTTTATTAAACCATCATCAGAGAACTATAATTAATACAATATTTTAAAACACTACTTACGTTATTAATTAGGCGTTTATTTTAAATTTTACTACATATTAGGTGTTTTTTTGTTTGGCTGTTTTAATGCAACTACATTATTTTGCATGGTATTTTAGTTCTTAAAGTTTTGTTTATGATACGAAAACCATTAAAAATAATTTTGTTGCATTAACGCAGGCAAACAAATAACACCTAATATGTAATCAATATTAAAATAAATGCCTAATTAATAGTGTATATGTATATAATGTAAAATAACCAAAACTGTGTTTTAAAATATTGTATTAATTATAGTTCTCTGATGATAGTTTAATAAGTCGAAATGTTAGAAAAAATATTTACGTGTATATCTGATCGAAAATCCTCAACTCTATCAAATACTATTTGATATCAACAGTCAAGAAAAGAAAAAAAAAAAAAATATATATATATATATATATATATATATATATATATATATATATATATATATATTGCGCAGTAGTTTATATTATTACACGACACGTGACCGACCACCCATCGTCGGTCGTTTATAACCACAGAGACGTGTGTCAATAACTAAAATGAAATTCGATATTTCACACTCAGTTTTTTGTAATGAATAATGACTAGAGATTAGAGACACTAAATATTTTTGTTTCATGAATTGTATCATGATTTATTAGATAAGAGGGGCCCGCATTCTGTGGGACAAAGTGGGACTTTGCCCACTTCTGCCAATGGCCAGTCTGTCCCTGAGTGGAGAGACTGCTTTAACGCTTTGTCTAGCTCTGTTACTTTGGACAGCTGTAGCAAAGTGAAAAGTCATGTCTAAAAGTATTAGATAAAACCGATTTTTATTTTTTATTAAGAAAAAGTAAAATATTAATGCACATAAGAGAAAACCTTTGGTTTAGTTAAAATTACCTACATATTAACAAAACGCATAATGCAAAACAGTTATTTTAAATATTTTCTATATATATCCACGTATCCATATTTATTAAAACCAAATAATATATGATAAAAGACAAACATAAATCATTACAAAAAGAGGTAGGTAATAAACAAATACAATTTTTTTTTTGGTTTTTTTATCAGCAAAAAAAAATTTATATTCTAGGTTTTTTATAAAAAAAGCAGTTTTTGTATTATTTAAACAAGTATAAAAGGCCTTCGTTCGTAAATACCATTCGAATTTCGATATATGGATACGTAATTGGATTATCCCGATACCATTTTAATCCAATTCCGTATAATCCGAATATCAATATCATCCGAATATTTGCAACACTACTAAAATTTACTACTTTGTGACTTTATCTCGCCTGCTCCTCCCCTAACAAGCTCACTAACGCAATCGTTAACTGTCAATCGGACTTTGTATTCAGACGGGCAACTGTAAACTGCGCATACCGGTAGTCGGGTTTGATCGATCTGTATGTATATTGTCATACATGCATGTACATATTTACGTGCTGACACATAACCTATTACTAATCCTAGTTTTGACATCATCAGTACCTAAATTCCGAGCTCTAGTCATGACTAACTTTTAATTTTTGAATTTTTACATCACACAATATGGTGCTATTTAATCCCATGTATCTGTTTAGACATTTAAAGTAGTCCCTAAGTATGTATCATTAATTTAATCAGTATTTAACAGTTTTTTCAAAACCGTAATAATATACAAGGTGTTCTATTTGAAATAAGCAAGTTGGCTTCATTTCCGGTTAAACTGGAAGTGAAGTTAACGCAATAAGAGTGCAGTCTAGGTCTATATGATATAATAATGATATTCTAGATTTAACATTTACATTTGCAATGGTTTAGCTCTTACGGCTTTAAGAATCACCCTGTATTTTAACACATTTTCATTAAACAGTATAATATATTTAATGAAAAAAATTTCTATATATTTGCATTGATCAATAATGTTTATTACCTTACTGGCATATAAGATTTGAGAGGTCAATGTTAAATTAATGTGCAAATTTAAAATGCAAATAAGCCGCTTTATTGAACTTTATTAAGGTTACATTATTTACTGGAATCCAGAAATCTTTGATTTTCTTCAGATCTAGCTCGAATTAAATGGTAGTCAGTCTGGACTGTTTTAAAAATCATGAAACGAACAAACAAACCGATAAGGTATGGATTTTCAAACGAATAGGTATAATTTAAAAACAAATTAGGTTCCTCTTCTTGATAAAAGTTAAAATATAGAGTGGAATGAAAAATAATATTAACTGAAAATTTTTTGTTAATTATTATTTACTAACTTTTACAAATCTTATCACAGATAAGTATAACATGTATCTTTTTAAACAATTAACAACAAATTAAAAATAACATTATTGAGTCAGTTGTACTGAACATAATGTGCATAGGTATTATCTTTTTTTGTAATCCAAGTTTCAGCGTTTTGGCAAATAGCCGGGAAAATAATTGTTTAAAAAGATATATGTTATACTTATCTGTGATAAGATTTGTAAAAGTTAGTAAATAATAATTAACAAAAAAATTTTCAGTTAATATTATTTTTCATTCCACCGAATAGGTATATCTTTAAGAGCAGAATTATTTAAAACATGTAATTAGGATTCTGCATTATGATGTTCAAAATAAAATTCCTACGACCATAAGTCTCAAAATTCTTCATCCTAAGAAAGACATTATTGAAATGTGTCAATGTGTTTTGTATTTTTGACCATAATATCTTTGAAATACATAATGAAAACTTTAAATTCAGTACAGTCATCTTTCAGACAGAAACAAACAAAATATTGATACTTCATTTGAGTTTGAGGGGGTACTACATATTTATCCAAAATTTTTTTTATGAATGAGTCAGATTTTTTAATAAGTACGTGATTCTATGCTATGATGCAGCTACTCAAAATGCACAGAAAACGTACTCTTGTTCGAAGCCGATAGGAAGTACCGAATAAAAAAAGGTAGGAAATGCCCTTTTGTTAATTGTTGAGCAAAAATAATTATGATGAAATAATTTGTGATAAACACTAAATATATCATTGGCAATGAAGCTATACTTACTATAATACATCAGCGGTATTTTTTGTTCCAAGTCAATGAGTCAAAAAAATATAATCTATCTTACGGTCCGTAATTACTAACAATTACACGTTTGAGTGATATCCCACTGATGTTTATTTGAAAATAACAGTGCCTCTATTGCTATTGTATGGTTATATATTTTAGAGAAATTTCTGACTGGAATTAAGTGGGTAGTGCAAAAATCAGACCATTATAATAACCTGACCGTAACATTGGTGTACATTACGTGAGGTGATCATAATGGGGGAGTACATTTGGGAGTACGAAGCATTAGTCCTTTTCAATCCCTAATTATCCGAAATTAATGCCAATATTACCGCACATGTTGATTTTATTTCGATTATGAATGACTTTTGAAGGAAGATGCCTCTTATAGTCGTGAACGAAATTTCCAGATCAATTTGCATAGTCCAACCCAAACTTTTAAGAATTGGCTATAGATTATATGTCAGCACGTAAATATGTTAATGCACGTAATATATGTATATTCTAATTTTTTTAACGAATTCCGAATCATCCAAAGTTGATAAACTCAATTTATTATAAACACTCACTCAAAGAAGGCTGGCACTATGGGGGGATATAACACTAAACACACACATAGTTTATTTTTCATACCAGTTACGTACAAAAATAAAGGTATATTACTAATACCTGTTCTAAATATTTTGGAGTTAAACTTGTTGAAAATCCATTTATATTGTGAATAACTCAGAAGAAATTTTCTGTCTTATATTGTCACAGTCCGCTGATAAATATTGTTTTCTTAGTGTCGTCTCCAATGTCACCTGAATATTGCTATATTTGCCACTAATACACTTTTACAAAAATTGTCTAAAAAGCAGATTATCTAATTTATCTAGTATCGCAAATCCACAAATTTACTGTAGACTGTGTAGGTTTACAATGAGACATTATAAAAAGACCGATCGGCTCTATACAATTTTGCGCTGTTGTTACATACGACTCGACAGTGTAATGAATGACAAAATGCATGTGGTCTCCCTCTTCCTGTTATTCTCAGTTGACCACAGAGCGCAGGTAACATTTTAAAATGAAATTCACTTTATCATGCTGTATAAATTTGTTTTTCTGTTGTTTGGAAATATTTCAGTAGGTGCTTACAATATAATAATGTGTCTGCATAAAGCTGTTACTAGGAATCGATACCTGTGTCAGAGCTCCAAATTTATAACATTTTTAACTGATCAAAGTCAACAATATGGGGTTTAGTGGCGCCATCTATATTTGTTACTAAGATATTGCGAAAAAAACTAAAACTACTTATTAAGTCTAGATTAATTATTAAGCCTGGCCAAGGTCATTAATCCTACAGAGACGTACTGGGTATGCATCATATCATAATACTTGAATAAGTACAATAATAAAAACAAAAATATTTTATATATTATGATGTATGTTTTTGTACTATTTCGTTCGCTTTAAATTCTCTTTTATGTATTTCCTTATATTTTGTAAGTTTAGTGCTGCACATTATTATTAAACTGTTAAATGACGTTCACACATATACATTGTATATCTAAGTGATAACTAATAATAAATAAATAAATAAATAAAATAAATCGAAATAAATTTTATTAATATTGGTACACTTTATAAAAATATGTACAAAACTCACCTTCTTAAGCAGATTTATGAAGTAGCTTGGTTGTCGTTATCACAAACTGGAGCACTTCTATAATAACTATGTAGCATCAGATATGTTTCTACAGTTGTCTCAGTAAGCGATGTTCGCTGTGGTGAAAAAAATATGTTTGTATTTTGAAAAAGACCGTTCGACATATACGGAAGTAATACAGGCATAAGAAAAACACTCTGTGAACTCACTTAACGTAGCTGTAGATGCACCATTACAAATTTGTCTTAATTTGGTAAAATCAGGATCTTTCCATAATACACGCGAATTTTTCAATAATTCAATAATTTTTTGCGTCATTTATAGTCTGTAGCTGTGTATTTACGTCGTCCACTATTTGCAGCGATTCCACTAACGACAATGAAGTATTTTGCAATTTTTCTATTGCGTCGTGTAGTCCTCTATAATTGTTATAAATAGTTTTTACATCTGTTTCAAGGGAAACATCTTGAAAGCTTGTCTGGCTTTCCTTAATAGCTGAAGCCTCGTTATGGTTGAACTGTAGTATCACAGCTTTTATTTGTTGAAAATATTCAGCATAATAAAAAGCTGCCTTCAACCACATTCCCCAACGTGTAAGAATCGGCTCTGGTGGTTCCGGAATACCACGACACAGTGTGTGAAATGCTCGAAGCCGTTTAAGAGATTTGAGAAATACTTTTTTTGTATTTGCTATTAATGCATCTATCTCTGGAAAACATTTTCGAATCGTTTCTGCTACAAGATGGAACGCATGCACTTTACACGTAACATGTAAAAATTTACAATCGTCTCTTGGAAGAAAACGGCTCACCAAACGCATTGTCGCAGCACCGTCGGTCACAAACATCAACACTTGACTTGTTGACAGTTCAAATTTTTCGAAAGTCTCCAACACCACCTGCGTAATTATTTCGCCAGTACACGCAGTTAGTCTTTTGCTAGGTAGTAAAAGTAGAAATGTTGGTTTAACAGGGTCGAGCACACGTACTATAACATTTAAAATAGAATTTTATTTACAATCTGTCGTCTCGTCAACACATAACCACAGCCGTGTATTTTTTAATGCACATTTAATCCTATTTACAATGTCTTCACGAACACTTGGTACATATCTACGTAACGATGAACGACTTGGTAAATTCACCTGGAGATTGTATTTATTCCAGAACTCTCGAAATGGTGGTTTATCCAATATGCACAGGGGAACATCACAGGCAATCAGCATTAACAGTAAATCAAACATAAACTGAGGTTCCAAAGAAGACACGCCATTTTTTTTATTTTTATGCCAGTTACTATTGACATGAATTTTGCAGCCGTATTTATTCCAGCACATTAAGTCTTGATCACAAACTTTACAAATTATTTTACATCCATCATAGAATAAATCCGGAAATTCACCGATAAATTTATTCACTTTATCAGCGTACGGTCGTTTTCTACTCTTTACACTCAACATTATTTATTATTCATTGGTACTCTATGCATCGACCGACAGATAACAACTGAAGTGTGTCGTGTCATCGTGATCGTAAACAAGCGCGCGATGGCATTGGTATTGCGCCCGACCCTGAATCTACCATCGCTTGGCCAGGCTTAATAATTATCTAACGGGCTGCGCGCAGCACGCGCAACCGTCAGTCACTGTACTCTAGATATGTGTATCTGGATGTCACCAATTTTCAAATCCGGTACAAGATTAAATTTTGAGACAAAAATATTCCTAAATTTATAATCAAGTGTCCTTATTTCCTTCAGAATATCTTTGTCCTCATATCATTATGATTTCAGTTATTTCTTTTCCATTTAAATTGTGGCACTAAATCAATATCGATATACATCAATTGACTGATGAATTCATTATTGTTTTAATGGAAGTGGCACGATAGGTATTTTTTGTATTTAAAAAAATCACAAAGAAACTTATATTTTCATGAACCAGTCGCAAAAATATTTGGATATTTCCATAAAAATGTTTACTTTATGTTTTGTAGAAGACCTGAAGTTAAAATAAATAAGAGATAAACGACATAAAACAATAATTGCATTTTTCCTTAATGTAAACCCATGGAAATAATATGTATATAAAAAGAAGTAGCATAATTTTATCTGGAGCCGAAATAGTTTATCGATATGACCAATTTTAGCGAATTGCTTAGATCAGAGAGGCCATGGTAAGACATATGTTTGAGAACAAGCCAACACATCATCTTTCTCGTTTTAACCGACAGGACCCTGCATGATTGCGCGTCTCTCCTCGCATCGTTCCTTTATGATAACGTTTGCCGCGACCATACTTCGTTTATACTCAATGATGAGTGATGAGTGATGAATGATGATTAGGCACCGGACAATTTCCGTGCGTCCAGGCCCGCTGGTACATTGAGTAAGAGACAATAATAATCATTTATGTGGAACAATTAAAATATATATATACCTCGAGTGTCTTAACATTTCATGAAATCTCCTATACTGTGTTCAAGGCATGGGTCAGATAAGTTACATTAATCATCTTAGAATACGTGGATCATAAAAGCCTGGTATTTTTATACGTACACTGTGTTCCACGATAGATATAACAAGAGGTTTAATGGACAACAAATTGTCGAATTTTGGAATAGCACTTGCGTATTCAGTTCTGCTTGATGTAAAACTAAGATATATTAAAAATAAGTTGATCTGTGTTATACATTGTGTTTTATAAAAATTGTCACTAACAAGATATAAAAAAAATTCAATTAAAAGAAGTTGTTTAGAATACAATTTGTGCCTCCTTACTAAATTTTAGAATAATAAATTTACTTTGTTGGAATTGCCCCTTTGGTATAATATTTTGAATTTTTAAAAATCATTTTTGCAAGTTGAGAGTGCTCTGGGATCACAAATATTTTTTCTAAAATAAATTGGTATTATGAATAACTTTTGTTCTTAAGGTCTTATCTTATTTTCCAAAAACTCTCTACTTACTAGTGAAAAAACGGGAAGTTCCAATAAAGTAAATTTATATTCTTAAAATTTTATAACTAGGCATAAATTGTATTTTAAACAACTTGTTCAACAGAATTTTTTCTTACCTATATTGAAAAATAAATGTAGTTTATTAGTGACGATTTCTGTAAATTGACTTTTAAAACACTCTGTATAACACCGAATTAACTCATTTTTTGATATATCATAGTTTTACACCAAACAGGACTGATTCCCGAAGTGCCATTTCAAAATTCGAAAATTTTTTGTCCATTACACACCTTGTTACATATTTCCTGGGACACAGTATATATGCCGCTGCGTTTGATACAAGCAGTAAAACATTTTCACTTTTAACACCAATATTACGCTAAGCATTTACCACTATTTCCTCAACTGTTCGAGCAAAGGATTGCAACACTCACATATTAACAATAGAAGTATAACTCTGAATAGCACTTAAAATACGCATAATAACATTAATGATTTTATGTTCCTTAAAATCCATGACTTCCACACGTACTGATTTTTAGCATCCTACGTGCTATTGTCGACAAGTCGACATAGTTGTTACTATTTATTTTTGTCGTCACGCCCGGCGTCTACGCACTGCGACGTTAGTAGATAATCTGAATAGGGAATGCGTTCTAGATCTCGCTGCGCACGCACAGATACTGTCCTTTCCTATGGGAAAGACAAACCGGTCGGGTAGTGAGTTCCGGGACTCACGGAAATTGTCCGATGTCTAAATTAATGATACCACATAAGAACTGGTCTGATACTGTTGACACCTTCGTATCCAATGGAAAATGATTAGTAGGCGTTTTTGAGCAATTGTAATTTAAGCAAAGCTCATAGGTTTAGTAATTAAGTAGATTTTTACATTTGATGCTTTAATGTTTTGCTTACAAATGAATAATATAATACTCAGTAAGTACAAAGTCCACGTTACAATATCCTCTAACTGTTAGTCAGACCCAAGAGATATTTTTGTCGAATCAAGAACTTTCAGTGCTCCTTTTCTACATTAAACTGGATCGAAAATATTGTTGATAAAATTATTTTACCAATTTTAAAAATTTATAAAATTATTATTTGTCTTACTTTTAGACTTCTATTACCTAAATAGCAATTTTCTCAACAAATTATGACAATTTTAGTTATTACATCATTCCCTAATTTTTAAAGAACTTCTTAGTGCTTTTATCCATTTAATCATTTATATGATCATTCTATTTCTAGTAGGAAGTGTAAATCGCATATGCTTAGAAATTATTTAAAAAATGTATGAAATCTCTGGTCTTGTTTGGCTTTAGTTCAGTAGCGGAAGTAGCTCAAATTTAGAGAAGGGCCGCTGTGTGTGCCATAAGTATTTCTGTTCTAAATGTAACTTTACAAAAAAACGTTGTTTTTTTAAAGAAATCTAAAAACCTATCAATAAATAGTCCTTCTGATTATGAAAAAAAAGTTTTGCTATAATTTTACAAATTGTCTACAAAATAGCAAATGTGTACAAACAAAACGCATTAGTGGATATTTTTTTTAATCTGTGTATTTATTCACATCCAAATATATAATAAATAAATAAATAAACAAATAAAATAACCTGGGTGGCCATTTTTACAATCTACTATCGCAAGCTTCAATCCTAATTTTTTTTTCAAAACTTCTTCATTTAGTCTTGGTAGTTATATCTAAAAATATGACATGGCCAATTATTAGATAGAGCAACATCTCACAATTCACCAGTCGCCGCTGGACGACTGCTACTTCCGCAGTACGCCTGCCGCTTTGCAATTTTTTTCAGATCAAACAAGAAAAGTTGAATTCTCCCCTTCCGTCAGCTACAAGAGGCGGCAAGAAATTTTTTTGGACTATGGACGGCAAAACTGTAAATGTAATTTTCTTGCATAGCAGGTGGGCACTAGAGTGGACTACGGATTTTTTGGGTGGGTCCCGGCACACTCGATCTCGCCTTTATTCCGCCCAGTGGCGGCTGGTGAAATACTGGTAAATACTGGTAAATATAGATTGTCTCTAAATATCAGAATGCAATATCGTTTCGTTTACCACTTTAAAACACTTAGTTTTATCATGCGCAACTCCCGTGATTTTCATAGTACAACTACACTAAAGACTTTATACAACACACTGGTACGACCTGAGCTTGAATAGGCAAGTGTGGTTTGGGACCCATACTACGACATCCATATTAATAATATTGAAGATATTCAAAGACAGATTTTAAAATTTCTGTCATTTAAAATTGACCTCCTGTGGGTTATGATGAACTATTGTTGCTACATCGTTTCTCATACAGTTCTATGAAGCAACGTAGAGGCATGCAAAGTGTTGTACTTTTATTTCAATTTTTAAACAATTTGATAGACTGTCCACAATTATTGATATTTCTAATAGTAAACTAAGCCAAATTTAGTCAAAATTTTGTTAGTTGATTGTTTTGTTATATTAATCACCTTAATTTATATTATTTCATATGATTTATATGTTATATATGTATACGTACGTCATGTTAGTACTCTATTTCCGGCCCTGTAATTGGAATGTAAATTCTGTTGGGCATGTGCATGTAAAATAAAATAAAAATAAAATAAAATAAAATCATCAGCCACTACTGGTTCCGCCACTGTTTTAGTTACTACGGTGGTTACTTTAAAAATAAATCAATATAAACAAAGTTGTTCCTTTGTTGGATTGTTAACATTTCTTTATAGGTTTTAATTCTGAATATGAAATCTAAATAGGTATTTAAATAATAAAAAGAAAAAGACTATTACAAAATTGATTTTATTCTGATTATATATGTAGTTATTGATGAACCAAATTAATAAAATTTATGATAATAGTACAGTTGTTAACTTAATCAAAAAAAATGTGTCACTTCAGAATTTTCAACAAAATAATAATTTTTTTAATCCTAATCTTCATGTAAATAATAAGAGCGTAATTAAATATTCATGTGATACAGCTAAATCTATTTTAACGCTAAAATCTGTCTTGCAAAATAACAAGTGTTATTCTGTAGTGATACAATTTAATAACTTTTTCTGATCACGTTAACTGTATCATTACCATAAATTTTATTCATTTGGTTCACAAATTATATAATCATATGCGACGGCCCTACCCCCCTCGTATATTTTGTATTTAATTTATTCCCCTTTTTCTAAGTCTCGCCTGTCGTGAAGCGACAGGTAATATTTAATTAATTGATTGGCCTTTTTCGTGATCGTCTAGTTTTAGTAGTAGGACCCCAAATTTGTTGTGTTATTGTAACCTCACAGGTACGTTTATAAAGTTTGGTATTACTTTGTTTCATTTATGAGATTTAATTTGCTTTAATGTGATTACATAATTTTTTACCAATTATTATGAACACTAATCTGCACTGCACTGATATATATTTTAAAGGATGACTAGTATGAGTAAGATTTGGCTTTAGATTTATTATTACTAATTTGCTTAGAATTCACTTTTGTACCTGAAAGTAGAAATAATTCAAGGAAACTTAAATAACGCTTTAACCCATTTATTTCTGTGCTTAGACAACTGCCTATAAGGAATAGATTATATACCATGACGTGAACAAAACCTTGTTACATGTACGGTGAACAACGGTCCACAAGAAATACATTAATATTTAACTAGTTGAACCTGCAATGTAACCAAACCTGGTTACATGCGCGGAAACTTCCGCTTCGTAGTTTAAATGACATATGTAGAAATCTACAAATGGGTGCAAGAGAAACTTCCATTGTTTGTGGCACCAAAGTGTCCCCCATCACATGAGCCGGGCAGAGACCGACAACCATGCCTTGTGATTTAATTCGCAGGCTCGTGCTACCATAAACCAGTACCATAAATACAACTGACGCTGGCCAACGAAGATTCAATGCATATGCGGAACTCCGACATATGACGAGCAACTGCCCGTATTGTTTTGGGTGTAACGAATGCATGCCACCTATCAAGGTTTAAACCAACATGAAACGAACTACCCCGTACATTTGTTAAAGAGTTTAGCAGACGTCGCTTGTATTTCGGCACGCTTAGGGAGCGATAGCCATAAAGCATTAAGCGGTATACACTGGTCATCTTGCCCCGGACCCTCTGTCGAGAGACAAGGTCCGTGGTTTGATAACTCAGCGGGTGGGGTGAACTGCATGTTCTTTTTTGTTGTCGGCGCCTCACCGCACACATCTGACAGTTACACTCTGATCCCCATACAGGTAGTGAAATTTGATAAAGTTACAGATATTGCAGATTCAACTGGACACTAATTTATTTTGTACATTATCTTATTTTGACCTAACTTGATTTGGAAAAATGAATGAAAGTTCCAACTACTATTCCTGATCCTATCGGAATCAATATCGACTGTATTAATTATTAATAAACATGTAATGTGCAGAGCCTTATAACAGAAAAACCCTATCTGTAAATCATTTGGTCAGATACTGTTAAAGAACGCGAAACCCAAGCCTATAGAGTCGTACTTTGATTAGCGTTGCCATTCCACTCGTAATAAAGAAATTGACTTAGTTTAATGAATTTTAGTGAGCTAGAGTACGTCGAAAATGGCAACACCGTATAAAAATTATTTAAGTGCCGTCCTTACCAATTCTTGGACACATGGAGAGTTCCGTGAGGTTTTCTCCCCCGGGTTCCTGAGTAACCCCAGTGTCATTCGTCTACATGTTGGAGGCGGCGTCGGCGGTGTACACGCCCTATTTCTAAGGCAGTGTACAGGCCCTCGGTCACAGAGACCAGGCCACAGAGATTTCTACAACCACTCGGGTGGATCGCTAATTAAGCGGGGCTCCCTTAAACGGTGGTTATGATAACCGGAGTCGTGGTTTCTCTTTGACTTCCAGGCTCCAGAAAGCCAGCGACTAGCACTAGGGTTGCCAAAGAGTAACACGACGGTGACGGCGGCTATAAGCCGGGAGAGCGATCTATCTTTGACTTCCAGGCCCCGAAGAGCCAGCGACAAGCACTAGGGTTGCCAAAGATCTGACCACGATCGTACGCCGCCTCGCGTATTTATATGATTTCGCGTGAGTGAGTTCGTTGGCCAAGCCTGCAAGCTAGACGGAGATAGCCAAACGCTAACTCGTACTCTACCCACGAAATTAAGCTCAAGATGCTTTAGGTGATGAGTGATATAATGACTATGTTTATAGCCTTTGACCCTATTCTTAGTAAAACTAGTACAATCCTACATGTCTACGTCAGTTTGTTTATGTTATCTCTTCTCGGCTGGAGAATGCTTTGAGATTTAGTACAGTTTTGTCAACGTTTTAAAATATTAAATGAATACTGTGTGTTCTTTTGAATAATTTAGACTCTATAGTTTGAATGCATACGTTTTCTACCAAAATTCTAAGAAAATGGTTTAACCTTTTTAAGTAATAATTAATTTGGAATTTAATGATATAAATGCTTGAAAATAATTTAGTTTTATGTAAAAATTATAGGAAATTTATTCGCAATGAAGCAACCCAGGGATGGGGCGCTTCACATATAATAAAATCAATTTCGCCATAGTCTAATTTTTGTATATTATTTAAATAAAATTTAGATTTTATATTCTGAACTAAAACTTATAAAGAAATGTTAACAACCCAACAAAGGAACAACTTTGTTTATATTCATTTATTTTTAAAGTAACTAAAACAGTGGCGGAACCAAAATTTTTTGTTGAAAAAGCAATTCTGAAGATTTGAAGTGGTCAGAATTAACAACGAAGAATATTACGAGAACGACCAATAGCACTATTATTATTCCATATATTCCTGGAGATGAATTGGTAATAGGAGGATTGTAAGAACATTTTTCAAAACTAACAATATCCTACGATCAATTTTGACCAAGACCAAACTCTTTAACAATGATCAAAATTAGAAAAATTGCATTTATATGATTCCCTGTGAATGTAGGAAGTATTTTTTTATAGGGGGTTTCAATGATGTCATGACAAACTTCGAAAGGTGATTCCTTTCGTCAAAAAAAGCATAAAAACAAGAATAACATTTTCTTCCTAAAATGCTTCTAAGCGCTCTACGATGCTTTGAGAGTATGATATTAACAAGTTTTTTAAATAATTATTCAGTGATGGTTGAATGTCCCGTCGGAGTTTTAATGTATTTAAATAATTATGTTTACAAAGACAACTCAAGACGGCGCTCAAGACATTCCAACGAGCTTTTCTTTTTTTACTCGTGAATTGTACAATGCACGAAAAAAAAATTTAAGATGGACAAAAGTTTTAGTTAAAGATGGTCCATCCAAATCAACAAAACAAAAATCCGTTAGACTTTTTTTTATATACGATTCTATCACCCCAACCTGCTCGAACTCCGACGCCGCTGGTTAGTTTTTGATAAAGCTTTTCGTATACGTAAATGTGTTATTCTAGTTTTTTTTTCTGCTTTTTTGACGAGAGGAATCACCCCTCTGTCACCTTTCCTCTCTCTCTGCCGCATTGTTGAAAGCAGGTGATGTAGCGAAAAGCGTTTTACCGGTTCCGATACACAAATTTATTAAAAGGGCACCAGCGTGGCGGTGGCGTGGGTGACGCTAGCTTTCTCTTTTTTTTTTTGTAAGTTTGGCTTGGTATCTCGGTGTCTCGTGACTGTCGCGAAACTCGGACTTCACTTGACTGACTGATCCTTTTTTTACCGCCTGGCGTCTGTTTTCGGTCGAATGTTCTAGAAGCTTTCTTTAAGATTGCCATGTGGTTTACGATATAATGGAAATTTTCATTGACGGTCCTAACTGTAATGTTTCTGTACTGGACGTTTGGCGCGTTTTTAAATATTTTTTATTTATTTGTGTTGAATATTGTATTCTTCGGCAAGATATTATGCGGTTCTATAACAGAATCACCCCTCGAAGTCTGTCATGATATCATTGAAACGCCTTATATAGGTAAGACATCTTGACCACTAGAAGTTAGGATAACCGAACATCAAAATAATGTAAGAAATTACCATATTGAGAGGTTCACATTGGCCCAACATGTTCTGTATGTTATTCAAAATGCAATTAAGGAAAAAGGAAAAAGGGTGTCTGTATTCAACGTAATGGTGA
Source organism: Rhamnusium bicolor (assembly GCA_029963845.1). Taxonomy (NCBI): domain Eukaryota; kingdom Metazoa; phylum Arthropoda; class Insecta; order Coleoptera; family Cerambycidae; genus Rhamnusium; species Rhamnusium bicolor. The sequence goes on from JANEYF010002798.1 coordinate 71,761, forward strand.
TAATTGTATTTCAATGCACATCAGTGTTTTTTTATTAAATATGGATTCCTATTATACGAAAAGAGATTGATAACGGAAACTTCAAAATGAAGTAGCTGTGGTTTCTATGGCTACGTCTCAAATAAACATTTTATGTCAAACTTACAAAACAACTTTTTTTTTGTAAAGTGTTTTTGTTGCTTTCCTTAATACGTACATATATAGTTGAAGAGAGCCCAGAAGTTGGTGGCACAAATACAGTAGACGTGATTGATTGATAACATAAATTCGAGAAAATGTATTACTAATTTTTTGCTGTGTACCCAACTTAATTTGTGGGTCAATTTTGTGTCATATTTTCAGTAGCATGATAACATAACAAGTGAAACACATGATCCTTTGCATGAAACTCACTTACTTAGCAGAAGTACTATTGGCCGTGGGTCCGTGGGATAAAACAAAACTTGATGAGTCAGATATCCAACGCCTTCTACATATTGTTAATCTGAATAATCAGTAATCACGACTGTAATTTGTGCATGCTCTAGATATTTCAATTATGTAAGCGTGGTAGAATTCGATAGATTTGCGACTTAGTAATTTTCTTATTAAATAATAAATAACTGCAGTAGGTAGAGACCGTGTAAACAGATTATGATGTGGCTATTTTTAGAACATAGCAACATCGACTCGAAAGAAATATTAGTCTACTTCCTAAATATTTTAGTAGTTGATGATGAAATGGATTTAGTCAAGCGTGCGATTTTCTACCCAAATTAATAACAATAACTTTCAATTTTTGTGTAGGAGGATAAACCCAGTGAAATTCATACAAAGAATGTTGTTTGTTGTTTGTTTTTATACTCCAATAATTCACAAAGAATCAACGTTACGAAACAATTTACTGTAAAAACGAATTTACATAGCTTCTCAGCAGGGACCATATTATATCAAATCTGTATTTAATTCCTACCAGGGTGTATAATTTCTCAAAGAAGGTCGTGAGTAATTGCGCATGTTCAATTGGCTGTAAATGTTTAATTTACATCAATTTCTGAAAACACATCACATGGCCATAAAAACTTAATATAAATTAACTCTTGAAACTTAAGTTCATTTATTATTTTGGGATATTTGTACGTTTTCCGAACCAAAACGAAAGCATTCTGACATTACTGTATTAATCAAATAAATAATGAAGTATCTTAAATTATACGTTTCTTTTAACAAATGGAAATTTTTTGGATTAATACATTGTAAAATCGACAAATTGCAGCTGCCTGAAACAAAGCATAATGATCATTGATCATTTACAATAATGACTAATGACTTTATGGATCAATAATATATTAGGGTAAACACCCAGTAAAACTTCAGCAGAGGATAGTATTTAAAACCGGTCGCTAAATTTTTTTTAGTTAGTTATTTAACGTCAGCCTATTTCCGCTACCAGGGCCAATCACCGACACCAGGAACGAGCTACCCGCAACCTCGAAATTTTGCCGAACCCCTTCTCTATCGAAAAGTAGAGATTTTTTACTTGCCTAACATTTAATAGCCAAGAAACCAACTGCTGTATATCCCTTCCGAAGGATAGTATATCACCTGTACAACCCTTGCCTAAGATTATATAGCTTCTGCGTATACATTAATATACAAAAGAAGACGGGACGAGGTCGCCGAGTTTCTCTTGAGTTACCATCAAATTACTGACTGCGACTACAGTTGCTAACTTTTCGTACGGAATACGAGTATAGTTAAAGCAGATCTACCCTCGCCCCGGTCACTACATAATATACATAGGGGGTCGCTGCATATTACATATTAGTACAAGAACCTGCATAAATTAAAATAAACTTTTATTACACCGTCCCAACTCACTCCGAACTACTATACCCATTACGGTGGGATGTCCACGCGTGGTTATTCATTCAGAATAGACAGAATAGTTTAAAGCTAGTATACATTCATAATATTACTAATCAGTAATATACATACATATGAATTTTAAAAATACATACTATTACTTACTACTACACAATCTCTAATAAAGGGTGTTTCAATAAGAGCTCTTTTGGTGAAATTTTAAATAATGGTATTGCATACATGTGGCGGTATTTCGTTGATATATCGTCTAATTTCGGCCTTCAATGCTTTGTTGTTCGCGTGTTTGTTGGCAAGAACCTGTGATTTCAGATAACGCCACAGCCAAAAGTCCAAAGGTGTTAAATCGCAAGAGCGTGGCGGCCAATTCTAGTCACCAAACCGTGAGATTACACGAAGAGGAAAAGACTCGTGCAAGACCGTCAATGTTTCACGGGCGGTATGGCAAGTGGCACCGTCCTGGTGAAACCACATGTCGTCGAGAGCAATATCTTCCAATTGAGGCACAAAAAACTGGGTTTTCATAGCATGATAATGTTCGCCATTCACTGTTACTGCATTACTTGCCTCGTCTTCGAAGGAAAACGGCCCAATGATTCCTCCAGACCACAATGCACACCAAACAGTGCCACGTTTTGGATGCACTGCTTTCTCATGAATCATTCGTGGATTTTCTGAGCCCCAAATGCGGCAGTTTTGCCTATTAACGAAGCCAACATCACTGAAAATGATTTTGTTCGCAAAATCGGCATTCACTTCTTATTGTTCAAAGATCCAATTGGTGAACTCTCGTCGCTGTGCATGGTCTGTTGGCAGAAGTTGTTGAGTCAATTGGACTTTGTGGGCATGGAGATGCAAATCTTTAGTGACAATAAGCTGAAGAGTGGCTGTTGTAACGTCCAATTCTTGTGCACGATGACGAATCGACGTCTCTGGACTCTCGGTCACGATCTCGCAAACTGCCATGATGTTTTGTTCTGAACGACCTCTACGAGCTCGTGTCGTGTTTCACATCACTAACCGAACCAGTACTTTCGAATTTTTCAATTATTCTTTTCACAGTAGAGGAATGAGGACCACTATTTCGACCGAATATTGGACGCACTTTACGAATCGTGACAATCAAACTTTCACCATTTTAATAATAATGTTTAACAATCAGGACGCGTTGGTCTATCGCGTAATGCTCCATGTTTACTAACTCCCATCTGTCTCCTATCGACCTGGCATGTTATAATCTTGTGACATCACGACAGCCAAACTGGCGCGCAATTCAAATCTTGCGCGCTTATTGAAACACCTTTTAGAAAGAATTTTTTTACCTTCACCTTGTTTAACAGAAAATCTAGCATGTTTTTAATAAGTTGGAAGTATACTTGTGTTAAGCATTCATTTTATTAAGAATTTTCATTGGTATATAACGGATCTTCATAAATGGTCGAAAACCACGCGACCAATTAGTTCCCTTTAACAGCCTCGTCAAGCCGTCAGCAAAGTATGGTTGAAAGTGATTCCTCCGACACATACATACATACGTACATATGTGCAAAAATTCTCATCAGGTACTGCTACAATATAAATGATACAAAATCACAAGTATAAAGTACCAATTGATCACATGGTTTTTGATCATTTATGAATGCGAATTTTACGGTGATATACAGGGTCTTTCAGATTTGAAGTTATATAGTGTAATGGGACATTGCCATACTGTGCGTTATGTGGTTTTTGACTAAAACTGTAGTCGGCAATATTTCCAATCTAAAGCGTAATTTACTTCCAGGACCAGACTCAATTTTTATAATGTGGATCTCAGTGCCGATAACATTATCCTGTATATAATTTTTTGGTAAATGTTAGTAAAAGGCAATGGACCAGTGTATAATAACTTAATATTTGATGGAAAGTTTAACGTTATTCTACAATAAATTTTCAAAAATATTGACTGAATAAATTTTAAATTTCACAAATAAGGCAAGTGGCTAAAGTCACTATATTATTAATTTTATGTAAATACCCTGCACTACAGCATCTTCATTTTTGTGGATAAGAAATACACATTTATTGAAAATTAATGGTTCGTGAAAGATTCGCTTCAAATTCCATGGTTAAGAATATTTTATTTAAATTTGTTATTCACATTATGTAAATCATTTTTGAAATAGAATAATAAGTAAGCCTGGCCAAGGTCATTAAACCTACAGAGACGTACTGGGTATGCATCATATCATAATACTTGAATAAGTACAATAATAAAAACAAAAATATTTTATATATTGTGATGTATGTTTTTGTACTATTTCGTTCGCTTTAAATTCTTATTTATGTATTTCCTTACATCTTATAAGCTTAGTGCTGCACATTATTATTAAACTGTTAAATGATGTTCACACATGTACATTGTATATCTAAGTGATAACTAAAGCTGGCCGAGGTCACCTGGCCGACAGAGCCGTCATATGACTCATATGTTTACATCATATCACAATACTTGAATAAGTACAATAAATGGAAATAAATTTGAACGATAATGTTACATTTTATAAAAATTTGTATAAAACTCTCCCTTTTAAGCAGATTTATGAAGTAGTTTGGTTGTCGTCATCACAAAGTGGGGAAGATCTATAGTATAATAGCATCAGGTATGTTTCTACAGCTATCTCCGTCAGCGATGTTAGCTTTGGTGAAAAAATATGTTTGTATTTTGAAAATGACAATTCGACATCTACGGATGTAATACAGGCATAAGTAAAACAATCTGTGAACTCACTTAACGAAGTTGTAGATGCACCATCACAAATTTGTCTTAATTTGCTAAAATCAGGATCTTTCTGTAATACACTCTCGAATTTTTCACTAAAGCGATTATTTTTTTTGCGTCATTTATAGCCTGTAGCTGTGTATTTACGTCGTCCACTATTTGCAGCGATTCCACTAACGACAACGAACTATTTTGCAATTTTTCTATTGCGTCGTGTAGTCCTCTATAATTGTTATTAATAGTTTTTAAATCTGTTTCAAGGGAAACGTCTTGAAAGCTTGTCTGGCTTTCCCTAATAGCTGCAGCCTCGTTAGGGTTGAACTGTAGTATCACAGCTTTTATTTGTTGAAAATATTCAGCAAAATAAAAATCCGCTTTCAACCACGTTCCCCAACGTGTAAGAATCAGCTCTGGTGGTTCAGGGATACCAAGACACTGTCTGTGAAATGCTCGAAGCCATTTAGGAGATTTGAGAAATACTTTTTTTGTATTTGCTATTAATGCATCTACCTCTGGAAAATATTTTCGAATCGTTTCTGCCACAAGATGTAACGGATGCACTTTACACGTAACGTGTAAAAACCTACAATTATCTCTTTGAAGAGAACGGCCTACCACGCACATTGTCGTGGCACCATCAGTTACAAACATCAATACTTGACTTGTTGAAAGTTCAAATTTTTCGAATGTCTCCAACACCACACGCGTAATTATTTCGCCAGTACACGCAGTTAGTCTTTTATTAACTAGTAAAAGTGGAAATGTTGGTTTAAGAGGGTCCAGTACACGTACTATAATATTTAAAATAGAATTTTTTTTTACAATCTGTCGTCTTGTCAACACATAACCACAGCCGTGTATTTTTTAATGCACATTTAATCTTATTTACAATGTTTTCACGAACACTTGGTACATATCTACGTAACGATGAACGACTTGGTGAATTCACCTGGGGATTGTATTTATTTCAGAACTCCCGAAATGCTGGTTTATCCAATATGCGCAGGGGAACATCACAGGCAATCAGCATTAACAGTAAATCAAACATAAACTGAGGTTCCAAAGAAGACACGCCATTTTTTTTTATTTTTATGCCGGTTACTATTGACATGAATTTTGCAGCCGTATTTATTCCAGCACATTAAGTCTTGATCAGAAACTTTACAAATTATTTTACATCCATCATAGAATAAATCCGGAAATTTACCGATTTTATTCACTTTATCAGAGTCCGGTCGTTTTCTACTCTTTACGCTCAAAATTATTTATTATTTATTAGTACTCTATGCATCGACCAACAGATAACAACTGAAGTGTTTCGTGTCATCATCATCGTAAACAAGCGCGCATTGGTATTGCGCCCGACCCTGAATCTACCATCGCTTGGCCAGGCTTAATAATAAGAGATTAAAAACTAAAAGTTTAATATTGATAAGAAGAGCTTGTTATTTTTTTTGTATAAATGTAGGCTTCCAAGTTTTTTTTAAGTTTAAAATTTTTCTGGCGTAGTTTTCCATGAAACACTAAAACACTATATACTGGACTCGACGCGCGTGTCGCCAACCAAATTGTGTTTTAATCAGGTTTAATCATCTCCAGATGATGCCAACTTGGTTGGCGAAACGCGCATCAAGTGCAGTATATAGTGCTTTGGTGTTTCGTGGAAAACTGCGTCAGTGTTATCTTCACATAAATGGTTTCAACCCACTCCAGGACGTTTAAAATTTCCATTCAAAATTAAATACATTCCATTTAATAAAGAAGATTATATTAACAAGCACAATTAAAATCAGTTATTGCTATTAAGGACCTATAGAAATAATATTAAAATATTAAAGACGAAGATTGGCAATTTTATTTTTGACAAAATATATTCAATACGGAATATATTTTCAAAATAACCACCCCCAGCGTCAATAAATTTTTGAGAACCCTTTAAAAGGTTTTTCACTGATCTATCAATCATTTCCAGATTATTTCTAATATCACGTAAATACATTTATAATTTTTTCTAGCAACTGTTCCTATGTATCGATTTCATCGTTGTATACCTCTGGCCAGAGGTAGCCCCATAAAAAGTAGCCCAGAGGCACAGTTTACCTACACAGTCTGTGCCAGAGGTGTAAAATACGTGGCCAGCTAACAGGAACTCCTCGACCGATCTATCATGCTGGAACCACATTCTTCTGGTATTGATTCATTGAAATTAATCTGACAAAATGTCCAAGAAAATTCAAATAAACTTCACAGTCATATGAAGAGGCCAAGATTATGTTTTTGTGTATGGTATTTGCAACGGAAATAAGAGAGCTGCAAAAAGAGTGCAGATAGCCGTATACCGAATCATACATTTTCACAGGTATTCCAATTTAATAATGAACATGGAAAATGTCTTATTGAATTTCAAAAATGATGTACGGGGTTATTCATTATAAATTACCCACCCCTATTCATCTTTATTATTGCCTATAGAAAAAAAGTTTTAAATAAAAGTTATGTGGTTATAACTGAATTTTGTTAAAATGCTATCAAACGTAGAGTAGCGTACAGATTTCAGGGGGGATACAAAAATATAATATATTTTTTTAAATGGGATACCCTGTATATTATTAAATTTTTGGAATGGTCCTTTACTCCTGATTTCAAAAATTTACCATATGTTACCCCTACCTTATACCGTTTTTGAGTTATTAAACGTCGAATATCTTAGTTACCTAGTTACTGTAAATATGGAAAAGTTAACATTATTAAAGTGAGTTATGAAAATGACAACTATTATGTTTGATAAGTGACATTTCTTTAATGAAATAATCAAAATGGTTTACAGTGAGGAAGAGAAAGTCCAAATATTTACTTGTTATATACAAAGTAACAAAAATAAACGTGCAGCAAAAAGAGCGTATAGGGTGTTGTATCCAAATCGTTCAACATCATCAGAAAATACGTTATAAAAATATTTACCGAAAGGTGAATAATATCTCCAATTTTAGTAGAAAGAAGCATGTAGTTCAACAAACCAGGAGAAAAGGCTAGATATACTGCTTCATTTCGAATGTAAGCCCATCCATATTTATTTGCGAATAGACTTTTTTGAAAATTCTGAATGTAGTATAAATCATGCAGTCGATCAATTAGGTAAAATTTATTCCAAAATCCAACGTACGTTAAAATATCACAGCTACAGACCATATAAAATTTTTCCCGTACAAGTTTTAACAGAGGCTCCAAAAAAGAAAAAGGCTGGACTTTTGCCGCCAGATGATGCAAAAGTTGGACGAAGATCTTAATTTTTTAACTAAAATATTATGGACTGATGAATCATCCTTTTCTATGGCAGGAGTACTTAATAGGAAAAATCGAAGGTCGTAGAAAAACAAGCACAACAGAAAGAGATTGGTAAAACAAATAAAAAAATCAGGAAGAAAAACTGTTAGCTTTTGGTGTGGAATTTTCAGAAACAAAATTGTTGGGCCTATATTTTATGATCATACTTTAATTGGAGTTGCCTATCTGGAAATAATTATCCCAGAAGCAGGAAATATTCTTTTGCAGAATTCTCCGGAAGCCGAACTTGATGATATGATTTGGATGCAAGATGGGGCAACTCCGCATAGTATCCTACCCGTTTGAGATCATTTGAATAATGTATTCCCAATATGGATAGGGAATAATGGACCTATTAAATGACCACCTAAGAGTTCGGATTTGAACCCTATGGATTCATTTTTTGGGGGATTTCTAAAAGATATTGTCAATAATAATAAAAATAATAATAGCATTATAATCATTAAAGACAGAATTCGACTTAAAATAAACAATTTCAATGTAAATAATGAAGCCATTTCTGGTGCAATTATAAAAATAAGAAGACGTTATCAATTATGCATTGACAATAATGGTGGACACATCGAACATCTTTTATGATTTATATTTAAATTTCCTAAATAAATCTTTGTTATATATTTTGTATAAATATGTTTTTTTTTCTTCCTCACTGTAAACCATTTTGATTATTTCATTAAAGAAATGTCACTTATCAAACATAATAGTTGTCATTTACACAGCTCACTTTAATAATGTTAAATTTTCCATATTTACAGTAATTAGTTTAATTAAGATATTCGACGTTTAATAACTCAAAAACGGTATATGATAGGGGTAACATGTGGTATATTTTTGAAATCAGGAATAAACGATCATTCCAAAAATTTAATAACATACAGGGTATCTTATATAAAAAAAAAATATTTTTGTATCCCCTTAAATCTGTACGCTACTGTACTTTCAATATCGTTTTAACAATATTCAGTCATAACCACACAACTTTTATTTAAAACTTTTATTTCTATAGGCAATAATAACGATGATAAGGGTTGGGTAATTTATAATGAATAATCTTGTACAAAGTGTGAATAACAATTTCAATTTAAATATACTCATTAAATTTTAAGCTAGTCCAGCCCTGCACAAACTATCAATTTATCAATAAACAAGAAAAAGCAATACTTCAGCGAAATTGTTTATAAACCAGTTCGCATATGTCTTATAGTAAATTGTCGATTAAATTTAAATACAGAGTATTTATCATTAAATAAAATAATTGTAAACATACGATATTCTTTCGTCGGGTAAAATGTACTTAGGCGACATCCAAATAAAGGCTAAAACATACCATTTTTACAAAATCTTTTTATTAATAAGGTTATAAACATGTTTTACGGTATACATTAATCGACAAGATTATAACAATTTATATTGTACAAAAAAACATTCAGTAAGAAATACAAATTAAAAAATGTATGTGTTCATATTTTCATATACATCGCAGTATACTTGATCATCAACCAAAAATGGCAGTTGCATTAAAATTGCATTCAAACATTGTCAACTGTCATTAGCATTTTACAATGATATCACACAAATTAAATGTTTTGGAAAATACTCATAACAAATTCTACAAGATACTCTCATCAGGGAACCACACAAACTTTGTCCTGCAAAATTCTATAGACATCAATTAGCCACTAAAAGTCAATATATTCGGTTTACATTATATTTAGCTCGTCAACTGTAATTTATTTCTAGACATTCAATAATTAATAATACTAGATAATTTGTCGCGTTTTGTACTCACAACGCCCCTTGCAGGAAGGCAGCGGTAAATGTAGTATACTTGCGTGGAGAGAAATATTAGACACTTAACAGATATACTAACAGGTATTATAAATATCTACATATGTAAGTACTACCAAAGATTTACACATCTTTGGTATTACGATTCAACCCACTTTTGATACGAATATTTTACAATAGCAAATATATACCTACTAACTGTATCAACTACCATACATATATAGAGTCCCGATAATTCATTTGTGAAGAAAGTATACGTGCTAACTTTCTATACCACTTTACAAATATGGCAAAGTATTATTGCAAATAATATGCGGCAAATTTACCTACATGTATTTAAGTTTAATTAAATCAGATTTACTGGACAAGAGCCAATCAAATCAGATAATGTTTAGGAAAAAGTAAAAAATTGCTCTGGACATATTTAGTTCAATATGATTCTTATTATTATTCTACCCCTTCTGCTTTTCTATATTATTAGAATATTAAATCAAAAGTTAAATACATTTATATTGTTTATAATAAAATAATTAGATGAAAATCAAAGCATACTTACTTTGGTGAGTATATGGAATTCGGTGATCAAAATCATCCTCATTTAACTCAAAAACCCGATGAACTTTGAACTGATATTTTTCCTTACGAATTATTTTTGCCACAGTAGATTTTGTCATTTAAAAATTTTTGATAGGTAATTTTTAACTGTAGAGTGAGTGTTTTCATGAACCACATTGACCTGAATGTCTTCATTTCAGATGCAATCATGCAGAATTCAATATGTTCATTTTACCAATTTGAGTCACACATGTCTTCGTGTAGATTCGAGGGCACACTACCGATATCACTTCCGTCTTTCAATCGGTACCGGCTAGCAGCTTTTCTCATAGTGTGCGCAAAATCTGTCAAAATGACAGTCAGTGTTTTTTAGATATTTCTGGTTCCAGCACATAACCTTTTTCTTCACAAAAGTTGAGAAACAAGATTTTTTAAATAGTTTTGGGCCTCAGAGATGACTTTTAATTCATTAGGAATCAACTGTAGAATGAAATCCTTTACTCGTTGAAAAGTAATACTCGTTGTAGTATCTAACTGCTTCTTGCTGTGTGTCCCAACAACGCGTTGGTATAGGTTGCGGTGGAAGTTGCATGTCAGAACAAGCTAACTTAAAACTTGTATCTCGTTTAGAGGCTTTCACGAATAATTCTTTGGTATTACGGTTCTCAGTAGGCCATAATCGACGAAGTAAATTTTTTTGTAGGCAAGAAAATAATGAATTTTGTTGATTGTATAATTACTGACAAAAATTTGATGTTGATCTAAAAAAAATTAAGGATGATACGAGGGTGTGTAGAGACACACTGTATATGTAAGAATTTTATATACACTGTATGTATGTACTATTAAAAAAATTGTGAGTTTGCTATTGAAATCTATTTGACTAAAAACATTTGCTAAACATGAGTCTTACCGCAAAAGGGATAATTGACAACTCTGTGTCTGATGATTTTCAATAGCACCCAGAGGGCTTGCAAAATCCACGATGGAAAATATCTTCCTTAATAACACAAAACAACATAAAAAACATGAGAAAAATCGTTTGAAACCAGGATCCCTGTTGTGCCACATACTTTACACATATTATTTTTTATTGACTGCATACATATTTACTTTTTATTACCAGGTGCCCCATTATATTTTGACCCTTTTAAAACCTACATAACTTTTGAACTAGTTGAGATAGCGAAATGCGGTTTTCACCAGTCTACTTCTAATTTTGATAAGTTATTTCCTGAGTATCCGTCTTTTTTGCTCACTTCCGGTTTAACCGGAAATGACAGCATATTTTTGGGGATAGGGTAACTTTGTTATTTCAAATGAAACACCCTGTATATTTTTTCACAATTGGAAAGCCCATTGTTTCCCCTTTCCGAAAATCCATACTTGTCATGGAAATTATACAGAGTGATGATTTTATAAGCTTTTAAAGTGAATACTGCGTTTTATCGAAATGCTACCAAAAAAAATTAATGAATCACAAAGTAGACTATGGAAATAAAAGACAACATCACTTGTAAACGTCAAATTAGTTTATTAATAATTGCATGTTACTTCAATTGCTAATATTGAAAATGTACATATGAAACTCGATATAACAAAGTATAACATAATGTTTATTAAACAAGAGATAAACAAAAAAATACACATTAGTTATTAAAGATGTTCAAAATGCTATCCATCAACTTGGATACATTAATTTATTCGCATTATAAAGTTGCCATAGCTTCTACTTAACTATTCGAGGGTAATGTTGTTAAAGACATTTCGAATGTTTTCTTTTTGTTCTAAATTTTGTAGCATATGCATATAAATAACACCTGTCTTTCACATACCCATGAAAAAATCTGGAACTGTGAGTTCTGGGGATTGAGGGGGGCCATGCTGTAGGACCTCCCTCCCTATCCAAAGATTTCCAAAGGTGGCATTCAGGGAATCTCTAGTTATCATAGCATAATGGGGCGTAGCACCGTCCTATTGGAAATAAACTGTCTTCACCAAATTACCTTGTTCAAGTTGCGGATAAAAGAAATTTTCTAACATGTCCAAATATGTATTGACAATTGGATTGTTAAAAAAAAACGACCGTAAATTTTTTGTTTTGATACCGCATACCAACAAACTGTAACTTATCAAGAAAATGCCTATCTCTTCTACGTAAATTAAGAGTTATTGTAGAAAATTGTACTCGCTTTGGAAAATCAGTTTCCTGTAACTCTTGATGAATCTGAATCTTATAGGCATTCAATTTTAGAACATTTTTCATCACAATATGAACATTAGTTTTCGGAATACCTGTTGCGAAAGAAATTTTCTTGTAGAAGGGGAAGGATTATTTTGTGTCATTTCCAAAATTTCAATTGCATTATTAAGCCTATTTTCATTGAGTTCTTTTTTTACGGTCAATACAACCCGAACTCCAAAAATTTTTATACCATTTTCTAATTAAATCAGTAATTAGAAGTTCCTTGTTAAACATAGTTCTAAATCTTCTTTGTGTTGTTTTGTAAGATTTAGTGTCAGCAATAAAAGATTTCTTAGCTTTTTCACTAAGCCAAACCTTGGGGAATGTGGATGATATTTTTGCAGTGTTCGATACAAAAGTCGCTGATATTGATAACTTTGTATCTAAATTAAACAGTCGTTTCGCGTCAGTTAAATTCATATATGAAATTGAAAACTCTGGACAACTACCATTTTTAGATGTATTAATAATTAGAAATAGTGAAAATAAGTTAGAATTTGACATATACAGAAAAGATACCAGTACCCTAAGATATATCCCTAAGGACTCTCACCATTGTGCTCAACACAAAATGGCGAGTTTTAATTTTCTAGTCCATAGTCTATTAAGTTTCCCCCTCAATAAAGAGAGGTTTAAAAAAGAAAAGGCATTGATTAAAGACATAGCTGCGAATAATGGATATTCTGTAAGTTTAATTGATAAAATAGTTAGGAAACGAAAGTTTAAAGAGTCGCTTTGAAATTCCTCGACCTTTCAAAATGAAAGAGAAAATCCGAAATTTGTATCGATTCCATTCGATCCTCGATTCATCCGTGGTATTGGTAAGATTTTTAAAGATGTAGGTATGACAGTGGTTCATTCATCGGGAAACAAACTACAACAACTTTTAGGCAATCCAAAAGACAAAATTGAAACAAACGAAAAGTCGGGGATTTACGAAATTAACTGTAAGGACTATAATCAAAAATATGTTGGACAGACTAGACGATCAATTCAAACTAGATTCAAAGAGCATATGGTCCATCTCAAATATGGTAGAACAGATAAGTCTAGTGTTGCCCAACATGCATTTGAGAACAACCATAAAATAGATATTAGCAATTTAAGATTAATTAGGAATGTAACAAATACTAGACAGCTGGATGCATTTGAAAGCTTGGAAATCATAAAGTGTAAAAATAGTATAAATAGTGACAGAGGGCATATCCCAAATAGCCCGCTTTATTGGTTAGTATGTCACGGTTTACCGAACGGTCACTGTTCGGTAAACCGTGATAATAGTTTAGGTATAAATAGTGTAGATTGTAAGCATAAGTTTAGTTTTAATCATCTCTAGATGATGCCAATTTGGTTGGTAAAACGCGCGTCGAGTGCAGTATACAGTGTTTTGGTTTTTCGTGGAAAACTACATCAGTGTCATTTTATGAGGTCAAATTTGTACAAAATTTCAGTTTACATCAGCTTTATTTAAGTACTTGTAAAATATATTCTATTCGCTTGATATATCCTCTTTCAGCCTTTCAGCAAAACTTTATGGAAAAAAAATCTGTCCGCATGTCTGTAGTATCGTGATAGCAACCACAGTTTTTGAGATAAAGCTTTCAAATTTGATATACTTGTTTTAAAGGCCAAAGACAATGAAAAATTCGGTGATTAGCAAAATTGGCCAGCTGAAAGGGAGTCCATGGGACCCAAACTTTTTTGTATTTGACTTACAGAAAAATATATTATGGATGAAAGATTATAAATCATGTCTAGTATATCAAGCGAATAAAATATATTTTCCAAGTACTTAAATAAAGTTGATGTAAACTGAAATTTTGTACGCATTTGACCTCCTAAAATGGGGTTGGATAAATTTGGCAGTTTGACATTTAACATATCTAATTTAGTTACAAAAATGTCAGTATCAATAAGAAGAAATTATTAAAATATATGACATGAATTATTATTGACAGTATCCAAGGATGTTGATAATTAATTATTAAAAAATTTTAATGAAACATTTCAAGGTACGTTTTTAAAATTCAATTGGGGTAAGTGAAGAATTAAATAGAATGATTTTTTTTTACCAGGATGATATATACTGGTATAAGAAAATTATATGCTGGCCACATAGACCTTCTCTTCTTTCATTCATTATGTCTATTCTGGTGGTACCACATTCACCAAATTTAATGTCACTTAAAATGTTGTTGAAAATCTTAACTGCGAAATTTGGATCATCTCCCATTCCCATTAGTGTTTTTTGAGTCATTGCGGATACACACATACACACACATCCACACACGCGCACCGACAGACATCATTTGGAAAATAGTCAGAATGAATTCAGGAGGGTTCAAAACGTATATATCAATCAAAATCTTGAGGTCGAAAAAAAATCACGATTACTATAATTCCTTATATTAGGTATAAGAAAGTAAAAAGATTCAAAAATGCCAAAATTATATTTGTGCAAGGGGCCATTAATGGATCAACTTCGAGATAATTTCAACAAATTTCTTCGGCTATCAAATGAAGCGTATGAACATGACAAGCTACGTGTATTAAATTTGGGTATATATTTTTCAGCAATTGCCAATCTTTAACCATATTATATCGTGCTGCATCAGTGACTAACATTCATAACTGTTACTTGTCTACACCTATTAATTATGTCAAACCTTGGTGTAATAACTTCTTGTACAGTTTCTGCATTGACACTGTAATCAAATCAATTACGATGCAAGTAAATATGGTGACGTGGGTCCACCAGGTTCTAAAACGCGTACTAAAACATTTGTTACATGATTTCCTTTTGGGTGTGTCGTCTCGTCCACACCACAATACCATATAGTGCACTCGACACGTGTTTCACCAACCGAGTTGGCATCATCCGGAGATGATTAAAACTGCCGCAACACAACATGTTTTAATCATATCCAGATGATGCCAACTTGGTTGGCGAAACGGGCGTCGAGTGTAGTATATGGTGTTTTGGTATTTTGTGGAAAACCATGTCAGTGTTTGTTTCACATCAGAAGTTCCAACCCACTTCATATCTCTCAATATCATGGAGAAAGATATATCAATATACCTAATAATTAATAGTTTTTCATACATTTATAATCCCGAAATGATTCATTTATACGTATAAACAGCGCCATCGTCTTATTTACAAATACTTACATACATTAATAATAATTTTACTAAACAACACTTGTATATAATTTTGTATTCTTTTGATATTATAAACTTCATAATTTATTATAATATATTAACATTATTGTAACCTTGACATTGATCAACAATATTAAGTTATTCATATTCCATTCACTTCACTGTTCAATGTGTTATATGCAAAAAAAATTTCAACTGATTACCAGTATCCAAATTAGGCCCAACAACAAGTTATATTTATTTTTAAATGTATTAAATTTTACTACAAAAAATCCAGTAAAAATTCAGAGTGGACTAACATTAAAGGAAAATAATTTAAACAAAATATTCATAGTGGTTTTAAAATCAATCGTAATAAGAACTGTAAAATATGATTTATGTGTAATAAAATTACCTACATATGTTCTGCTGCTCATCCTTACATTCTGGTAAATATTATATTTAAACTTCCATTCATGTATTTACAGTTCAAGCAAATTGCATGAAATAAAATAAACCATTATATTCTAACGCCGTTTAGTAAATACCAATAATAACATGGCCATTACTGGAACAAATATTATTGTTCAACATATTCAACATACTAAGTACGGTATTTTAAATTTGATTAAGACTAACAGAAAAAAACTAAAATTACACTATTTTCTTGCACATAAAGGGAAGTGTTCATTTAAAGTTTTCATAAGCTCTGTTGGGATCTGTAAAACAAAAAAACAAAGAATATTGCTATTTAATCCAATGTCATTTATCTCCTAAATAAAGAAGTTGTTTTAGTAGTTTCTACGATAAAACGTATGAAGTGTTGTGTTTGATTTACTATCTACCTAAAACTTTTATACTAGCGCATTCAGATAAGAATAAGTATAAAATGTAAGAAACCATGGGTATTTATTATTGTATCATATTAGGTTTGAAGGAATGCTTATGTAATACCAAATTATTTTATTATTTTTTCTGGAAATGATTAACTAATTAGTGATTATATTTAAAATATCTGAACTGCCACAAATGTTTCCTTCGATTACTTTCATATCATCTTAAAATAAATTCTTCGTCAATTTTCAGTAGAATTTCTAAGAATGCATATGCGCGCCTGTGCAGTATTATACATTAAGCGGAGTAAGCGGCCGTGCAGGACCCCCGGGCCCGAAAATGACTGATATACAGACGCTAAAACCCAATATCTCAAATTGCTGGTTTAATCTATTTGTAAATCTATACGGCAATATGGCATGCAGTCAGCAACCACACAGTCTTACTACCAGCGACATCGTGTTTCTGCTAATGAATTGTTTTTCCATCGTCGCGTCACCCACCCTGTGCAACAAGTAACGACGGCTAATAGCGCAATGCACTATTTGTAAATTAATTGTATGTACAACCGGTCTTAATCGGTCACTTTATATGATTGATTTGAGGGCTTAAAGTATTAGTTTACAGCCCGCCGAGCCGTAAAACACTTTACGGCCCGTCTAGGGATTTTGCTCTATTTTCCATACAACATTTTCGACTTTTCAGGCAACAGTTCCGACGTTACAGCCTCTGCAGTTAATCCTCTTCCATTTCCAGTTCAATTGAAAAACACAAAACACTTCGACAAAACGATTTTAAAACTCTGAGAACGATTATTGCCACAAAATTTCAATATGGCCACATTTATTTACGTTGTTGCTTGGTTATTTACATTCATTTTTAATTCAAATTCAAAATCAAATTTGTACCTGCGTGACAATACGATTTTAATTTTTATGGAATGTCAACATTTAACATATTAACAATTCTTATGGAATATTTGCAAGATAGCCGACATATATTTACAGTACAATGTATTAATTAAAACTGGTCGTACATAAAAAAATTTATACACCTTGAGCACAACCAGCGTTTATGGCCCTTACCGTGTTTAATTTTCACGCCGCGGGCCATAAACGCCTCTGATATTTTTAAGTCACTAAATAAAATAATACCTATCCCTGCCCTTAGGGGCCTAAAAGAGTTTGCCGCTTAAGACACGCAAACTCATAAAATCGGTTCTATTTCGCACTGGAAAATACGGTGGAGATTTTGATGTTTTTATCACGTTGTAACAAAAAAAACTGTCTTTTACCCAAAAGAAAGAAGTAGTATTACAGCCTCACAGCGTGAGCAACAAAATGTTATTTATTACTTCATTTTCCAGTGCTGTTTGTATCTGCTTAATGCGGTAGCAGTCCCTACTAGGGGCGCAAAATATTTAGGGGCGGGACGGCGAACCGGACGCATATACAGTAACAGCACACGCGTTACGCTTATTGGGCGAGCCCAAGGCGGAACCAGTGAAAACACCTGTGTTACGTGGACATACTGTGTAACAGAATGTACGCTAGGAGCTTTCTACTGAAAGAACTACAAACAGACGCCAATAAAGAAATGTTGGTTTCATTTTACCATCTAAAAGAATTATTTGTTTAAAAAAGTAAAAATAAAATATTAGAAATGAAAATATAAAATTGTAAAATAAGATGTATAAATATTATTGATAACGGGATAAAAAAACTATAATAAACCTAATATTTGTATGGTAAATAATATACAATACATGACAAAATTTTCGCTATTTGTGAATTGTTTTGTCAACATTTACTATAATGATACACATAACTTTGTATAAAGTAACTTTTTGGACTTATTGGAGCTAAAACCAATATTTTATCTAACGTATTTGACGCACGCATACGGATTTATATTTGTGAGTCTTTTAGTGCTTCTTCCAGCTCTTTTTCGACGTTATTATGCATTGCCTGCCATCTACTGACACCCAGATTTTTTTCAAACCCGGATCAAATCTTAACCCAAACGAGATAAACCGTTTCAATGGTACAAATTTGTCACAACTACTATTTCTGCATGGTGTTTGTAGAAAATATTGGTTATAAAATCTTTATTTTTGTCATAATATATCCACATGATTCATTATTGTTATTTGTTTATTATTTAATATATTATTTAATAATTTATTAATTTACTTAATAGTTCATAACTTCATAATTTGTTAAGATTTTCAAGATCTTGTATGTCGGTGTTTAAGAGTTTTAGTATTATTGTCTCTTGATGATTTTTAATAAAATGATGAATAGAAGAGTTATCGCTCAAAAACTAATAAATCCAACATGGCGGCTCGTTTTTTGGGATGGTTCACCACTGGGATTTTATAAGATTTTTAGTCAGAAGTTAATGAAGTACACTATACATTTATGAAGACATTAGTTTGTCACGAATTTGTTCCAAGTTCAGGTCATTTTTCACTTAATTTTACTGACCTGTTAACTATTCTTGAAACCTTTATTTTCTGTTTTACTATGTTTGTTTATTTATGTATTATCTTCACCAATGCAGTATTAGAACATTTAATATTAATATCGCATCCTTAACTTTTTCCAAGTAGTGTATAATTGTTCTGATTCCACAACTGATCGTAAATGCCCTTGAAGATCTGCAGTGTGTTAAGATTTTGCATAAATAAATTTTTACGTTGAACAGACACATTATGTGTAAGAGCAAAAATATTTAAGTACACATGTGTTCTAATCTTTCTCTTAGTACCTAATTACAACAATTTTTGTAATAAATTGTGTCAGTATTACAGCTTGTATATAAACATCTGGTAATAAATGTTTAGTTTTATAATATGTGCATATCCTTCCAAAGGTTGCAGATGCACTAAAAACATAATGAATGAAGTTAATACGGCACTTGTAAGATATTTAAAATATCTTACCAATTTTTTCTTTATTAACTTTGTTAAAATACAAACAAGAATTAAAAAAATATAGGTACTCTGAAAATTTTCTTTATTAATATTTCTATACACAATACAAGATGTCTTAAATCTGGTTAAGAATGATGGGTAAATCTCAGATGGTGTAGTGCACACGTGGTCAGTGTAATTTTGGCAGAAATGAGATAAATACACTAAACAGGTGCAAACACTTGCAACTGTTGCTTAGTGTATTTAATTCATTTTTGCACAAAAATGCACTTACCACATGTCACAGTGGTCCGAAATAAATAAAAAATTGACAACATTCAAATTTTATATGTATGTAAGTATGTTAAACAATTTTCACATTCCAGGGGGTACACTTCTTTCTTCTCTCTCTCTCTCTCTCTCTCAGGTAATATTTCTCAGAATATCAACCCCTTTGTTCCAGAAATCTACATGAGTAATTGTTAAGCTAAGATTTTACTTCACTTGGCAGAATTCAACGTATGACTGTGCTTTTGTTTTGTAAATTTTACAAAAAAAAACTTTAAGGCAAGTACCTTATTTACGTATAAAATATTTTCACAAATGTTGTTTTAAAGCACCTAATTTTATTATTTTTTATAAACGTAATTTCTTTGGTATTTTGTCTATTAGACCTAAAGAGAGTTGGCCATTAAAAACCACGGAGATTTTTATTCTAAAATATACTGTAAGTATCTCTCTATGCCGCGGTTAAATGCATTTTTGCTCGAAGTTGTTCTATTACAAAAAAAATCGCGTTTTTTCTATTTCGACAAAGGGCGTTTCAAGTTAATTTCAAAGCAAAATAACATAGTGTCGTTGCCGTCAGTAGTATGGCAAACGATATACTATGCAGACTAAAAACTTTGCACCTATAGTACATATTGAAGTGATTGCGTCGCTCCCACCCTAAACTATCCTAGCTTAAGCAACCACCAAATTTTAATTTTTTATTTTAAATTCCTAGAAGAAAAGAACTGTTTCGTTTTATCGGAAAAATCTGGTGAAATGCGTGTAGCACAGAAGGCTCACGTGATGGATTATCTAGTCAATCACTATGGTAGTAATCGTTTACATAAGGACCGCTGCATTTGACTTTTACAAGAAAGTTTTATCAAGACTGGATAAACGCAATCGCAATCGAGGAAGATTCCGTGCGAAGCATGGAAAGTGGCTTGACAGCAATTTTGATGTTGAGGAAGAAGAAGAACGGGAGAAAACTGATGAAACTGTGTCACGTGCTGAACCAAGCATGTCATCGGGTCGTGGTCGACCCAAGGTAACGTTTGAGGAAGGTAGTTCGAGGACAAAGAGGCGACGGGCCGTGAAATTATCGACAGAGTTTGAAGCGGAAGAACTCAGTTACTCTGTGAAAGTGGCTTGGAAACTAAAGGGAAAAGATTCAGAAGCTGTGTTTACGACACCAACTCAAGGTACGAAAATTCGTAAAGCCTGGTATGCTGCACAAAAATCAGAAAACTTTGTTACTTTAATGCCAGATGAAGCGGTTTCTTTAATTGTAGAAGCCAAGTTAACAAATCGTCAGTACACGTTTATTAGACAGCAATCTAAACAAAAACAGGCGAATATCCACCCCTTCTACCACAAAGTTTTCGAGGCTAAGGCCCGATGTTATCCGCTAATTGATACCCTAAAAGTAACAGAACAGTCCGCGGAAGTTCAAGTACCTTTTGGATCATATGGTTTCCCGAATCCTGGAAATGCAAAAACCCGTAATATTATCTCTTGCTCCTGAAACAATAAGAAGTTTAGTACTCTTAGTAAAATCAGGTTGCGATTGTTGACTGCTACTACAATCGCAATTCTCAATATAAGCAATTGTTTTCCGAGTCCACCTTAAAAGATAGCTATCTATTTTTAACGTCCACGGTCTCCTTGCAAATGTTTGCGCATTTGCCGAAAGACAAAAAAAATAATTTTGTGGCAAAATCCACGTCCATCGTCAACAAGATTTTGCAGGCCTCTTCGAATTTAGTTCTTGAAAGAAACAACTGACATTTCACAGCACGAGATGACCCATATACAAAGTCAGATTGACAAGCTTCAACCAACGACATGGACTTCTCAAGAAGAAGAAATTAAAGTTTCTGTATCCCATATGTAACGCTATTATCGTTTTCACAAACATGTTACATTTGCAAGGCCACCCCAAAAGAAATTAACAATATAGAGAAAGTTGTCGAAAGGGAATAGAACAAGGAAGCTTTTAAATTTGTACTATCAACGTTACATGCCTGGATTAGATTCTTCGAATGTTAGCTTCACATATCCTATCGTTTAGATATTAAGAAGTGACAAGCACGTGCTGAAGATAAAGGTAGTGTAGAAGAGAGAAAAAATTAATACAAGATGAATTTAGGATTAGAATGGGTCTGCTAGTTGATCAACCTAAAAGTAGAGGTAGTGGCACCACAAACGATGGGAACACGGCGCTCAGTGGGGCGGATGGCACTTTTAGGTGACCATAATTCAAAAAATGAATGTATGGCTCTGAAAGTGGTTTTCGGGGTCGCTGATTACGAATTTGATATCAAATTAATCAAATTAAAAATGGCGGATCCAAAATGGCGGACTTTTGTTTCCAAAAATCTAGTTATCGCTTTCAAAGTGAGTACTATATGGTTTTCGGGGTCCCTAATAACGAATTTGATATCAGATTTACCAAATTCAAAATGGCGGATCCAAAATTGCGGACTTTTGTTTCCAAAAATCTAGTTATCGCTTTCAAAGTGACCCCGAAAACCATATAGTACTCAGTGAGCACTATATGGTTTTCGGAGTCACTTTGAAGGCGATAACTAGATTTTTGGAAACAAAAGTCCGCCATTTTGGATTCGCCATTTTGAATTTGATAAATCTGATATCAAATTCGTTATCAGCGACCCCGAAAACCATATAGTACTCACTTTGAAAGCAACTAGATTTTGGAGAAAATAGTCCGCCATTTTGGATCCGCCATTTTGAATTTGATAAATCTGATTTCAAATTCATTATCAGCGACCCCGAAAACCATATAGTACTCACTTTGAAAGCGATAACTAGATTTTTGGAAACAAAAGTCCGCCATTTTGGATCCGCCATTTTGAATTTGATAAATCTGATATCAAATTCGTTATCAGCGACCCCATATAGTGCCCACTTTCAGAGCTATACATTCATTTCTTGAATTATGTTCACCTAAAAGTGCCATCCGCCCCACTGTGCGGCTGTTATGTTTCGAGTAAATTTAAAAAAGCACCGAACACCGGGTTATCTAAGAACTTGTTGAACCTTCGGATTAGGACAAAAAACCGTGACAGCGCGTAGCAGGGGGATATACCTGCTGCAGCTACTCTCTACTGCATGGAGCGCGTTAGCGTAGAGCGCGACACATTAACGGTTACAACTTTTCTCCTGGACATATCTGGAGATTCTCCTTTAAATATATTTTATTAAACACTTCAACAAACATGTTAATGAATTTATCTGCCTGGAATCTGTTGGAAATTTTTTTCTATGCTCCATGCATATGTCGAAAAAAAGGTAAAAAATTCTAATTGCAGTCCAATGTTTAACGTTGATTTTTCATCGATTCAGGTATGTAGAATCATTGTACATACCTTCAACATTAACATCCATTTTTCAAAATGGAAATCATCCGTGAATTTTGCACTGTATCCACGAAATAACTTCTACTTGAAAAAACGGCAGCGGAGCGTCGTGCGTGGTTTCTCGACAGCGCCAACTTTCGACTGACGTAGAATACCAGGTATTCACTGTTATGACCTGTCTCTTTCGGATTTAGATGGGCCAAAGCCCCCTCTAGGGGAATGTGAACATGAACCGTCGAAATTGCGACCTTCGATTTTCGAATTATGGTCACCTAAATATGCCATCCGCCCCACTGTGCGGCGAGAAGATTTTTTTATGGATTCAGCTACATCGGCTTCAATCACTGGTATCGTTGAAAATATTACTAAAAGATTTGCAGTTGTTCTGCAATTCATGTGGATACGAAATAAAGATCTTAAAAAAATATAGAGAACATCACAGCAAAAAAATATCTCGAGTTGCAACGAATCACCTATTCAGTAGATTATTGATTTCATCAGATCCACTGATCACTTCTCTTCGCAAACTTCCCCAGAAGAAGAACTCAAGTTGTTACCTGAAGTCTTTGGGCTCTTAAATGAGCCCAGAATTCCATCTTCTGAGGAGAATATGACCAGATATCCCGATTCCGAAAGTGAACGTGAAAGTGAAACAGACTCGATTGATACCGATGAATAACTACTGACGTTCCTCTTTTTTGTTTTAATGAGAGTATACGCATCTTTTGCGTTAAAAAGTGATATACCTTCGTTAATTATTAGTATTGTACTGTATTTTTTTTGCATTATTTTTCTCGTATTTTGTGAGTAATTTTAAATAGAATACATGCAAAAAATTATATAAATTTTCACTTTGTCAAAAAACTACCCCCTACCACCCTTGAGTTTGATATTTTGTTCATACTTCATAAGTCATTTTAAATAGTTTGCATGAAAATACACGTTTAAATAGCCACTGCCAAATAACCACCCCTTAAAACCCACCCCAGATTTATTTATTCATTATTTTTCTTGTGATGTGTACGTTAATCCTGACTTATTAAGACAATAATCAGATTTTTGTCAACTTCTTTCTGACTTTGGACCACTATGCATGTGTACGCTAACCATCGATATAAGGGACAATTTTCCATCTTATGGTGGTATTGAAATAAATTAACGATTTTCTGTTTTCAAGAAAAATGTGCAATTTTTTATTTTTCTATATATTTTACATAGTATTTAAAATTTATAATTTTAAAATGTATTATTCTACATACAAAGTACAAATTATACAGGGTGAGCCAGATATTAATCGGGAAACCTAAAGAATCGATAGAATATGTCAAAATATTAAGGATCATATAAACTTCTACCTAAAAATGCTTAGTTTTCGAGATAGAGGGCACATTTCTCCAGAAATAATTGAGATATTATTATGAAATTTAAAAAGTACAAGTTGCGTATACTTCGAACCATAGTTTTGATTTCTCCAGGAGAGATAAAAAGTATGGTGTGAGTTGTACTGATGTGCGCAACGTTCACCTTCCGAATTTCATAACAATATCTCAATTATTTCCAGAGAAACGTGGAAAAAAATTGAAAATAAATTTAAACTTCAACTCGAAAACTAAGCATTTTTAGCTACAAGCGTTGATTGGAGAAATAGGGAAAATACGAAACTTTACGAAGCGAAGTGTTGCCTGGTCGTTGTCGAGACGTTCTCACTCTCACAACAATCGTTGTTGTGGAAGGAACAGAGAGACAGCTAGTGACGTCCTCCACCCGCCTGTACTAACTGTTTCTCTGTTCCTTCCACAACGACGATCGATGTAGTAATGACCCGTTGCTACGCCACTGGTTATAACAGAACAACGAAAAGAAAAACAAGAAATAAATAAATAATAAAATAAAATATGTATATACGTTGGTGGAGCAAGGCATCATGAATATACGTGAGTCGCAGCCTATCAAGGGCTGAATAGAAAAAAATAATTGAGATAAAAATGTATTGAATTATTGTAAAAAAGTAGACATATTATCGAGCGTATTATATAATATTAATAAAATTGGTGCAATGACTAAACTAAACTGGTAAGTCAGAAGTAGTCAGAATACAAAAGTATCAATTTCAATGTTTTTTCTTTAATCATAGGGACAAGAGTCACGTGTACATCATATTATGAATTAATAAAGTGGTATAGGGCAGAATTGGTTAATCTATCTATTTAGATACTTATACACCTGGGGGAGAACGTGTTGCTGCGATATGAGACCCACAGGAGGAGCCATTTGAGCCGTTGTTTATATTTTGTTTTTCTCTGGTAATTAAAATTGAATTAAAATATATCTAAAAAAATTATTAGGATAAGAAAAAGTTCCATTAAATTAATAAAAAGCTAAAAATTTATTGCACGAAAAATTTATCTTTATTTTAAATAAAAGTTTCTATGGATACATACCAACAATATTAATTTAAGTGGCAGTAACCCTTGGGACTTTTTAAAAAAAAATCGCTAATAAAGCGTTTTCATTGAGCTTGTGACTAAAATTAAGCAATATTTTATTGGATGTGGGAAATAACCTTTAAAAAAATTTAAATTTGAAATTTTTTTAAATATAAATAGTTTTATTGGTTTGCATTATTTGTTAGTATTTAGAATTTATATAATACACATTATAAAGCAAAATTGGTTAAAATAATTTAATTAAATTCATTTAAATTTGATTACGGATAAAAATGTCACTTTGAAGCATGAAATTTTGTTGAAATCACTTAGTTGATTTATATAACATAACCTACAAAAAAATCATTAAATTAAATAAAAATGTACTTTTGCGTTTTTTTTGCCTTAGAATTGAACTTAGGTTACGCTCCCAAAGTTTGAACATAACAATACGGAACACCTTGTATATGCAGGTAGAGAGGATTCTACCATAATATACTTCATTTATTCATTCATAATTGATGCATTTAGCGATATCTGTTAGAATGTTTTTCCCCATTAATTGTCAAAGGCCCCATTAAGGCAAAGCGTTGTGTTTGATACTTTTTTTAACACGCTTTTATTAGCTTCACTTGTATGTTTGCTTGTTTGTTTGTTTGCTTGTTTGTTTGTAACCGACTCTTTGGACTCGATTTTAACCCACTTTAAACGGACAGATTTAATTGAAACTTTGTACACTTATTAAGAACCGGTAACAATACAATAATTTGATAAGTTTATATCATTATCCTGTTCAGGATCGCCAATCCTTTCCTCACGTATCCCTGCGTGAAAGCAAAGGCTTAATATGTCAGTAGATTCCATAATTGTTAATTAGCACGGTGGTCGAGTGGGTTAAGGCAGTCGACGCGAAACGACAGACTCCTCCGGCGTGAGTTCGAACCTCACGGCTGAAATATTTTTTTTTTTTTTTTTTTCAGAAATATCTGTTGGATCGTAATATGTTATAATATCAGCATCAATAAGCAATATAAATATAGTTTAAAACAACTAAAAAACACGCTCTCATAGCACATCAAACTAAAAAGTTAAAAATAAATATAGTTTAAAAAAAACTAAAAAACACGCTTTTAAAGCACATCAAACTAAAAAGTGAAAAATAATTATTAATATAAACTGAAAATAATAATGAACGAAAAATACTAGTATTATTGTGAAAAAAGCGTGGGGTGCTCGATATACGAAAAATATTGCACAAAGCACCCCACGCTTTTTTCACAATAATACTAGTATTTTTCGTTCATTATATTTTCAGTTTATATTAATAATTATTTTTCACTTTTTAGTTTGAGCTTTAAAGCGTGTTTTTTAGTTTTTTAGACTATATTTATTAATATATTTGTTTCAAAATATAATAAAATCATCCCTTCGATTTTTTGCGTCACACGAGATCAAAATCTATTAAACGAGACAAATATTCATATACATAAGTACAAATGAAACATAATTTATTTTCATTCCGAAAATCTAAAACTTAGAAAAGAAATTAATAAATTGCAATGAAACTGTGTAGTAGGGATTTTAATCTTACCTCTATAACCTCTGTTGAATTTACTGTTATATATAAAATGTAATTATAGAATGAAACTGATTTACAAGTTCATCTTTAAAAATAACCACATACGTTAATCACATCTTGTTCACAGCGTATATCATTACAGTAAAAACAATGTTGTCATAAATGCAGGCAAATTTAATTAGATAAACTCTTCACCACTTCGTTTATACATATTTAAAACTTGCGTTCCCTTTCTAAAGAACCATTAATAATAATTACAGAAGTACTTTTAATTTTTGGAAATTCTTTTTTGAATGGGTAATTCTAAACAGTTTTTACCAACACGCTGCTTTTAGGCTAATAATTAAGGATAAACCAAAGACTCAAATTTATGTTTAAAAGAATTTTACACTTATTTATTTAGATTTATGTAAGGTGTACTGTTCCGCAAAGTTTACTAAAATTTGTATAAGGTAGTCACTGTAGACAGAAACTTCCAAAAAGACAGTTATTGCTGATGATTTTTGGTTTTATTTAAACAATTTCAGTAAATACTAGAATCAAATTCATCGTAGATAATTTTTACTTTCTTAGACCTAATATAAGGAAGTATAGTAATCGTGATTTTTTGACTTCGAGATTTTGATTGATATATACGTTTTGAGCCCTCCTGAATCAATTCTGACTATTTTCCGAATGGTGTCTGTCGGTCTATGTGTGTGTGTGTGTGTGTGTGTGTGTGTGTGTGTGTGTGTGTGTGTGTGTGTGTGTGTGTGTGTGTGTGTGTGTGTGTGTGTGTGTGTGTGTGTGTGTGTGTGTGTGTGTGTGTGTGTGTGTGTGTGTGTGTGTGTGTGTGTGTGTGTGTGTGTGTGTGTGTGTGTGTGTGTGTGTGTGTGTGTGTGTGTGTGTGTGTGTGTGTGTGTGTGTGTGTGTGTGTGTGTGTGTGTGTGTGTGTGTGTGTGTGTGTGTGTGTGTGTGTGTGTGTGTGTGTGTGTGTGTGTGTGTGTGTGTGTGTGTGTGTGTGTGTGTGTGTGTGTGTGTGTGTGTGTGTGTGTGTGGTGTGTCGTGTGTGTGTGTCGTGTGTGTGTGTGTGTGTGTGTGTGTGTGTGTAGTGTGTGTGTGTGTGTGTGTGTGTGTGTGTGTGTGTGTGTGTCGTGTGT